>WOVY01010535.1:1200000-1692334 GCA_013436015.1 Rhipicephalus annulatus | reverse complement strand
AAACCATTATCTGCAAGTAAACGGAACTGCCATGGGAACCAAAATGGCCCCAAATTACGCAAATATTTTCATGGCCTCTTTAGAGATTCCTTTCCTCGAAAATTCTCCATTCAAACCTATATTTACCGACGCTTCCTCGACGATATATTCTTCGTGTGGCCGATAGTGAACATAATCTTTCCAAATTCATTTCCGGTTTCAACTCCGTGCATCCTTCGATAACATTCACGCACACGTATTCGCAGAAGAGTGTTCACTTTCTGGATGTCACTGTATCACTCAGTGGCACCACCATATCTACTTCCCTGTATAAAAAACCAACAGACCGCCAACAGTATCTGCATTTCCATAGCAGTCACCCCATCACTGCAAAACAGGTGTTCCTTACTCTCAAGCCCACAGATACAGAAGAATTTGCTCTGAAATCACGCAATTTGACACCCACGCACAGGAATTGAGAACAGCCTTCTTGCGTCAAAAGTACCCCGAAAAATAATTGACAATGCAATTGAGCGCGCTCGCTCTTTGGACCGAGAATCAACAATGGGAGAAAAAGGTGGAATAAAGATGATATAACTTCAGGGGCAAATTTAATCCTCACATACTGCGCCGCCGCCCCTCGGGTGAATTCTATACTAAACCGCCACTTCAACATACTTAAACAGAGTAGTCGCCTCTCTGCCATTTTCAGACTCCGCCCAAGGTGGTTTACCGAAGAAAAAAAAACCTGAGAGACTTACTGTCAGGGCGAAAACACACAAATCCGACCACCATCAGGGCTGTAGACCGTGCGGGAAACCTCGCTGCAGGGTGTGCACACACATGGTGACCACAGATACGGCCGAAGCCTCCTGTTCAGACTATGTGTACAAAATTAAAGACGACCTTAACTGTGACTCAGCCAATGTGGTATACAAAATTCGCTGTGAGGTGTGCAAACAGGAATATATTGGACACACGGAAACCGCGTTCCGTTTGCGTTTCAACAACCACAGGGCACACGTAAAGGGCCTCCCCAATTTGCCGTTCTCCAAACATATCAATCTTCCTGGTCACTCTTTCGAACGCGTAAGTGTCATCTCCTACAATCCGGCTTCCAGAACCACGGGAGCGCGAACAGCGGGAGTCATACTTTATAAAGAAATTCAGATCACTTACCCACGGAATCAACGAGAGCCCTGGGCGACTGACGTGTCTCCGCGACGTTTCGTGAAACACAGAAATTGAATTACTCAATTAATTTATTTATACATACGTGAAGTCGCACACGCAAGTTGGTCAATATAGCGAAACTAAACGAATTCGATGCTACGTGAACCAAACGGATTGTGTTAGTATTATTAGACTTTATTTTCAATTCTGAGTACATTTTTAGTATTATTTATTTTGTATATTTTCATCCTTTACAAGAATACCCATTTATTTATTCTCAGTATGACTGGTTGTACATTTTTCTGCAAGAGTGGGCAGGTGGAGGGAGGGGGAGAGGGCACATTAGCTTTCCAACGTGCCATTATTTCCGAAAGCTGGAGCGGGTCGTATGCTTCTTGTGTGTTTGTTGTGTGTGTGTGGCCCGATGCCACGGGCCAGCCGCCGAACCACGTGAACTTAAACTCGATCCATGTGTGGGATGCGAGTAAGCGGCAACATGTTTCACATTTTTCCGTTTTCTTGGTCGCCTCTGCTGGCGGCGCGTCTTACCTATACCCAGTAACAATCCAGAATTACCCGCTCGTTTCCGGCGGCTCTCCGTCGCTCCTTTCTAGTTCCTCTCCTTCTTCTGCTTCTTGTTGTCTGTTGCTACCTCGTTCGCCCGCTTGTCTTTTTCTCTCTCTCTTTTTTTTGGAGGGTCTCTTTAAACTGTGAGGGTGACCCTCTGCTACGGGAACTTGTATCATTTCACTTACATCCCCCGAGAAGGCTGTCACCAGCCGAAACTGTTAGGATAAATAAATATTTTATTGTTTTGTTTCCTATACTGCACTATTCTCGAAGTTTATAACTTTTTTACGGTAGCCGAAGAAACTCTGATCATCTATTTCAACTATTTTATACTCATTGCTACTGCAAGTGCTGCAAGGAAACAGTTAACATGGAAGTTCCCCCACCATCCCTCAACGACAGCCATCATCGGTGACTCTCAAGCAAAGTATCTCTACAACCATTTTGACCCCTGTCGAACAAACACGCCCGTCTTCGTGACTCAATCTGGACTGATTATGCAAGAAGCACTCTCACTGCTGGACTTTATTCCACGCACAGTGACCACTCTGGTGTTACACGTGGGTACAAATGACATAGCCTCCTCCTCAGCCACTGTGGTGTTTCAAAAATACAAGGACATGGTGAGCCGAATCGTGGAGCAGCGGCCGGAGATTAAGAATATCTTCACCACATTGGTGCTACCGAGGGCCCCAGACCGCAGGCGCGCGTGCCTCAACCGGCCCTTCGTCGCACGGTTCAACAGAGAAGCGGGCCACTTCAACCGCCTCCTTCGATTGCCACTGTCGTCGAAGCGGGACTCTCTTCTACATCGATCACGCCTTGGAATGGCTTCCGCCTGGCCGGGTTCTGGCGGCCGATGGTATACACCCAAGTTTTGAGGGTGTTGCCCTCATCGCCAGCCACCTGAGATCGCTGCTTCTGCGAAATATGGTGAGGTCGCCGTCAACCTGGCTTGACCATGCACCATTAGGTCTGCCGGGTCCACCGAGAGAACATTGTCATTCCCGGAGTGAGAACCCAGCATCCGCGAAGGCAAGCGGGATCTCATGCCGACGATCATCACCACGAGCGCCGAGGGGTGCTCCTCATAGATCGAGAAGCAAGAGCCCCTACAACACGACTCGGGGCCACCCAGAGGCTTCCGGTGACAGTGCTTCTCCCCCACGCAGGGACTGACTCAACAACCCGTCAGGTACGGCCCGCTCCAGCACATATTGGTCTCGTGATTTCATGGCCTTAAGAAAGAATGTTGATAAGCGCGTGAGGTTTGAAATGCATGCTTCTAACCTTAAAACATATATTTCATCGGGATTCGCACCAAAGGGTCTCACTGTTCAACTGCAACCCACAATGAATAACTTCAACAAAAAATGAGCAGCGGCAATGGAGCAATATCTTAAAAGATGCATCTATTAGGCTTACACAGGTCGTAATACAACACAGTACACGTAAGGCCGCAGAACTTAAAGAGGAACAAAAGGCGCGACTAAAACAGTCAAGTTTAACGCAGTCAGAAACAGAAGAGCTGGCCAAATACGAAGGAAAAAAGAGATTAACCATTCAGGGCAAGAAGGACAAGAAATTGAGGCGAGACGGTGCATGGCCGACTTTAAAATACTCCGCCAGCAATCCTCCCACAACGTATACAGATCAACCTGTTACCGCTCATCAATCTCCACAAAAGAGCACCGATGTCACCAATGTGGTTAACCTTTCCGGCAAATCTTTGACACCTGCGCAAACAAAGCTGCTATCAAAAGGTCTAACCTTCTGCCCCGCCTCTGGCAAAATTGATGAGTTTAAACTTTACCAAGATTTGGACAACTTTGCCAGAATCATGCGTCTAAAAGAATATTTTCATGATCGAAGCAGCACCCAACGAAATCAATTTTCAGATAGATCTTGGACTCCAGTGAACAAAGAGACAAATATCTAGACATGTACATTTCAGCCGTCCAGGGTGATATAATCAGGGAATATGAAAAGCGCCGACCCATTCGCAACAATCTGTCCAAAGAGGAGCGGGAGGCTTTGCGCAGTTTAAGTGACAGCCAGAGCATCGTTATTAAACCAGCTGATAAGGGTGGTGCTGTGTTTGTACTCGACAGGACTGACTACTTCAAAGAAGGGCTTCGCCAACTGGCAGATGAAAATTTCTATAAACAACTCCCTTGTGATCCGACTGAGGAGTATGAAAGTTCTATTAAGGCCTCACTAATATCATTACGTAAAAGTGGGAAGATAACCTACCCTATGCTTAAAATGATGTCACCTGGCAAATCGTCTCCCGGGCGTTTCTATTTACTACCCAAAATTCACAAGACTAACAATCCCGGCCGACCCATAGTTTTCCAGCAACGGTACTGCTACTGAAAAAATTTCTAGTTTCATTGACTCTCTGATTAGGCACATCCCACAATCATTCCCATCATACATCAAAGATACCAGCCACTTCCTTCGAGAAGTCTCAAAACTTGTGGTACCTCTAGATTGCTATTTGGTGACCATGGATGTCTCATCACTGTACACAAACATTCCCCACACCGAAGGAATCGCCGCCACAGTCGCCGCCTATAGAAAAAGTAAATCGACGAGTGAATTTGACGAAAGCGCTTTAGAGGTGCTCCTAAATCTGGTACTTAAACATAATAACTTTGAATTCGACCAAAACCATTATCTGCAAGTAAACGGAACTGCCATGGGAACCAAAATGGCCCCAAATTACGCAAATATTTTCATGGCCTCTTTAGAGATTCCTTTCCTCGAAAATTCTCCATTCAAACCTATATTTTACCGACGCTTCCTCGACGATATATTCTTCGTGTGGGCCGATAGTGAACATAATCTTTCCAAATTCATTTCCGGTTTCAACTCCGTGCATCCTTCGATAACATTCACGCACACGTATTCGCAGAAGAGTGTTCACTTTCTGGATGTCACTGTATCACTCAGTGGCACCACCATATCTACTTCCCTGTATAAAAAACCAACAGACCGCCAACAGTATCTGCATTTCCATAGCAGTCACCCCCATCACTGCAAAACAGGTGTTCCTTACTCTCAAGCCCACAGATACAGAAGAATTTGCTCTGAAATCACGCAATTTGACACCCACGCACAGGAATTGAGAACAGCCTTTTTGCGTCAAAAGTACCCCGAAAAAATAATTGACAATGCAATTGAGCGCGCTCGCTCTTTGGACCGAGAATCAACAATGGGAGAAAAAGGTGGGAATAAAGATGATATAACTTCAGGGGCAAATTTAATCCTCACATACTGCGCCGCCGCCCCTCGGGTGAATTCTATACTAAACCGCCACTTCAACATACTTAAACAGAGTAGTCGCCTCTCTGCCATTTTTCAGACTCCGCCCAAGGTGGTTTACCGAAGAAATAAAAACCTGAGAGACTTACTGGTCAGGGCGAAAACACACAAATCCGACCACCATCAGGGCTGTAGAACGTGCGGGAAACCTCGCTGCAGGGTGTGCACACACATGGTGACCACAGATACGGCCGAAGCCTCCTGTTCAGACTATGTGTACAAAATTAAAGACGACCTTAACTGTGACTCAGCCAATGTGGTATACAAAATTCGCTGTGAGGTGTGCAAACAGGAATATATTGGACACACGGAAACCGCGTTCCGTTTGCGTTTCAACAACCACAGGGCACACGTAAAGGGCCTCCCCAATTTGCCGTTCTCCAAACATATTAATCTTCCTGGTCACTCTTTCGAACGCGTAAGTGTCATACTCCTACAATCCGGCTTCCAGAACACACGGGAGCGCGAACAGCGGGAGTCATACTTTATAAAGAAATTCAGATCACTTACCCACGGAATCAACGAGAGCCCTGGGCGACTGACGTGTCTCCGCGACGTTTCGTGAAACACAGAAATTGAATTACTCAATTAATTTATTTATACATACGTGAAGTCGCACACGCAAGTTGGTCAATATAGCGAAACTAAACGAATTCGATGCTACGTGAACCAAACGGATAGTGTTAGTATTATTAGACTTTATTTTCATTTCTGAGTACTTTTTTAGTATTATTTATTTTTATATATGATGTATCCGTGACGTCACGCCAGCCGAAGCCGCCGTTATCACCACTGCTTCTTCTCCTTCCCTTCTCCTTAACCCCTCTCGCACAACGCTACATTAACCCGCGCTATCGCAATAAAGCTTTTGTTTTGGCCCAGCCACGGCCCTGGCGTGTTCGTTTCAGTGGCGACGAGGATGGGATGAAAGCGGTGCGGCAACTCCGTCCGTCATGACCGCCGCACCCACGGGAGGATACGCCAGCCCGCCGCAGTTCGACGAGGCGAGCGACAAGTGGCCCGCGTACCAGGTTCGGCTGGAAGCCTTCTTTGAGGGAAATGGCATCACGGAAGAGAACAAGAAGCGGGCCCTGCTGGTGACTGCACTGTCCACCCACACCGTCGACGTACTGAGCGGACGTTGTGCTCCGGATAAGGTGAATGAACTTTCGTACCCACAAGTGATAGCCTTGCTTAAGCAGCACTTCTCGCCGCAACCGAACGAGATAGCACAGTCTTATAAGTTCTTCACCCGCAATCAGCTGCCCGGCGAACCGGTCAAGGATTTTGTCGTGGCGATTCGACAGATAGCGGACACCTGCAATTTTGGTGCTTCGTTGGACAGAATGCTACGAGATCGCATCGTGTGTGGTCTGCACAACGTCGGAGTGCGTCGGCAGCTACTCGCGAAACCACAGCTGACGAGGAGCGAAGCGGAAGAAATTGCGATATCTACCGAAATGGCCGAGGCCAACGCGCAAGAGATAGTAAGCCCCACCGCTGAGGCAAGTGTGCATGCGCTGGGAGGCCAGTTCTATCGCCCACGAAGCCGGCCACAGATTGTTGGGTGCTACCGCTGCGGAGCAAAAGGGCACGGACCCGAGGATTGCCGTTTCCGCTCGGCGTCATGCTTCAAGTGTAAACAACGAGGTCATATCGCTCGAGCCTGTTGCCGCCGTGAGAGTGGGTTCGGGGTGGTACCACCAGAACGCCAAGTACACGCCTTGTCGCGGGAGGAAGACACTGGCACGGACGGTATGTTCGCGCTGGAGGCAGCGGACAGTCACATCGGCCACGTCGGCATTACGCAACCCATCGTGCGCACCTTGGATTGTGGTGGGGTTCCAGTGAACATGCAGGTCGACACAGGCTCGCCGGTTTCGGTCATCACGTGGCCCACATATGAGCGGAACAAAACAGTGTGGCCGAAGCTGCGTGGTTCGCCATTGAAACTCACCTGCTTCCTGGGACGGCTTCCAGTGCGGGGACAACTTCAGCTCAAGGTTTCGTGCGGAAACAAGTCGACGGCTGGATCTTTGCAAGTCCTTGGTTGCTCCGGCCCAAACCTCTGCGGACGCGACCTGATTCAAGCGTTCCACATGCTCGAGGCACCGGTAATGAACGTGAACACGTCAGGTGAGCAACTGCCGTTACTCGGTGCTGACGACGTTAACGTGGACCGGTTGCTAGCAGAATTCGCTGATGTGTTCGCGCCAGGTTTAGGGCTCATAAAAGGGCCACCGGTACACTTCGAGACGCGAGAAAACGTGGTGCCGAAGTTTTGGAAAGCACGCGAAGTTCCGTATGCTTTTCGGCCAAAGGTCGACGCGGAACTGGACCGCCTTTCGGGCGCGGGTATTATTGTACCGGTGCCTCATGCGGAGTGGGCGGCGCCAGTGGTACCGGTAGTGAAACGGAATGGCTGCATCCGCCTTTGCGGCGATTTTAAGCTAACGGTCAACAAAGCCTGTCGCACTGAGCAATATCCGTTGCCACGGGTGGAGGATATCCTGGCTACATTAAATGGCGGTGAAGTTTTTACCACGGTAGACTTGCGGGAGGCATACAACCAGCTTCCGTTGGATGAGGAAGCCATGCAACTCACGACCATAAACACGCATAAGGGACTGTTCAGCTTTACTCGCCTGCCTTTTGGAGTGGCGTCCGCGCCGGCCGTGTTCCAACGGCGTATGGAGACCATTTTGCAGGGACTTCCGGGTGTTCAGGTCTACCTAGACGACGTCATCGTGGCAGAGAAACGCAATGACTGCACCACCCTGCACGAAGTATTCAAGCGTTTCCGGGAATACGGCGTGCGCCTGAACGCAGACAAGTGCAAGTTCCGCCAACTAGAGGTGGATTTTTTGGGGCATCGAATCAGCGCTCGAGGTCTTCAACCAAAGACGGAAAACATAGACGCCATCCTTAAGGTTCAGGCACCACGGAATTCCGCAGAATTAAGGTCCTACCTCGGCATGGTAACGTACTACCACAAGTTTCTTCCCAATGCATCGACCGCAATGGCACCCCTATATCAACTACTCCGGAAGGAAGCTAAGTGGAAGTGGGATACCGCTCAACAGCAGTCATTCAGCAGTGTGAAAGACCTTCTGAAATCCGCAGACTTTCTGGCGCATTTTGACCCACACAAGCCGCTAGTCCTGGAATGCGATGCCTCCCCGGACGGAATAGGCGCAGTGCTTTCACACGATGTCGGGGGCGGGGGTACTTCGGCCCATAGGGTTCCGCTCTCGGTTATTGACTGGAGCTGAGAAAAATTACTCGCAGCTGGAGCTGAAGCCTTGGCACTTGTGTTTGGTGCGTCGAAATTCCGACAATACTTGCTCGGCAATACTTTCACATTGATGACGGACCATAAGCCGCTTGTTGCACTTTTTCACCCAGACAGGCCAGTGCCCGTGATGGCCGCTGCGCGAATCCAGTGGTGGGCCCTGCTGCTGAGCGCCTACGATTACGTCATCAAACACCAGCCCGGGAAAGACAACATTCCAGCCGATGCCCTCAGCCGACTCCCCACGTCAGCAACTTCCCAGCCAGAGACGCAGGAAGAAACTGTGGACGGTGAGTATGTCCTGCTCACGGAGACCCTCAATGATGGTGTCATGTCTGCGAAGCAACTGGGCACTCTCACGGAGCTTGATGACGATTTAGCAAAGGTGCAAAAATGGGTGCAGGAGGGATGGCCAAGAAATTTGGGGCCTAAGGACCAGCACTTGATGCCATACTTCAACCGGAAAGCTGAGATAACGGGGAGTTATGGGCTTCTATACTGGGGCCATCGAGTGATCGTCCCTAAGAGTGCCCGAGCAGTGATGTTACGTCTGCTGCATGATACTCATCAAGGGATTTGCTCAATGAAGCGGCTAGGGCGCTCCTTGATGTGGTACCCCCGGATCGATAATGACATTGAGCACATGGTTAAGTCCTGCACCAGTTGCATCCAAGCTGCCCCTATGCCCCCAAAGAAACCCCCTGTTGCGTGGCCAGAAACGGATGAGCGTTGGTCGAGGCTGCATATCGATTTTGCGGGGCCGATCGATGGTCACATGCTACTGATTGTGGTGGATTCACATAGTAAGTGGATAGAAGCGATACCCAGGAAGAGTTCCACCACACACGCCACCATAGAGGCTCTGCGCACCTTGTTCAGTACATTCGGGTTGCCCCGGACGCTGGTATCCGATAATGGCCCACAGTTTACGAGTTGGGAATTTAACACCTTCACGAAGCTGAATAACATAGTACACCTCCGAACAGCACCGTATCACCCCCAGTCCAATGGGCTCGCGGAGCGGGCGGTTCGTACGGTGAAGTATTCATTGAAGAAGAATGTACAAGGGTCACTGAAAACCCGCCTGGCTAGGATTTTGCACAGGTACCGCAGGACGCCGCAGGCCGGGGGCCGGACACCAGCGCAACTCCTAATGGGCTACGATCTTCGCTCCAGGCTGGACAACGCAGTGTCCATTCCGCCCTCACCAGTTGACCGTCCCCCCCTCGATGGGTGGCAGCCCGGGGAGCCAGTCTGGGTGAGGAACTTCGGGCGAGGCGAGCCGTGGACTCCAGCCAGCATTACATCGACAGACGGAGCCCGCCTGGTGAATGCCGATGGTCCGGAGGGGGAAACCATTAGGCGCCACAGCGACCAGGTGAAGCCACGGGAGTTGGAGCATGACCAGGGAGAAGTCGGTGACTCTCGGTGCCTCGAAACTGCCGGCGGGGCCCTAGCAGGAGGAACACCGAGGCGAGCGCCAACAAGGAGCGAGATCGCCGGGAGCCCCTCAACTCCGGGGTTGCGTCGCTCGGGCCGGCAACGCAAACCCCCAGACCGTTACTCACCGTAGGGGGAGCGGAATGATGTATCCGTGACGTCACGCCAGCCGAAGCCGCCGTTATCACCACTGCTTCTTCTCCTTCCCTTCCCCTTAACCCCTCTCGCACAACGCTACATTAACCCGCGCTATCGCAATAAAGCTTTTGTTTTGGCCCAGCCACGGCCCTGGCGTGTTCGTTTCAATATATTTTCATCCTTTACAAGAATACCCATTTATTTATTTTCAGTATGACTGGTTGTACATTTTTCTGCAAGAGTGGGCAGGTGGAGAGAGGGGGAGAGGGCACATTAGCTTTCCAACGTGGCCATTATATTCCGAAAGCTGGAGCGGGTCGTATGCTTCTTGTGTGTTTGTGTGTGTGTGTGGCCCGATGCCACGGGCCAGCCGCCGAACCACGTGAACTTAAACTCGATCCATGTGTGGGATGCGAGTAAGCGGCAACACGTTTCACATTTTTCCGTTTTTCTTGGTCGCCTCTGCTGGCGGCGCGTCTTACCTATACCCAGTAACAATGCCAGAATTACCCGCTCGTTTCCGGCGGCTCTCGGTCGCTCCTTTCTAGTTCCTCTCCTTCTTCTGCTTCTTGTTGTCTGTTGCGACCTCGTTCGCCCGCTTGTCTTTTTCTCTCTCTCTCTTTTTTGGAGGGTCTTTAAACTGTGAGGGTGACCCTCTGCTACGGGAACTTGTATCATTTCACTTACATCCTCCGAAGAAGGCTGGTCCACCAGCCGAAACTGTTAGGATTAAATAAATATTTTATTGTTTTGTTTCCTATACTGCACTATTCTCGAAATATATATATATATATATATATATATATATATATATATATATATATATATATATATATATATATAAACGCTCGACACCGCTGGAAGGATGCCATGCTTACGGCCTTTGCTTTTTCAGGTCACTGTTACCTGGGCAACATTCTGTGGGCTGCTGGGCTCCTCCTGGCCTGCTTCGGTTGTTGCGCCTTGCTCCAGTCCAACTTCACCGTGTTCGACGTAGTTTTATGCGCATTCATGGTCACACGCAGGCATTTAACTTATCTTCACTACCTCGAGCCATTGCATATTGGAACGCTCTTCTGAATCATGTTGTATCCGTTTGTAACCATGAAATTTTTCGTGACAACCTGATTTCGTTGCAGTCTAGTATTGTATAATGCTGTTGCACTTTGAATTTTGTAATCTTTTGTATATATATATATATATATATATATATATATATATATATATATATATATATATATATATATATTCGTCTGATTTTCTCCTTTATTGTCATTTCGTTTGTATACTAATGCCCCCCTTACTCAATTACTCAATGCCCTTCAGTGGGCCTGTAAGTTATTTTGAATAAGTAAATAATATATATATATATATAAGGGGAAGAATTGTATACCTAAGGGCTCGTTTTTCCGTGTTTTAACACAATATTAATGAGATATAACGATCGAACGCGTAATTCGAAGGTTGTAGGTTCGATTCCTGCTCACAGTTGGTAATTTTTTCATCCACTTTTCTTTCTTCTTATTTACATTCCATTGGTTTCAATAACTTCCCCTGTTATATCTCATATATATATATATATATATATATATATATATATATATATAGACAGACAGATAGCCCCGCCGCGGTGGTCTAGTGGCTAAGGTACTCGGCTGCTGACCCGCAGGGCGCTGGTTCGAATTCCGGCTGCGGCGGCTGCATTTCCGATGGAGGCGGAATTGTGGTAGGCCCGTGTGCTCAGATTTGGGTGCACGTTAAAGAACCCCAGGTGGTCAAAATTTCTGGAGCCCTCCACTACGGCGTCTCTCATAATCATATCGTGGTTTTGGGACGTTAAACCCCACAAATCATTCAATCAAAAGACAGGCAGATAGATAGATAGAGATATAGATAAATAGACAAATATATAGATATATAGAAAAGCTCTAGGTACCTGCGGTTCGCTAAGAAATTATTCGCAACTATTGAACCCACAAGGCTAAGCAAGGTTGTTAAGGCAGAAATGCTTGACAGCAGCTGAATAGACAACAAAATAAATTTTTGTGATATAATTTTGTTAAAAATTAGGGGCACAATTTTGCTGCCGACATAGCCTATGGGTTCAATTTTCGAAAACATGGGTACATCTTCTGCAAAGTTTTAAGAGAGAATTATTCTTTTAGCACTTTTTGATTATTTTGAAGTCTGCGTGAGGGTTCGACGCGCTCGTAATATAGACACTATGAAAGATGACACTTGGTGAGCTTTTTTCTTTCCTCACCTTACGACGCTGCAACAGGTTGTGGTGAGGTGACAGAAGCTATGGCTATTTTGTCGCGTTGGTACCAAGGAAGACACTACACTCAGCAGCAACACGCGCGTCCATCGCCACGACACAAGCGCCGAGAGTTTCGTTTTTGGTGACAGTGTTGTCCAGCTTCTTGTTTAAATGGACTCTTCGATGCCAACCGTGTAATGGTGCGTCACAGTTGTGACGGGTTAGAAAGTTGCACACGCTGAGCGTTCAATGTTGCAGTCAGTGGCTTGTCGTGTTTGGTGTTTTCTAAAACGAAAACTGATAGTGTTTGGCCATCAGGAGCCTGTAAATTATTATCTGTCAGACGCTGCGGCAGACGATGTGCCGTTTCATGATTATCAGGCGTGAAGCAACTCATTTCAGCATAAAAAAATGCTAGTTCAAATTGTTTGAGTATTCATTTATTGAAAATCTCTACCTTTCTGCTTGAAGGTTCGAATTGTTGCAGAGGAAATCAAGGATGCATTCGCTGTGTGGCTAGACCTCGCAACGTGGATGACTGAGAATAACAAGAAGCTGGCTGCTTTCAAGGCAAGACCCCTTTTGTAGCATTTTTGCTGAATCCGTACTAGCGAAAAATGTGCGAACGTGATGAGGAATCAAGGATATAAGATAAAGTTTGCGCATAGCGGTCAATAGCTTCGTTATTTTTTATTCGCCAATCGCATTATTTATTTTAACATAAACTAAGAATCACAACATATCTACCAGAGTGTTCAGGGAAGGTGCCGAGCATATAATGGCTGCGCTCACAGGAGCGCAGAAGCATTTTCTCTTGTTATGGATGTTCGTTACCCTGAAGCATACGGCCTAAAAAAAGACAGCTGTTTTTCACGTTTCTTCTTTTATCTCGGCAAGAGACAGCAGCATTCTGCTGATGTTGTTTCTTTAAATCATCATAGGTAAAGATGCAGTTGATAATGCAGATAACATTGCTGTAATCTGTTGAAGAACTTCGTCACTGGCGAATACAGCGATTCGACTAAATTCTGTCATAAAGCGTGAACCTTCGCTTGTGAGAGCTAATGCACCTAGTTTCAAAGCCTGCCAAAATACTAACAATTCTTTAGACATGTCTGCATTTTGTGATCGAAGAGGACTAAATGAGTGGTTGCACCAGCGAAACTAACCGTTCAAGGACAGGTAAACACCTGCAATGAGTTGTGAATAAAAATCTACTTTATCTTCCGAGCCGACTAGCAGCGCACTGCCCAAGAAAGCAGACAGCTGCAATATGTAATGGCAACAATATATCACGTCAAGCACGACAGCTGATCGAGGTGGCAGCAGCGTCCAAGGAAAAGCGCCCAGAGGCATCAGCTATCGCACTAGGGGTGAGAGTGGTTTTGGCCGGGAGGACCTCTGCTGGAAATGCTCGCGCTGCGGTCAATTTCACGTCACAGATAGTATACTCCAGTTTGCCTTGCTGCAAGCAGGTTCTAAGAATTACAATATAATACCTAGTTTCTGCGTTTCGGAACAGCAACATTATTCAGGAACGCTGTTACAAAAGGCTCCAGAAGTTTCGAACATCTGGCGTTCTTGGACGTGCACTGGGCAGCTGGCCTCTACCAAAACGCGACCGCAGCGGCCGCGATTAAAATCACGACCTTCAGGTGAGCTGCCCAATACTGTAACCGCAACACTCCCTCGAACACGCCACCTCTTCAGACGTATGCAACAGATACAGCTGTAAGTTTGCATTATTACTCCAAATGCAAACAAAGGTATGACACTGAGCAGTGAAGCCGAAAACGGGAAAAAACGCCAACGCTAACACGCGGCTTGCACAGAGGCTTTAGATGACGATGATTTTCTGTACACTTCTAAAGCTATATTCTTCGGTAACAGCTGATGCAAGCTTATGAGCGTTCGTGGCACCTCATCGCACGAATTTGTCGACGAAATTATTCATGATGCAGAACAACAGTCTCTGTTTAAGTTACCGAAACAAGTAAAAAAAGCACTCGCGTCTCACATATGTCTCGTGCCGAGGTCCTTGCGAGTTCAACATTTTCTCGCGCCTACTATTTCATAATTACCATCGATTTGTCGCCGATAAGTGTGAGCCAAGAAAAAACTAAAAATAAACTTATCACTTTGAAAAAACAAAAAGAACAAAATGGTAACGATGGTCATTGAAACCGGAGCATCACAAAAACCAGCAGTGGCAGGGTAATCGGACCTTTGCTTTTACTTGCAGATTCCCCCGATAGATCCTGTAGTCTTGTGTGGTGATTTACTCCGCTCACAAATTTACGTGTGGGCATACAGTTGTGAATTTGCACTGCACGCGCAGCAGGTATTGCTGCTTAATGGCACATATCTCGTTGATGCACAATTTCGATGGAGGCGGTAGTGTTGTAGGCCCGTGTGCTCATATTTGGTTGTACGTCAGATAACCCCAGAGTGTCCAAATTTCCGGAGCCTTCCACTACGGCGTCTCTCATAATCATATGGTGGTTTTGGGACGGTAAACCCCACATATCAGTCAATTTATCTCATTGATGCATACGTCAAAATAAACGTGAGGGCGCACATAAACACAACACACAGTAAGAAACACACAAGGAAAGGTGCAAACTAACAACCGGCTTTCTTCATGAACAATCCACATCTTTATACATCAAAACGCTGCACAGACTAGCCACAACAACAACCGAAGAAATTTCAAGCCAGGCGTGAACGAAATTGGAACTCTGCATTGTGTAACGCAATTAAGGTTTCATTCACGAACTCGTCAACTGCTTTTTTTGATGAAAAAACGTTGTAGCGTTCGCGAGCTATTTTATTAATACTTCTGTTTAGGAATTTGTACAGCAATATTGCGGATGAAGATGCGAGCAAGCCATAAGCTCTGATCAATAAGGTGACTTCTCTCCTTGGTATTGCGATTTTTTATGTGTTTCCTAAGTTGGTCATTAGGCAGTGCCCTGTCTGGCCTATGTAGACTTTACCGGAGGACAGGCAAATCTTGTACATGGCGTTGTTGGCACTTTTCCCAGTGTTTTAGGGGTGAACCCCCTTAAGCCTTTGGTTTGTCCTTGCACATCTGTGACCGGTTCGTAACCACCTACTTGTATGAATCCCTCAGCAGGGGGTGCTAGTGTGAGTAATAGACGGACGGACAAACAGACAGACAAAAAGATATACAGACAGACATATAGGTAGACTAAGAGACGGACAGATGGACCTAAGGATGAACGGACGCATGAATGGGCGAATGGATGGAAACTTTGCCCCACTCAACATCATTCACTTCGTCGATATGTTGTGTTTTATGAGGTTTTTGAGGCCACTCCACTTTTGCTCCACAAATGTGGTGTGCCGGCTCAGCTGAACAAATTTCTTTGGGGCTGAGAAAACCAATGGTACGTTGAACCGACTAGCCACATTTAGGCTGTGTTTGACCTTGCGCATGTAATGGACCAGGGCTGATCTCTGCCAGCCTACCAGAGATTTAGGGGGGGGGGGGGGTTTGAATCGCCGTGCTTCATCTTCTTGAGAAGAGTCTCAGCAACAGACACGATAAGCGACCTAAAAAAAACCAGCTGAAACAAGTTTCTTTTTTTGCAAATATAACTATCTCGTACACTGAATGCAAGACTTCCGATGCGATAATTAACCAGAGAGTGTTGGGTTGCCTTACCATATTGCCTGAGAATGAGCCAATTTGTTTAGAAGAAGCTCTTTCTGAGCACATGGAGAGTACGTCCAGCTTAGGTAAATTTTCTTGGTTGTTGTGGTGGTGCTCCTCAGCCGGGTGTTGGTGTATAAAGGAGGGAACTAAACTTCAACAAAGCCAATTGGTAGTTTGCGCCTGTCCTCGTGTGTTTCTTTCTGTGTGTTGTGTTTACGTGTGCCCTAACGATGTTTTTATGTCATAGTACCATCTCACCCAACAATCAACTCTCTTGTCGTTAATGCATGTTTACCAGCTCAATTTGTGTAAAGTCTGAGAACCCTTCTACAGAAAGTATTTATTAGCGTTTCAGCAGCTTAGCTTTCCCAACATCACTTGCATTGTCTTCTATGACATCAGCTGCCCTGGATTCATGTGCCCATTGGGCCATTCTTTCGGTGGGTGCGCCCATGGGCAGCGGCTCCTGGATTGCTTGATCAGATAAAAATACCATACCCGTTCTTTGATAAATGGGCTTCATAGCAAGGGGAAAGCAGGCAAGTTGCACACAACAAAAATATGTATTGGCAAACGCACGAAAAGTTTGTTATCCTGGCAATGGCCTGCCAACTCATGCGCTGTAAATAACGTCACGACATACATTGAGCCACACCATGTCCTAGAGGCCCATATGGATGGCACTCGAAGCCTCGTATAGAGGGTGCTTTTTTGTACAACGCAAACTTTTGGAAATCTTATGATAGTCACGCGCATGAGGCCTCCAATTCAACATTTTAATAAGGCGCAACCTTCATGCTGCAACTAATAGCATGCACTGAACTGACTAGTTAACAAACGGTATTTTCATAAACTTTAATTACAACAAAACTGGAGTGCCCCTTTAGTCGCGGTTTTCAAGCCTCGGGCAGTTTTTCGCCAGAAGGCCGTTAGTACGAGACTTCAGTGAGTCAGAAAAATTATTAATGTGGGTTCTTGATCATAACCTGTCCGTCGTGGTGAATCAGGGGCAAGGGTTTTTAATTAGCTGCTGACCAAAAGATTGTGGGTTCAATCTTGGACACGGCGGTCGCCTTTCTATGGAGGCAATATGATAAAGACTCGTCTCCTGTGAGATGCCAGTGCACGTAAAAAAAACCAAAATTTGCTGAGCCGGCTTCAACATTGTATCTCATATTCAGATCATGGTTTCTGTACGCAAAATGAGAGTTATATTTTGATAGTGAAAACTATTCAGCTGAGCACCATCGCTTTGTCTTGTCTTTCCTGTACACACTTTCTGTTTTCCGAAGTGGTAGATTTCCAGTATGAAGTTCGCGAAGCATACTTGCCAAGGATATAAGCTTCACTTCACCCCTCACTTCTTCTTCCTCTACGAGAAGCTGTTTTTGCACACAATGCAAAAACAGCTTCTCGTAGAGGCAGAAGTGAAGAGTTAGGCAGATCAAATTTTTCTTCAAACCGATTCGTAAACGCGAAGCGCTCTCAGGCCACCCTCTTAATTTTCACTAGAATACACAGCCAAAAACGACCATTTCAAGTGGTGTGTGGCCCCGCCCCACCCAATGCCAAATAGCCCCCCTCCTTTAATAAACAAAACAAAACTCTGCTTATGCCATTGCGCGCCATCATGGAGCCCATGGGCGTCACCTTTCACCTTGGGGAAAAAAGAAGATCGGCCATGGCAATGGACGAAATGACTGCTATGACCACCCTAAAAAAAGGTACGACAAATAACTTATTTCGCACAGTTGCCATTAGTGACTGCATTCCTCAAAATCTTGTTTCTAGGACCTGGTATGACTAAGAATATTTCAGACTGATGCCATGGCTACTTTTTGCCTACTTCAAACTTGCGTGACGGCACATCTAGTCAACGATACCATTACCATTTGAAAGTAAAAGAACGAGAAAGCCTGAAGAACACATGCTCTTTTCAACCGTTGTGGTCTCCAATGGGGGCGTTCTTAGTTGCACGCTCTTCGGTGTTAAAATGAACTCCTTAAGCACTATACTCTAAATGAACAATCTCCTATTCTCATTATGTGGTTGACGCTAAGAGCAGCTTGAAATCATGAAACCTGATCACCTGCGAACATCGCATTTGGTTGGCAGTAAACAAACTGTCAATATGTGCAGACGAAAATGGTTTTCTATTTAACTGTGGCAAAACTATCTGCGTAATGTTTTCTAAACTACGTAACCAGAGGCCAGTCCCCAAATTTGACGAATAGACAAATTAATGCTACCAAGAAGGATTATGAACTTCCATGTGTCGTGATTGATATATCAGGCAGCTGCAATTGAAATGCTTAAAGCTTTCCGAATTGGTAGGTTTCCATTATGAAGTTCGCGAAGCATATTTATTTATTTTTTTCTTTAAAATACTTTACGTGCCCTTGTTGCAGGGCATTGTGTAAGGGGGGTTACAAAGGGTGAGTGTCGCGACAAAACCGTAAGGAAACATCAAACTTTGAAAGAACTCAACAAAAAATAACGCGTTATATGTCACTAAAGAGAAAATGTACAAAAAGTCATTTGAAGTTACACATCAGAACATTTCTGGTGGGAGGAGAACAAATATCCGCAAATGCACTTACTAAAAAAGACCTAGCACACACGTAGCCAAAAATATTTTAGAGCAGCGCGCAGAACGCAATTTGTTCTTGTTTAAGAAATACAGGATAATAAAGGGCGATAAGAGAGTTTTTCTCGTGTGTATAAGAACATCAAGTAGGAAAATTCAGGCGGTCACAAAGTAAAAAAAACGAATGAATATAATTACACTGGAACTATACAGGAGGTGCAACAGATACTTTTAAAAAGGAACCAATCGAAGTGTCTATGACTGAAAGAAAGAATGAACAAGTTGTCTGAATTTTTCGGGGTCTGATTGATATACGATGTCATTCGAGAGATCATTCCACAAGCGGATGACGCGAGGATACGAGCATATATGCCAAGGATACATGCTTCACTTCAACCTTCACTTCTTCTGCCTCTACGAGAAGCTGTTTTTGCATACATTGCAAAAACAGCTTCTCGTAGAGGCAGAAGAACTGAAACTTGCTCATAATTCTCACAAATCAGTCATGAGATACAGATCGTGGCTGTCTAATGAAATGTTTCTGCAGTGCAGTGTTTACACGTATTGATTACGACTCGCTTGTATTCAATTGAGCTTGAAGATTAGCACTTACATGCTTCGCCCAACCTTGAGCATCATCTGGCCAGTGATGCTTTCCGAACTAGCCCAACAGCTAGCACATATTTTGACATAAACCGGCGTTCATTAGAATGACGACGGTAGTTCACAAGCATCAAGTTCTGACGAAGGTGCTTTCCCATGTCAACCACCCATCACGCATGCTATTACAGGACTCATCAATTGCCCAACTGCTTCTGAGGCGACTATCTGCTACGCCACCGTATCCCATCATACTGGCCTTAAACTTTCGAAATCTCCACAATTTTCTCCCCAATCTTCAACAAAGCTCTCATAAAGACACTGTGGCACAGTGAGTACTGTGTGCTATCAATTTCGATTTGTCATTCGCAGAGGTTAAAAAGCGCTGCCTCTCGGTCACAATCGATCAGCATTTCATGTACTTGCAAGCAAAATACAGGTATACAGAGCATTATACTGTTGTTTCAAAGTCATTTTCACTCGAATGTGCAGCACATGATCCGGCCTTCTCTGAATGCGTAACAATGAACGAACGTACTAGCGTATTTACGGCTGAATCGTATAGCATACTTTTAGATGTAAGGCACGTTTTAGAAAAGAAAGATTCAGCCTCATTTGTATGCATGGAATCTCTCAGTGCAGTGAATGCGCTGTCTTCCGTCAAGATGTACAAAAATTTAGTTACTAATTCTGTTCTAAAATGTGTCATGTCAGCCTCAACTTGTCATTCAAGCTTGAATATACGCTATGCTGGATACCGGGACACTGTACCACAGCTGACAATGAGGCAGCGCACTAACTCGTGAAGTCAGCTGAACGACGCCTATAAGTAGGCGTAGACATCATCCCGTTTGAGGCCCTCAGACTACTAACCAGAAAGCGAATGCGTGGGCAGTGGTAAGAGGAATAGAACACCTCAAGCGAAACAAATTCCACACAGTAAAGCGAAAATAGGAACATAAGCTACTGGAAAAAGCAACAGGCACCAAGAGGTTGCACTGTGCTGACTCGGGAGCGGCAATACACATGCAACACGTTCGCATCTTTTAAGCAACTCTCCAGCACCACATTGTAGAAAATGTGGTGATGCACACTTGTCACTAGCGAGCGTTCAGAAAGGGAGCGCGCCGCCGAGTTCTCGTAGCGGTGACGGTGCCGGGCGCTGGAGGGGTGCCTGATGGTAGACGCTTAAGAAGAAAACAAGCATCCGGAGACTCCCCGGGTGCGCCGCCTCTCCCCCTCTACGAGTAGTTTTGCCTACCCACCACCTCACATCGGCCGCCGAGCAAGCCCTGGAAATATCTGGAAGGAAAGGGGCGTGGTAATGTAGAGTTGTGTCCCGAGCGGACTGTCCTCGAAACGTCTCGCTCTTTCCCCACCCTGGGCTGTGCATCGCGCCGATGACACGATTACAATTTTCTGGAATCTAGCGCCAAAATTATCTAGGCGAGCAGCGAAAAAGGGAAATCAGGAGAAGAAGAAAGTTGCGTCGGTGTGCGTAGGGTGTTTCCGCCGTGTCGGCGAAGGTTTTGCCCTTAGTGACAAAGCAGGAGGAGAAGAAAGTTTTGCGCAAGCGTGCCTGGGGTCATTCCGCTTTGTCGGCGAAGGCTTCTGTCCTCAGTGACAATGCAGGTGACGAAGGAAGTTTCCACCTGAGTGGAAAAGACTCGTGCTACAAGCAGAAGAGTGTGTCTACCGACAGCGTGCGAAGACGCGTTGCAACAGCTGCGCGTGGGAAGCCGACATGTTACCGGCGAAGAAGTTTGGTGCTTCGAGAGTGGCTACTTGAAGACGCGAGATTTTGTGGAAGAGAAACTTCGGGGTCAGTGGAACGACAACAGCGCTGAACTTTGAGTGAGTGGTTCTTGGAAGAGTAACATTCAGAAGTTTTTCCAAGGACTTTGGACTGAAAGTGTTTTCGAACTCTTTAGTCTTTAGGCACCTTGGTGGTTCGATGAATGTGATTGCATTGTAGGGCGTTTTGTGGTCTCTGTCTGTTGTTTCAAGTGTAGCTGACTGTACTGTGTAGTACGTTGTTTGATTGGTGACATACCATGTTCAACTATTGTCGAGTGTGCATAATTGTGTATCAATTGATCTGCCAACCTTGGGAATATAATTTGGATTTATTTGTCAACTCTCGGCTCTGACTCGTTCTTTCGATCACAGCCGGCGTCCACTGGCGCGCAAAAAAAGCAACTTCGAAATCGTCTGCGATTTCGTGGTGAAGTTCAGGGGGCCAATACTTCGGCCATTGGAATTAGCCCGGCGATTGACCCCTAATTATTGGGACCTGTCACAATCCTCTGTCGTTCATGTTTAAGTTATGTTTACGTACCTCAAACTAGAAAGACGGCGTCCCTTTGCAAAGCTATGCAAATGGCACTTACACTGTCATCTGTTTTTTTTGTAGTGATTCTAAGTTTCTCTCAAAAGTAGTTTTACAGTTCTTTGCTCGAGTAGGCTTCTTACATTCCATTACTATTCTCACTCATCAGAGCCCTCTCTCAATCCTGAGGTAATCGCTGAGGCTTTGTTTTCAAATCTCATGCAGTACACACTCTTTGTCCTGACAAGGACGCTTGCCGAGACTGCGTGACTATATAACGCTCTTGGGCTATGCCTGTTTTAAACGTATCATCCAGTAATTACACCTTAGTTTAAACCTTATGCACCAGGCTTCTTCTGTTGTCATTCCTGAGCCGATTTTTATTATGAAGTCAACTATTAAGCCCCTGTTTGAATCTCTTTGACTCGAGTTGCCCTTGTGCCAACATAGTGTCACGCGGTCGTGACGTGGCCGAAGACAGAAGACTTTGTGTTGGAATTTAGCTGTTATTTGGGCGAACCGGTGCCCGGTAGACAGAAAGTACGATTACAGTAGCAGTGTTGGACTGATAGCGGCGAACGGAGCGTCGGCCGTTGATCAACTACTGACAAGCAGCGAAGTGCGTTGGCATTTATACTCTTGCCATCGAATGTTCTAGCTTTATCGCTGGTGGTGGCGTAGGTTCCAGAATAATCTGTACGGTTCGCAGAGTGGGCGTGATCTTATCGAAATGATCTACTAAAGTCCGGAAGCTTCTCGAAAATTGCACGCACGTTTTGCGCTGAGAATTGTGTCGTGTTTCGGGGCGATAACAAAACTTGAGAAATGGAAGATGGCATGGCCCCCCTCTGAAAAAGGCATCGTCCCAAACTTTAACAAAGATGAAGGTACAATATTGCAAGAAAGCACAATGAATAAATTACGATACAATAATAATACAAAAAACACTGCTTCAGTTTGTTAACGCGCATGAAACGGCTTGAGGCGCGTGACATGGACGACTTCAGGTCGCGATTGGTGTCGTTGAGAGTTCGTGAAGCCGTCGGGGACAACCTCGTAATCAAGTGGGCCGAGACGTCGAACCACCCTGTACGGTCCGAAGTACCGTCGCAGAAGCTTTCCACTTAGTCCACGTCGGCGAATTGGCGTCCACACCCAAACACGTTCACCGGGCTGGTATTCCACGAAGCGTGTTCGAAGATTGTAATGGCGGCTGTCGGTCGTCTGTTGATTCTTGATACAGAGACGCGCGAGTTGTCGGGCTTCTTCGGCGCGTTGAAGGTTCTAACTCACATCGAGGTTTTCCTCGTTGGTGACGTTGGGTAACATGGCATCGAGCGTCATTGCCGGGCTCCTTCCTTAGACCAATTGGTATGGAGATATCTGCGTCGTCTCCTGCACCGGCGTGTTGTATGCGAAGGTCACGTACGGAAGAATGGCGTCCCACGTCTTGTGTTCGACATCGACGTACATTGCCAGCATGTCGTCGATCGTCTTGTTAAGCCGCTCGGTGAGGCCGTTGGTCTGTGGGTGGTACGATGTCGTCCGGTGGTGGTTTGTCTGGCTGTATGCCAAGATCGCTTGAGTTAAGTCTGCAGTAAATGCAGTTCCTCTGTCGGTGATAAGGACCTCCGGGGCGCCGTGACGTAGGACGATATTCTCGATGAAGAACTTAGCTACTTTGGATGCACTGCCTTTGGGAAGGGCTTTTGTCTCGGCGTAGTGGGTGAGGTAGTCGGTAGCTACCTCGATCCTATTGTTTCCGAAAGACGACGTCAGGAACGGCCCCAGTAGGTCCATACCAATCTGCTGAAAAGGTTTGCAAGGTGGTTCAATTGGCTGCAGAAGTCCCGCTGGCCTTGTCGTTGGTGTCTTGCATCGCTGACAGTCCCGGAATGTCCTCATATAACGAGTGTTCTCAGTGGTAAGACGTGGCCAGTAGTACCTTTCTAGTATCCTCGCGAGTGTGCGAGAAACACCGATGTGCCCTGCCGTCGGATCGGCGTTTAGGCGCAGCACTTGTTGTGTCACAAAAGAGAAATCACGTCAAGTAGTAAGGGCGCATCCAACCAGTGCGCCGACCCAACCAAACGTCATTTCTCCCCACCTGCCCTTCTGTCTATGTGATACCATCTGCTTTCGTGAGGTTTACCCCTGTCACACGGGCACCCGGAATGACCGTTTAACTCCCTCGTCTTTACGACAACGAAGATGCGGTTGGTGTCACACGGCCACCCTTACGCAAACGAAGGTGAACGGAGCATTTCGCGAAGGACGTTCAACGATCTCCCTTCGCAGCGAAACGAGGAACTCTCGTTCCCAGCAGTCTAGAGGTCAGAGAAAAATTCCGAGCACTAAAGTAGCCACAGTGAAAGAATATTACATTTTGGCAATATTAAAAGTTCTTTCGTTGCAGTACTCGTTCAAAACGCGTGTTGGTTTACATATATTTACGCCCGCCAGAGCTCACTTACTCTCAACACCGATGCCCTACACACCGTGCCTCGGGAGTCGCTCGTGCCGGCGCCATTGAAAAATATTTCGTGCACGTGTGTGGTTGTGGTCGTCACCGTGTTGACGTTTAAAAGAAATGACTGACAACGCTGGAACATCATCACCTGCCTCGATGGCTGCAGAAACAATTAATGAGACCACACCAAATCCAAGAGTAACATGGAGTGAAAATGACACTTGGGTGTTGATTAGAATCTGGGAGGACCACCTTCCTGAGCTCCGAGGAGAAAAACATAACGCCAGAGTGTATGACGCCATTGTCGCCGCTCTTGCAAAGATGGGTATTTTGAGGACGCGCCGACAAGTGCAAAACAAAATTGACAACCTCACGCAGAAGTACAGGTGAGTTCGCAGACTGTTGAATGCATACAGCAGAAAAGCATGCGTGTTCCTAACAGCTGGTGTGTAGTCATGTGCTAACTTGTGTAAGTTTTTGTTTGCACTTCCAGTTGGTGCTATTGCACGAAGCACCTTTCGTTACAAGGAGCAATTTTGAGGGGCTAATTCTGTGTAGATATTCTGCCGTTGCGTTATTTCTGCGTGTCAACTCAACGTTCAACTTTGTTTATCTGGAATTCGGCAATTGTTAGGCTTTGTTATAAGAATGAGGCAGCTCGTGCGCGTTACCTGGCTAAAAAAACGTGCATTTGGGTCACCATGAACATCGAAGTATTCAACTGATTACCTGCGTACGCATCCTTACTTATCTTTTAGGACTCTCAGTATTTGTGAGCATTGGTAAGCAACCTACGAAATGAGCTACAAGATTGAGTAAAATTGCGTGCATGAGCTACTAGTCTTTATTTAGGTCTTCATTCTGAAACGTCAAAAATAGCTTGCGCTTGCCTTGCATACATTGTTCACCGTTTTCATTTTTGGCATGATGCAACAGCACAGGCTTGCGCGTTTACACAAGATAATAAGAAACAAACGTTGCTAACCGTGACATAGAGCTTGACACGAATGTATAATGCAGCGCACTCACCTGCTAGGAAATTAACCGAAAGTTATGTAGCAAGTCCAGAGAGAATGTGGTTATACATTACATCACTGCTTTTCTAATGGTAAATTGTGTTATCAGGAAAGAAGCCCGGGAGAAAACTACCGGATCTGCATCTAGTGCCTGGCCGTTTTTCATCGAACTGCACAGGTTTCTGGGGACACTGTCCATCAACGACCGCTCTCTCGTGCAAGAGAGTTGCCCTTCACCAAGGGGAAATGTCGATGAGGTATGTGAATCATTTGTATAAGGTAATGCCGTTACGATAACAACTAAAATTTTTGGTTCCACGACCAATTGGTGATTGCAGAATGCAACCTAGGAATGTGACACTCCAAACTAAGCTCTAAATTCTAATGTCAATTGTGATTATAGACTTCGCTCAAGGGCATTTGATATCTACAAGCAATGGAAACAATCAAAAAGCAGCATGGGATGAAACTATTGCACTAATGTGCCCCCAAAGAACAAGCTTTGTGTCGCAACTAAAGCATGGAGTACGTCCTTCTGAGGCTAATAGATATGATTAGTTCAATTTTTTGCATGCTACATTCTTGCAATACTTAAAGAATATGAAACATCATAAATGCCACATTAGGCTGAAAGCAGCTTGATGTTGTGGCACGCACTGACAGATTTTTGTCTTTCAGATTATTCGGGGCATGGAGACTGGGTCAATCTGTCCTCAGATGAAGACGGGGCTACTGAAAGTTGCTCCGCTACAGATGCCTGCAGCAGTGCCTCGGACCTCAGGCAGGAACCCCAGCCTAGCACCAGCACGAGCCAGCCTGGCACCAGCACGAGCCAGCCACATGGGAAGCGTCGAGCACAAAAAAGAAAGCGGATGTCCGCCAATGAAAAATTTCAAAGTGCGCTGCTTGAACAGCAAGCGAAGCTTAATGTTGCGTTGGATACTGCCACGCAAATTGAGCACGGTCTGCGTGAATGGCAGGTGGCAACACAGGAAAAACTTGTGGACCTGTTTTCGAAATATTTCAATAAATAAGTTTCTCTAATTACTTGAGTAAGCATTTGTTTCATTCAGGCCCCTAATGTTTGAGTAGTATACATACTGATGTGCTTCACTGGTTGAACTGCAGACAATTATTAAGGGCACAACATGCTTTTATTATTACAGACACATTTATAATATAAACTCCGAAGTAAACATGATACCCAATTTACGACAAGCGATAACTTTTTGAAAATATGATCTCCAGTCCTTCCCAATTTCAAAAGATGACAGCGAACGTTTGCTTTTCAGACCCGGAGAACATACTTTACAAGGTCCAAAAAGGAACAGAACAATGGAGATAAAAATTTGCAAATTTAGGAAAAAAAAGTTTGAAATATGCACAATTGAAAAATTTTTACAAACTTCAAAAATAAAAAAAACATACATAGGTGTGGTACTAGGTGGGGAAAGGGGATTACACAACAAAGATTCAACATGGATACTTAAAAAAAGGAAACTGCTCGTGCACACACAAATGATAGCAATATCGACTCTATGGCACATCCCAAGAAGCTCACGGGATGTTTTTAAAAACACAGCAATATAGCAGGCTCATTGACACCTTCAAAGCAGACTGGTAAACCTACTGAGCTTTAAGCTGAAGCTTCTTGGTCTCTTTTTAGAGCAAATAATTATTTTTTGTTTCATACCCAATTCAACCTAAATCTAGCTGTCTCTGTGCTGCTGAAAATATTGCACGAGTGCATCCCTAACATCTATGCCACATTCAACTTGCTTGGTGTCATGGGATAAAACTATTGCACTAATGTGCCCCCAAAGCATGGCTGTGGTGTGGTGTGGTTGCTCGTGCAGTGCGTTCTGCATGTCTGCCTCATTGATCCATTGCTGGGATATTCTGTCATTGAAGTGTTCACAAATGTTGTTTAGCACACAGCATGCTCTTATTATAACAGCAACATTCGTGACATCGCACTCCATACGCTTCATGGCAAATCTAAAGCGGGCCTTCAGTCTTCCAAAGGCATTCTCCACAATTCGCCTAGACCTTGACAGCTGGTAATTGAATTCTTTTTCGGCAGAGGTTTTACTTGAACCAGGGAAAGTCTTAATAAAATTGGGCGTCAGCGAGAATGCTTGGTCACATAATAATAATGGTGGCACAACAGAACTGTTGACAGAAATTGTAGGACTGCGAAATGTTGGTCCTGTCACAATGCTTGGCAAGCTTGAACTGTGGTAGACATGGGCGTCGTGGCACCTGCCTGGGGAACCGACGTTGATGTATCGAAAGCGATATTTGTGGTCCACCAAAGCCAGTAAGATCACACTGTACCTGCAAGTATATTACCATCACAATAAGGAGATGACAGTGCACAAACAACCTCGCAGTCGCATTGTATAGAATTGTAATAGAAACATGCCGATGCCGTGTACACATGCATTATGAGGCGAGATGTGGCATGTATGTGTGGCCATGCTAGAACAAAACTGTTCTTGAGCTGTGTGCTGGAATGAGACACCGTAATATAGATGATGATTAACATCTGAAATATTGTTTAGTGCATACTAAAGCTTATCCAAAACAGGCATCATACATTTGATATGATTTTTTATCAAGTGTCGCTTTCAATAACGAATTCATATTTTATTCACTTAAGAGTTTATCTGTTGATACCCAAGGGCTGA
The DNA here is from genome assembly GCA_013436015.1 of Rhipicephalus annulatus. Lineage (NCBI taxonomy): Eukaryota > Metazoa > Arthropoda > Arachnida > Ixodida > Ixodidae > Rhipicephalus > Rhipicephalus annulatus. The sequence continues at coordinate 1,664,784 of WOVY01010535.1, read as the reverse complement.
TATTTTTGTGTTCATTGTGTGTTCACCAAGTTTTCGTATACAATAATGTATCAAGCAGCCCAGCTTTCAACTTTGATGTAAGCTGTACACACTTACCGGCCCTTGTAATTGTAGTAGTCGATGGCATTTTCTTTGGGAGGCGAGACAGGGAAATCACAGTCATCCAGTGCTTCAACTGCCTGAGAGAAGCCAGTGACAGCATAAAATTCACGTATGTGGTGGGTCATTTTATCAGCTGCAAGCATACTGACCCATTGATCTTCTAGGGGTTCCACGACGATGTCACGAAATTCTCTATATATTGTGTTCACCGTCGACCTACCCAGGTCAAACAAATTGGCGACTGTTCTTTCTTCAGCAGAGGAACGCAGCTTGTAGAGAGCAACAGCGACCTTTTTTTGCACAGACACCGCTTCCCGCATGTTTGAAGTCTGTCGTTGCATTACTGGCGTACATAGGTCTACAAGATATTTGAACGTAGTACGTGAAACTCTGAATGACTGCCGGAAGTTCTGCCCGCCTAGGTTTGTGAGCGTGTCTTCAGACCAGCGAGAGAATCGTGGATATGCCCATACTCGCCTTGACGCACGCTTCGATGACAACGCCATCGCATTCAGCGTCAGGCTGTTCGCGACGAGACGGTGCCTTATAGCACGCACACGGGCTCTAGCAGCCTCAATCTCAATATCCATGGAGCCGATCAACGTCATTGCCAGCGCAATATCGTACCACTTCCTCACGTCGTCCGCTGTGTCAATCATGGCTGAAGAACACAAAATTTGCGCGCACGAGGCAAGGAAGCACAAGAATTTTCGTACCGGGCATGTACACGGGCACCATTCTCTGTGTTCACGGACAACAAAACAACTAAAAGCACTATGTGGCCAGCTTCACTAGCAGCATCGCTACATTTAGCAAATGCGTTTTTATTTGAAATTATTTTTAACGGTTTGTTAGTCGCACACCTGCTTAATGCTTTTTGTAAAAACCACATAAGGAGGATTTACAAAAAAATCAATAGACATGACCTGAGAATACTTTCCCGAAAATCAAACAGTGCCAGTTGAGCCCCCTCGCGGCGACTGTTACAACCTTGTCATTGCCGTGTGACACTACCACAACTCCTTCTCCGTCGAACCCCCTAGGGAAGATTTACGTTGACGGCGTTCAACGGAGCTTGGTGGTGGCCGTGTGACAGGGGTATAACACTCATCTTCACTGCATTTTCTTTCTCTCCGAAAAAAAATGGCAGCATATCCATGGAGTGAATGATGGAGAGTGGGGTGAATCATCCGTCTGTTCGCTCTTGCTTCCGTCCATCCATGCGTCCGTCTGTGTGACCATCTGTGCGTCTATTCGCCGTCCGTTCGCGCGTCTTTTCGTGCATCCGCACGTCTATCAGTGTGTCCGTCCCTGGGTTCGTCCATGCATGCGCCCCTTCGTCCGTCTATGCGTCCATCCGTCGGTGCAGCTATCCTTGAGTCCGTCCATGCATCTGTCTGTGTGTCCGTTGGTACACTTATTCAACACTCCATGTACTACCATCTCGAATCTTTTCATCATATATTCCTCATATAAAAGCACCCTCACCCAGCGGACATTCTAAGGACTGAAAGAGAGGAGGCACACGCACACTTTCTTACGGCTTGCGCTTTGTGTCTACTTCCCACCTTTAACGACCTCGAGTTCATGGTATATACTAGTTCACTGTATATATGGTACTGCGGCCCAACGCTCGCTAATCCTTTCTAAAACCAAGGAGGTTACACCCAGAGAGTATAACGTAGCAACCCTTTCTTGACAGATAGCGCTCAATGTACATGCCAAATGAGTGCTTCATTCGTGCGCGATAAACGCAGGGCACGTTTCTATCTGCCTGACATTTTTCGCGTGACCTAAAATATATTTTTGTCACGTTCAAGTTTTAGCCTTTAGGGGTGAAGCTCCTTATGGCGTGGCTTGTGCGTCCCTCGTAGTACGTAACCACCAGTGGCACATACCCGAAATAGGTATTACATTTGACCTCCAAAGTGGTGCCGGTGAGAGATTTCTTCTGTGCGTTGTTTACCAATAAAAAATGGTGCTCAATGTACAAGCCACTGGCTGCTAATGGGGAATAAGAGACAGCAACATTCGGCTTTTAGTCAATGCGCACGCTGCGATCCCCATTTGCAGCCATTGGCATGTACATTGAGCACTATCGAACAAGAAAAGGTTGCTACATTATACTCGCTGGGTGTAACCTCCTTAGTTTTAAAAAGGTTTAGCGAGCGTTGAGCCGCAGGACCGTGAATACATTGACCTAGTATATACCATGAATGAATTCGAGGTGGTTAAAGGGGGGAAGCAGATACGAAGTGCAAGCCGTAAGAAATTAAAAGCTGAATCCTCCTGTCTCTCATTTCACATTAGCAGCCACTGGCATGTACATTGAGCGCTATCTGTCAAGAAAGGGTTGCTACGTTATACTCTCTGGGTGTAACCTCCTTGGTTTTAGAAAGGATTAGCGAGCGTTGGGCCGCAGTACCATATATACAGTGAACTAGTATATACCATGAACTCGAGGTCGTTAAAGGTGGGAAGTAGACACAAAGCGCAAGCCGTAAGAAAGTGTGCGTGTGCCTCCTCTCTTTCAGTCCTTAGAATGTCCGCTGGGTGAGGGTGCTTTTATATGAGGAATATATGATGAAAAGATTCGAGCATCTTATACTCGCGCCTTGTAGTGCGCCGTCCGCGCCGTCCGCACCGCTTCTCGAACATTCGACAGCTGACGCGCGCGCATGCGCCGTCGCGCCGTCGCCCACCATCTGTGCCACGCGCGCTTCTCCTTCGAGAACATTCGACAGCTGACAGCGCATGCGCCGTCGCGCCGTCGCCATCTGTGCCGCGCACGCGCTTCTCCTTCGAGAACATTCGACAGCTGACAGCGCATGCGCCGTCGCGCTGTATATATACTCAAGGTCGGCGCTCGCTCGCTCAGTTGCCGCTCGTCCGTTGGTTTGTACGGCGCGTCGACGTCCGAAGTCGCCGTGAAATGAATGCCAACGAATCCACAAACACAATGATCGACGTCCCTTCGACTAGCGCCGCCCTTTCGCATACGTGTGTACGTGTTCACTCATTTAACACCCCCTCCTAAAACCACGTTAACCAATTTAGCCATCGACCCAAGTAAGTCGCAATTTAACACCCCATTTCACAACCACGTTAACCAATTTAGCCATCGACCCAAGTAAGTCGCACTTTAACACCCCGTTAACCAATTATATGCTCCGCATCCTCCTCAGTGTTCCCCCGAGGGAAGCTGCGGGCAATTTTTTTGTAATTGGTCTCCCAGAGGGTAAACGAATCACGTTGTGTAATGGAGCCGGAACAAACAGGAGCTGCAGTACCTGGAGTAGAGGCAGCCACTTGCTGATATTCGTCCGTAGTCGCAGCAATAACTTAAGGCGACTTAAGGTCTTGAAGTTCCAGGTTTACACAGTACCGTGCACTTCCACCAGTTTTAATGAGGCGTTCAGGTGCAGCACTTCTTTATATAACAGAATGGCAATCATGACAACTCAAGTGGTATTGTCGGAAACAGCTTGTTCGACGAGCCAAACAAACGTCGTCATCCTCCCCGCCTGAATTGTACGCTCTGCCTTTCTGAGTAGCACTCACTTTATTCACTACAGTATAATTATTGTTATTGTCACGGAGTCACAACGTGGACAAAGAGAGCATAATGTAGGCGGGATAATATTTGTTTATTAGGGCTTAATTTGTAGCCACGTATAAGGAAAGTTACATTAGAGCAAGACACTGGCCCTGTTAGTGGCGAATAAAGCGTCGGCTGTCGATCAACTGACAAGCGGTGAAGCGCGTCGTCTTTTATACACGTATCGCCGAATATTCTAGCATTATCGCTAGTGGCCATTTAGGTTCCGCAATAATCTGTAATATCTGTGAACTGGGCGTGATCTTTAAAAAATGGTCTGCCACAGTCCCGAAGCTTCTCGAAACGACCATAGTTATAGCGCGAGAACAAAACGACGACACAGAGACAAGAAGGACACGAAAGACACCAGCGCTCGTGTCTTTAGTTTCCTTCTTGTCTCTGTGTCGTCGATTGTTCTCGCGCTATAACTATCTTCATGCAATATCAACTAGCCCAAGCTGCCACACTTCTCGAAACACTTCAGGTGGGTTGGCGCATAGAATTACGTACAGTGTAACAGGATGGTAACAATATACGTGGCGATATTGTTAATATTATACCTCATTATTATCGCGAATATTATATTTGCTATATTATTATTATTATTATTATTATAAACTGAAATGGAAGGTAAACTTCCATTTCACTTTTCGCTTACTGGTGTACTGTTGCACGCTTCTGATGGCATCCTCTCGACCAACTCCAGTTTACAGCTATTGTTACTGCACACGCATATATCACAATTCAGAACTTTGTAATATTGCTGCCTTTCTCTTCTCGGGCGTTTTCTGGTCCAGCGTAGTCTACACCAACTATGTTGAATGGTCTCATTTTGCTTAGTGTTACAGCCAGTAGTGGTGAAGTTTATTGCGCGATAGGTGTTGAAAATAAATTTCCTATATGTGATGCGTTCTTTTATAATATATTTTACCAAATGTCTGCCACGAACAATCCAGAACCTCGTTTCTAAAGTGTCAGTGTTGCCGCAACGCCACCGCGCATGGTAACTTGATGTGCATTAAGAACTAAGAATTCTGACAAGTGAGTTTCTCTTGGCAAAACAATAGAATGCTTCTCAGAAAATCCTGAATTACTCCACCAAAACATTCCTTTAACTCTTAGGGCACCATGACTGTCTTCGACATTGTTCGTGCCGTACAGATTAATGTTTTCATGCATTCGTGTCACTGTATTTTGTAACGTCTTCTGCTCCTGTTTTATTACCCCAAAATCTGCCTTGTTCATTTCTTAACCTGTAAGAGAGCCTGTTTTCTTTTCTTTACTAGATTTCCAATGTAACGCATCACCCTTTCTGTAACTCGTAGCACTTTCTTGTACGATCCAAACCTGTTTACATTGATTATCTTTTCTTGACTAATGGTGGTAGTTAAGCTTACCACGTTCTCTTCTTTGTCTTTGTTGTGATCATTGACTGTTTCTATCATGATGTCATAATCAGGCTGCTGTTCTTCGTTCTTGATCCACATGGGGCCCTTCCACCATAATTCACTGTTATGCAAACTTTCAATGTTCATGCCACCTGTCATCAACTCCGCCGGATTTTTATCACTTATCACATAGATCCATTGATTCTCGTTGAACTTGCTCTTGATTTCTGCTCCACGGTTGCGAAAAACAAGATTTTTCTTCATGTTTCACTTTATCTAGCAAACTGAAATTCGAGAGTAAGTCCAGAGTTTAACGCTCTTTCCATTCCTGATGAAATTATCAGTTATATGACTGGCCAATCTGACTAATAAGGTGGCAGTCAACAACTCCATTCTTCCTAGGATGATCATTTTGACTGGAGCCACTCTGTGTTTAGCAATAATTAACGTGGCGTCATGGCTTCTATTGGAGTATTCTTTTACAATGTATGCTGCTGCTCCATACACCATTCAACTTGCAGCGGAGAACACGTGTAGGGTCGATGATTTCATTCCAGCTTGCCTGTTGTTATCGCATATTCTAATGGTGAAGTCATAAAAGTGCTGAAGCTCCTCGGACGAGTCCTTCCAAGTTCACCAGTGTTGGCGTAGTAAGGAGTCGTCAAATTTTAGTGTTTTCATTCAAAATTGTTGCAGAAATTATTTTGTTTTTACTAAAAATGGTGTCAGAAAACCTAAAGGGTCGTAGCCTTGCTGTAGCTTGCAGAGCTTGCCGCTCTGAGAGTCGTTCTATATCCATGTCTTTTCACTGTTTAGTGTTAGGAAAGCTTAACGCGTCGTTGACGAAATTTCATTTCCGTCCCCAAACCTTGGTTTCTCCATACTTTCTCATTCCTCAATCTAACTCTTCTTCTTTTTTTGTCAAATATTTTTAGTTAAGCGTCATTTGTAGTCCTTTCCTTAAACTCATTCCCGCATTACGAAAAATGTCCCTTGCTTCGTTGTACAGCTTTGCTGATGTCGAGTATTCGTTGACTCGTTGTAAGAAATCATCGACGTAAATTCTTTTACGGAGTTGCGCCACAACTGCAGGATATTTCTGTTCATATTTGTTGAAATGTCAATGAATTGTTTCCACTAGAAGGAAGGTATATGGGGTTGTGCTGAAAGTTACCCTCATCATTCTCCGTGTTCTTACCTTCGGGTTTAACATATGCTCACTGGGTATGTTCTTTCCCACCACAAAAATTATAGTGCGAATCAGTCATTTTCATGTATTCCGATCTGTAAAAAAAGCTGTTTTCACATCGGCTTTGGCCCATTTTCCGAATTGGCATTCAGATATTCCCTTGGGTTCTGACTTGACGATGCGTCAAATGCTATCCCTATCTTCTTCATTGTTCAGTCTTTCTTGATTACTGCTTCATGCGGCATGTAGTACAAATTCATTCTGTATATCTAATCTGGCAGCTTCTTCGTTGTTTTCTGCTATTTCTTTTTCGAAGTACTTTCGGATAGCTTTGTCGTAGGCTTATAGGTTATTATTATTCTTGTTTATTTCTTTGTCACCTGGGTAAGCCTGTTCTCTGCAATGGTTTTATTGTCGCCCAGTGTTACGTTTTTCTTCCGTGGTAGCCGCATTTGGTGTCTTCCTGCTTTGAACTCCATTGTTTGTCGGACGTACTCTAACACATGGTCAACGCTAAGCTTTGTTACTGGTTTCTCCTCGAATCGCATGACTTCCATGTCCTATAATTATTGCAATTGATCAATGATCGTGTCACACTTGGCACATACCTTCACAGCCATAACCGTCGATGATTTCAGTGGTACACAACTAAGTTCTACAGGACATACGCTGTCCATTAAAACACCGTCTTTATCGCCATTGCTTTTAGATGAATTTCGCGAATGCGACCAGTGACAATGGCCAAGTAATATTCTTTTCCAATAATAAGTTGCCAGAATTTCATTTTCACTGCCCATCTCCTTACTGTTATCAGCCAAAGAAATTGTCACTGCTCTCGATTTTTAAGTATCGTCCACGGTGGCAATGGTAGTACGCCGCAGTATACAACTTCTGTCTTCAGCGCCTCAGTCATGACGTGTTCCAATGTAGGGTCGTTTTTATGTTGACTTCGATGACTTTCATGTCTAGTTCTATCTGTCCTCCTCGAAATGATCCAATTGTGATTCTTTCGGATCTTCTCAACTTACACACCAGTTTCCTTGACAGTCTTTCGAGCATAAATGTCTTCTGGTTCTGATTGTCTCTCAGAAATCATGCGTAGCACTCGCGGTCTTCTTACTTGTACTTTACAGATTTCTGCCCGTGCTTGTTGTAAGGATTGTTGGTTGCTAACCAGTCAGGTTGCGCGCTTGTACGTACGTGTTCATCGCCAACGCTTTGCTGTCAAGCTGAGTTTCCTACAGGCGCATGAAGTCGACACGTAAATGACGCCTGCCTCCCCTTGCATGTATTGCAGTGCGCGATAGTGAGACATATTTTCGCCGCGTGGTGAAGTGTAGTGTATCTGAAGCACCTTCGCTCCCACTGCAAGGCTTCTTCTGTTCCAACGTTATGCTTATTCTGCAATCTTCTGTGTAATTCCCAGTCATCTCACAGAAGATTCATTTTTTTCATCGATGTGCTTTGAAGCGTAGAGGTTCTTTTCCATCTCATTGATGCTGTGCTTCGACTGGGTAACGTCGAAGCACAGCATATATATATATATATATATATATATATATATATATATACATATACATATACATATATATTCAATACCACCCTTGTTCCGCTTTCCTGTGACGTCTCTAGTGGCTCAACTGTTCTTTTTACGCCTTCTGAAACCGCTGTTTGCCGCAAATGCTTCCTGATCCCTTTCATCGTTCTGAACAATCACGATGGATCAAGTGCAATTTATGTTTCCAATACGTTTCCCTCGCCTTCCAAGATACTGTGCGGAGAGTGCCTGGGGTTTGCCGATGACATTGATTCCTTGAGTGTACGTGTAGTTCCTGACCACTCGACTAGGCTACCTATTGATGCTGTTTATTGCTGCGCGTCACCCTCTTCCCCATCATTCACCAACGCAATTTCGCGCTGCGTCGACACCAACCTTACGGGCCAGCAGCGCGCCGACATCATCGCCCTCCTCAAGCGCTTCCGCGCCAGCTTCGATCAAGCTCCTTTACGTCAGCGTCCATATCGGGTATCGGCATCTGAGCGTCGCATAATCGCGGAGCAAGTTGACGACTTGTTGAAGCGTGGCTTTATTGAGCCCTCTAACAGCCCGTGGGCCTCCCCAGTTGTTCTAGTCAAGAAAAAGGAGGGCTCAATAAGATTCTGCGTCGACTACCGCCGGTTGAATAAAATCACGCGCAAAGATGTTTACCCGCTACCTCGCATAGACGATGCCCTTGACTGCTTACAAGGCGCGGAGTTCTTCTTGTCACTAGATCTGCGCTCAGGTGATTGGCAGTTTCCAATGGCTGAGGCTGATCGCCCCAAGACGGCCTGCGTTACCCCCGATGGCTTATACGCCTTTAACGTCATCCTATTCGGGCTCTGCAACGCGCCTGCCACTTTAGAGTGCATGATCGACAACATCCTCTATGGCCTGAAATGGCAGACTTGTCTGTGTTATTTAGACGATGTCGTGATGATTTCAAGCGACTTTCCAGCGCATCTTCAGCGCCTCGTGGCAGTTCTTACTTGCCTCACCTCCGCCGGTCTACAGCTCAACTTGAAGAAGTGCTGCTTCGGCGATCGAAAACTCCTAATTTTGGGCCGTGTTTTATCTAGAGATGGCATTCCTCTGGATCCGACGGAACTCCGTGCTGTTGCCGAATTTCTTAAGCCGAACACCTTAAAAGAACTTCGCAGCTTCCTCGGTTTATGTTCATATTTTTGTCGTTTTATTCGCACCTTCGCCTCCATCATATCGCCCATTACTGACCTTCTTGCCGGCAACAGCGACCTTTTTTGGTCGTCAGCTTGTGATGATTCATTCGCCACACTCCGCCACCTTCTTACATCACCTCCTATACTGCGACATGTCGATCCTCTTGCCCCGACGGAAATACACACGGGTGCTAGCGGAGTTGGTCTCAGTGCTGTGCTCGCCCAACGTAAACCCGAATTTGATGAGTACGTCGTCTCTTACGCCAGTCGTGCACTCACAAAAGCAGAATCTAACTATTCTATTACCGAAAAAGAGTGTCTAACCCTCATATGAGCCATTGGCAAGTTTCGACCTTTTCTTTACGGGCGCCAATTCAGCGTGATTACAGATCATCATGCAATATGTTGGTTCTCCTCATTAAAAGATCCCACCGGCCGGCTGATCCGTTGGGCGCTTAGACTACAAGAGTACGACAATCGCGTCGTTTACCGATCTGGGTGAAAACATTCCGACGCAGACGCTTTGTCCCGATTACATCTACAATGTACTGACAAGTCGCCGTCTTCACCTGCCCCCGACATATCTGCACTTAGTGTAAGCGACATGATGCAGGAGCAATAAAAAGATCCTTGGATCGCTTCACTAATCAACTTGTTGAGTCGAACTTCCTCGCAAAATATCCCTAGAGGTACGCGTCGTCAAATACAGCACTTAGTTATCAGAAAGGGTTTGCTATACAGGCGTTAATATCTCTCCGAAGGACGCCAATGGCTCCTAGTTATTCCCAGACGTCTCCGCTCAGACATATGCGCGTCCTTTCACGCCGACCCACAATGTGCCCATGCTGGAGTGTTAAAAACCCACACCCGCCTGTCCCACCGCTGCTACTACCGTGGAAGGTATGACTTCGTTAGTCGCTACGTACGTTCTTGTCTCGCTTGCCAGCGCCGGAAGAATCCAACTCCAAGTTCTCCAGCTCCACTACAACTCATACCTTGTCCTGCCCGACCGTTTGACCATGTTGGTATCGATCTGTATGGACCTCTTCCGATTACAGCCGCTAGAAATCGCTGGGTAATCGTCGCTGTCGTGCACCTTACGTGCTACGCAGAAACATCACCCCTCTCTTCTGCGTCAGCGATTGACGTCGGTCGTTTCATATTGCATCAGATCATTTTCGGTCTCGGTGCACCACATGAACTCCTGAGTGACCGAGGGCGTGTGTTTTTATTGGACGCCGTCGAATCGCTTCTCAACGAATGCCAACTCATTCATCGCATCACCACCGCATATTGTTACGGTGCATCATCGACAGGAGCAAGCGTGGCACTTAGCGAAGATGAAGAAGACGCCTGTGCGTTAGGCGCTTGCGCGAGAGGCAACTCAGACATCTTGTTCGGCTGCGGATTCTCGGTGGACGATATCCTGTAAGCCAAGACCTCGCCCTGTCACATTTGGTGGAGGTGCTGGGTAACCGCCTCGCAACGGAACTTAGCAGCGACCGACGTTTGAAGGGTCATTCCACAACGATGACGGAGAGTACGGCGTCTGCATCTGCTCCTGGTTTTCCTGCGGCCGAAGATGATGCGGTAACTACACCTCCTTCTGCGACCACAACCTTCGTGCTCGAACCCCCGAGGGATCCTGGCACGTTCAGCGGTTCCGGCGATCCAGATGAAGTTGACATTGAAGATTGGCTAGCAGAGTACGAACGTGTGAGTACTCGATACCAATGGGGCCCGACTCTTATGCTGGCAAACCTGTTATTCTATCTTAGGGGAACCGCCAAATCGTGGTATGAGATCCATGAAACAGAACTTCGGAGTTGGGCAGTGTGCAGGGAGAAAATATTGCACCTTTTCGGAAAGCCGATTGGAAGAAAAATGGCCGTGAACAAAATGATCGCGTTTCGGGCGCAGACCTCGACCGAGTCTTACGTCTTCTATATAGAAGATGTGTTGTCGTTGTGTCGCAAAGCCAATGCCGAGATGCCGGAGGCTGACAAGGTCGGGCATATTCTTAAGGGGATTGCGGATGATGCATTCAACCTCCTCATCTGCAAAAATTTTTCTACAGTAGACGCCATTATAAAAGAATGTCGGCGCTTTGAGCAAGCGAAGAGCCGGCGGATTAACAGCGTGTTTACCCGCCTTCCGAATACGGCTGCAACATCATCTTGCGAAGACCGTGCAAGAACACAGCCACCCCCTCTAGATTCATCGGATTAGGTGACCCGAATTGTACGGCGCGAACTTGAAGCCATTGCTTCTGCTCCGGCTCACACCGCTGCAAGTGACACGACCCCACTCACTGCTAACATGGTTTGAGCCATCGTCCACCAAGAACTCGCCAGCATAGGTAATCCCTCGGTGTGCGCTTTGCCCAGCCCGAAGCGAGCTTCATGGCGTCCATCCTCGTCCTATCACGAGCAGCAGTTTACGGCCCGATCTCGCGAACCTGCTGCGTTGAGAACCGTCGACAATCGACCAATTTGTTTTCATTGCCACCGTATCGGTCATCTCGTCCATTACTGCAATTACCGCTGGTCCTCGCTACCTCGGACTTCATCTGAACCTCACTACCGACAGGACAGCACCCGCTTCGCGTCTGCCGCGCAGCCTTCTCCGCAAAACAACTACAGAAGGTTCAACAGCCGATCTCCAACACCGCATGGTCGTCAGTCGCGTTCGCCTCCAGGACGTCGCCAGTCATCTCGCTCACCGCAGACTCGCAGGCCGTCGTCCCCATTCAAACCAGCTCCTGCCTACCCGGAAAACTAAACGGTGCAGCGCCCGGAGGTGACGCTCGTTTTTTGACTCCGTCCACAAATCCTCTCTTGACGCTTCCGACAAGACAAAATTTGTTAGACGTTGCCGTTGATGATGTGGCTATTTCTGCCCTTATAGATACTGGAGCGCACATTTCTGTAATGAGCGCGAACCTTCGCCGACGCCTACTTAAAGTGCTCACGCCTGCCGCTTCCACAAACGTTTCATTGCCACCGTATCGGTCATCTCGTCCATTACTGCAATTACCGCTGGTCTTCGCTACTTCGGACTTCATCTGAACCTCACTACCGACAGGACAGCACCCGCTTCGCGTCTGCCGCGCAGCCTTCTCCGCAAAACAACTACAGAAGGTTCAACAGCCGATCTCCGTCACCGCATGGTCGTCAGTCGCGTTCGCCTCCAGGACGTCGCCAGTCATCTCGCTCACCGCAGACTCGCAGGCCGTCGTCCCCATTCAAACCAGCTCCTGCCTACCCGGAAAACTAAACGGTGCAGCGCCCGGAGGTGACGCTGGTTTTTCGACTCCGTCCACAAATCCTCTCTTGACGCTTCCGACAAGACAAAATTTGTTAGACGTTGCCGTTGATGATGTGGCTATTTCTGCCCTTATAGATACTGGAGCGCACATTTCTGTAATGAGCGCGAACCTTCGCCGACGCCTACATAAAGTGCTCACGCCTGCCGCTTCCACAAACTTCGTGTCGCTGATGGGAGGATCCCTGATGTTGAAGGGATGTGCACGGCCCGTGTGTCCATTGCTGGTCATCCTATATTAGTTCAGTTTGCCGTCATTAAAATGTGTCCTCATTACCTAATACTTGGTTTCGACTTTCTGTCACGTCATTCTGCGCTCATTTATTGTGCCACTGGTGCTCTTCAGCTTGAACTGCCGCAGTTTGCCGATTTTCCAGCTGACTATTCTCCTTGTTTATGCTCTCGTCACCACGTTCGCTTGCCTCCGCAAGCTGCTACATATCTCACTTTGTCGTGCTCACGTCATGTGCCCGATGATGACTACCTCGTAACTCCTATAGTCGACGTACTGATGGCCCGAGACGTCGCCCTTGCTCACACTGTTGTCGCCGTCGCTAATAATACAGTGGGTATACCACTACTCAACGTGAGTTTCTTGACTCAAGTTATTCCGCAAGACATGTCTTTCGCCACCCTATCTCCACTTGACAGATGCAACGTTACTGGTTTGGACACCGATACTACTTACCCCTGTCTTGGCCGCAATTACAATCTGCCTGCAGATGACATTAACAAGATGATTGCTCCCGACCCCACTGCAATGCAAGCTGCCAGCCTCCTTAGTCTGCTAACATCAAATAGAGATGTTTTCGACTTTGACCACTGCCCTCTAAGCCAAACAACTGCAGTGACTCGCCGGATCAACACTGGTGATGCCAGTCCGATACGGCGGCGTCCATATCGCGTATCTCACAATGAACGCCAAGTTTTAAAAATGAAGTGGATAAAATGAATACTAAAGACGTAATAGAACCCTCATCCAGCCCCTGGGCCTCCCCAGTCGTGCTCGTTGAGAAGAAGGATGGCAGCTGGCGCTTTTGCGTGGACTATCGCCGTTTGAACAAAATGACCCACAAAGATGTCTACCTTTTGCCTCGGATTGATGACGCCCTCGATTGCCTCCATGGTGCCCAATACTTTTCGTCTATCGAGCTTCGGTTCGGCTATTGGCAAATTCCCGTTGACCCCATGGATCGTGAAAAAACCGCTTTCGTTACGCCCGACGGCCTCTACCAGTTCAAAGTCAAGCCGTTTGGACTGTGTAATGCGCTGGCAACTTTGGAGCGCATGATGGACTCCCTTCTCCGAGCATATAAGTGGTCCATCTGCTTATGTTACCTAGACGATGTCATCGTCTTTTCACCTACCTTTGACAGCCATATAACACGTCTGTCAGCCGTTCTGGATGTTTTTCGAAGAGCTGCTCTCCAGCTCAATTCTGCAAAATGCAATTTCGGACGTCGCCTAATCACCATACTCGGCCATCTTGTCAGTGCCGATGGTGTTCAACCAGATCCCGAAAAGGTGCGAGCAGTACAACAATTTACTGAACCACGCTCAACCAAGGACGTTCGAAGTTTTGTAGGGCTATGTTTCTATTTTCATCGACTTGTCCGCAACTTCGCCGACATCGCTCGACCACTTACTGATCTCTTGAAGAAGGACGTTCCCTTCGCATGGGGTATAGAGCAAGCGGACGCCTTTTCGGCTCTTATCTATCTGCTGACTACGCCACCAATACTGGCCCATTTCGACCCAGCATCACCTGCAGAGCTTCGGACCGATGCCAGTGGCCATGGAATTGGAGTGGTCTTTGGCCAACGACAGCACAAGAAGGACCACGTGATTGTTTACGCCAGTCATCTTCTTTCACCTGCTGAAAGGAAGTTCTCCCTCACTGGCCGTGAATGCCTAGCTTTAGTGTGGGCCGTGGCGAAATTCAGGCCTTACCTGTATGACCGAACTTTTTCCGTTGTTACGGACCATCACGCTCTTTGCTGGCTGTCATCGCTAAAGGACCCATCTGGACGTCTTGGTCACTGGGCGCTCCGTCTGCAAGAATACTCATTCGTGGTACCCTACAAGTCGGGACGCCTCCACACAGAGGCAGACTGTTTGTCACGTTATCCGGTTGAAATGCCCGACTTGACAGACCTTGATTCAGACCCCTGCGTTCTCTCCATCCACCCTTTGGGTGATATCTCCACCGAACAACGACGTGACCCGTAGTTACTCTTCATCATCGAGCGTCTGACCTCTGCTCCAACAGACCCTTTCGTTCGCCTGTTCGAACTGCACGACAACATTCTGTACCATCGCAGCTTCAACGCTGATGGCCCGGAATTACTACTCGTGCTTCCCCATCACCTGCGTACCAGCGTTCTCGAACAACTAAATGACGTACCTACAGCCGGTCACCTAGGCGTCTCTCGTACCTACGATCGTGTGCGACGTCGCTTTTTCTGGCCCGGACTGTATCGTCCTGTGGTTCGCTACGTCACTGCTTGCGACCGCTGCCAACGCCGCAAGCGCCCCTCTGTGCTACCGTCTGGCTTCCTACAGCCCATTGACATACCGACGGAACCATTCTTCCGTGTTGGATTTGACCTGTTGGGCGCGTTTTTTACGTCCACCTCCGGAAATAAATGGGTTGCAGTCGCCACAGACTACGCCACACGCATTGCCATAACTAAAGCACTGCCGACAAGCTGTTCCACTGACGTGGCTGACTTTCTCTTGTATGAAGTCATTCATCATCATGGCGCTCCGCGGCAGCTGCTTACTGATCGAGGAAGGTACTTTCTTTCACGTGTTGTGGATGACATTCACCGCGCCTGCTTCACTGAGCACAAGCTTACCACCGCTTATCATCCACAGACAAATGGATTGACCGAGCGTCTGAACCGAACGCTGACGCAGATGCTGTCATTGTACGTTTCGCCAGATCACCTTGACTGGGACAAAGCACTCCCCTTTGTCACGTTCGCGTAAAATTCTTCACGGCACAACACAGCTAGTTATTCGCCATTTTATTTGATATTTCGCCGACATTTAGCATTACCATTTGACACGCTCCTTCCTTCGGCTGCCCCCTAGTCTACTGAGTACGCCAGCGATGTCTTTTCTCGAGTTCATGCAGCCCTTCAGCTTGCCCGTGATCGGCTGCACTTGTCGCAAGCGCACCAAAAAGACCGCTATGACAGTCGCCACCAAAGCGTGCACTTCTCACCGGGGTCTCTGGTACTTTTCTGGACACCAAACCGCCAAGTCGGCTTATCAGAGAAGCTACTATCACACTACCATGGCCCCTACAAAGTGTTACGACAACTTAGTGACGTGAGCTACGAGATCGCACCACTAAACAATGCCTCTTCGACGACCTCACTCCAGACGGGCGTTGTACACATTTCCAGACTGAAACCGTATCACCCTCCTCGTTCGTCACCACCGTACTAAGCGCCGTGACCGTGCTTCCGCCGCAGGGGAGTTATGTTACGGTGCATCATCGACAGGAGCAAGCGTGGCACTTGGCGAAAATGAAGAAGACGCCTGTGCGTTAAACGCTTGCGCGAGAGGCAACTCAGACATCTTGTTCGGCTGCCGATTCTCGGTGGACGCTATCCTGTAAGCCAAGACCTCGCCCCGTCACAATATCATCCTGAAACTAATGGCATTACAGATCGAGTTAACCGTACATTAGGAGATATGCTGTCAATGTACGTCGCAACCGATCACTCCAACTGGGACAGTATTCTCCCTTTCGTAACATACGCGCATAATACTGCTGTCCGAACAACCATTGGTTTTCTCCATACTTCCTCCTTTATGGTCGCGAGCCCTCTTGCACGCTTGTCACATCCTTCCTTACCGCCCGGTAGTTGCTGAGCCGATGACGATGTCACAACAACCTACTAACACGGCGGAAGTGTGTCGTCAGCTTGCCTGCTCTCTAACAAGTGCTGAACAGCAACGCCAGAAACTCCACCGCGATAGCCCGATGCATCGGATGACCTGGTTTGTCTTCGCATCCATCCAACCAGCCCTGGTCTCTCAACGAAACTGATGTGCAAATATAACGGCCCTTACCGTGTGGTTAAACAAACTTCACCCGTCAATTACATCGTGGAGCCGCTTGAGCAACCCCATGATTAACGACGCCGTGGACGTGAGACCGTTCACATAGACCGCCTAAAACCGTATTACCATCCATCTAATGTCTCCTGCCCATGAGTCACCAGGATGGCTTTTTTTCGGAGGGGAGGAAAATGTAGTGAACAAGATGAGTGCTACTCGGATAGGCAGGGGGTATCACTCAGTCTGTGAAGAGGACAACGTTTGGTTAGCAGGGTACACAGGCTGGTTCTGCCATTACCACTTGTCGTGACCCCGCTCTCCTGTTTTATAAAAGAATGTCGATCTTAAACGCCTCATTTTATTATATATATATATATATATATATATATATAATATTAATGAGATATAACAGACAGTAATGCCAAGGAATGTACAGGGGAAGTTATTAAAACCAATGGATTGTGAAATAGGAAGAAAGAAAAGTGGATGAAAAAATTACCAACTGTGAGCAGGAATCGAACCTACGACCTTCGAATTAAGCGTTCGATGCTCTAACCACTGAGCTATCACAGCGGCCCTCCCTCCATCCACTTTTTTAGGTTTATCTGTGAATTTAGAAGTAGGAGTGACAGTCAGCGCCATCTATAAGCCAAACAACGAGTGTGAAACACTCTTATGCGCATGTTTGGCGCCACGTAGCACGTGAACTTATTATGAGCGGGCAGCTGATTAATTGTCCCTCTTATACAACCTAAACACACCAAGTCTGCCAGTACGAGACCCTCGTTCAATGAAATAAGGGAAAGAAGTGTATACCCAAGGGCTCGTTTTTCCGTGTTTTAACACAATATTAATGAGATATAACAGACAGTAATGCCAAGGAATGTACAGGGGAAGTTATTAAAACCAATGGATTGTGAAATAGGAAGAAAGAAAAGTGGATGAAAAAATTACCAACTGTGAGCAGGAATCGAACCTACGACCTTCGAATTCTAAATTCACAGATATACCTAAAAAAGTGGATGGAGGGAGGGCCGCTGTGATAGCTCAGTGGTTAGAGCATCGAACGCTTAATTCGAAGGTCGTAGGTTCGATTCCTGCTCACAGTTGGTAATTTTTTCATCCACTTTTCTTTCTTCCTATTTCACAATCCATTGGTTTTAATAACTTCCCCTGTACATTCCTTGGCATTACTGTCTGTTATATCTCATTAATATTGTGTTAAAACACGGAAAAACGAGCCCTTGGGTATACACTTCTTTCCCTTATTTCATTGAACGAGGGTCTCGTACTGGCAGACTTGGTGTGTTTAGGTTGTATAAGAGGGACAATTAATCAGCTGCCCGCTCATAATAAGTTCACGTGCTACGTGGCGCCAAACATGCGCATAAGAGTGTTTCACACTCGTTGTTTGGCTTATAGATGGCGCTGACTGTCACTCCTACTTCTAAATTCACAGATAAACCTAAAAAAGTGGATGGAGGGAGGGCCGCTGTGATAGCTCAGTGGTTAGAGCATCGAACGCTTAATTCGAAGGTCGTAGGTTCGATTCCTGCTCACAGTTGGTAATTTTTTCATCCACTTTTCTTTCTTCCTATTTCACAATCCATTGGTTTTAATAACTTCCCCTGTACATTCCTTGGCATTACTGTCTGTTATATCTCATTAATATTGTGTTAAAACACGGAAAAACGAGCCCTTGGGTATACACTTCTTTCCCTTATTTCATTGAACGAGGGTCTCGTACTGGCAGACTTGGTGTGTTTAGGTTGTATAAGAGGGACAATTAATCAGCTGCCCGCTCATAATAAGTTCACGTGCTACGTGGCGCCAAACATGCGCATAAGAGTGTTTCACACTCGTTGTTTGGCTTATAGATGGCGCTGACTGTCACTCCTACTTCTAAATTCACAGATAAACCTAAAAAAGTGGATGGAGGGAGGGCCGCTGTGATAGCTCAGTGGTTAGAGCATCGAACGCTTAATTCGAAGGTCGTAGGTTCGATTCCTGCTCACAGTTGGTAATTTTTTCATCCACTTTTCTTTCTTCCTATTTCACAATCCATTGGTTTTAATAACTTCCCCTGTACATTCCTTGGCATTACTGTCTGTTATATCTCATTAATATTGTGTTAAAACACGGAAAAACGAGCCCTTGGGTATACACTTCTTTCCCTTATTTCATTGAACGAGGGTCTCGTACTGGCAGACTTGGTGTGTTTAGGTTGTATAAGAGGGACAATTAATCAGCTGCCCGCTCATAATAAGTTCACGTGCTACGTGGCGCCAAACATGCGCATAAGAGTGTTTCACACTCGTTGTTTGGCTTATAGATGGCGCTGACTGTCACTCCTACTTCTAAATTCACAGATAAACCTAAAAAAAGTGGATGGAGGGAGGGCCGCTGTGATAGCTCAGTGGTTAGAGCATCGAACGCTTAATTCGAAGGTCGTAGGTTCGATTCCTGCTCACAGTTGGTAATTTTTTCATCCACTTTTCTTTCTTCCTATTTCACAATCCATTGGTTTTAATAACTTCCCCTGTACATTCCTTGGCATTACTGTCTGTTATATCTCATTAATATTGTGTTAAAACACGGAAAAACGAGCCCTTGGGTATACACTTCTTTCCCTTATTTCATTGAACGAGGGTCTCGTACTGGCAGACTTGGTGTGTTTAGGTTGTATAAGAGGGACAATTAATCAGCTGCCCGCTCATAATAAGTTCACGTGCTACGTGGCGCCAAACATGCGCATAAGAGTGTTTCACACTCGTTGTTTGGCTTATAGATGGCGCTGACTGTCACTCCTACTTCTAAATTCACAGATAAACCTAAAAAAGTGGATGGAGGGAGGGCCGCTGTGATAGCTCAGTGGTTAGAGCATCGAACGCTTAATTCGAAGGTCGTAGGTTCGATTCCTGCTCACAGTTGGTAATTTTTTCATCCACTTTTCTTTCTTCCTATTTCACAATCCATTGGTTTTAATAACTTCCCCTGTACATTCCTTGGCATTACTGTCTGTTATATCTCATTAATATTGTGTTAAAACACGGAAAAAACGAGCCCTTGGGTATACACTTCTTTCCCTTATTTCATTGAACGAGGGTCTCGTACTGGCAGACTTGGTGTGTTTAGGTTGTATAAGAGGGACAATTAATCAGCTGCCCGCTCATAATAAGTTCACGTGCTACGTGGCGCCAAACATGCGCATAAGAGTGTTTCACACTCGTTGTTTGGCTTATAGATGGCGCTGACTGTCACTCCTACTTCTAAATTCACAGATAAACCTAAAAAAGTGGATGGAGGGAGGGCCGCTGTGATAGCTCAGTGGTTAGAGCATCGAACGCTTAATTCGAAGGTCGTAGGTTCGATTCCTGCTCACAGTTGGTAATTTTTTCATCCACTTTTCTTTCTTCCTATTTCACAATCCATTGGTTTTAATAACTTCCCCTGTACATTCCTTGGCATTACTGTCTGTTATATCTCATTAATATTGTGTTAAAACACGGAAAAAACGAGCCCTTGGGTATACACTTCTTTCCCTTATATATATATATATATATATATATCCTGCTCATGGCCACTTATCTTCTTACACACTTTTATTTCTTTATAATTACATTACCAATCAGTGTAATAACTTCCTCTATACTTTCCGTGGCACAATTGCCTGTTAGATCTCATTATTATTGTGTCAAACCGCGGAAACACGAGAACTTAAGTATATACTTCTTTCTCTTATTGATTAACGAGGGTCTCGTACTGGCAGACTTGGTGCCTTAGGTTGTATAAGAGGGACTATTGATCAGCTGCCTGCTCGTAATAAGTTCACGTGCTACGGGATGCCAAAGAGGCTTAAAAGAGTGTGCCACACAGCCGCCATGGCTACTGGTGGCGCTGACTGACACTCTCACGTTTAAAACCTTATATATACCCAATAAAAATAGCTGGGAGGATAGCCGCCGTGGTACCTCAGTGGTAGAGCATCGAACGCGTTATTCGAAGGTCGCAGATTCGATTTCTGCTCACGGCAAGTTATCTTTTCACCCAATTTTCTTTTTTCTTATATACATTACAATTCGTTCTAATAACTTCCTCTATACTTTGCTTGGCATTATTGTCTGTTAGATCTAAATAAGTGTTTCAAATCACGGAAAAATGAGCCCTTAAGTATACACTTCTTTCTTTTCTCTCTCTCTCTCTCTCTGTTTATATATATATATATATTGTAATGAAGAGAAAAAAGACAACACCCGATTCTGGGCCAGCTGTTGTTATTCTGCCTCTTCTTCCTTGCTCACCTAGCATGCGCGTCTGTGCCAGATTGCCAGTTTCGGTCTTCGTCATCACACTCTGCCATGACTGCAAGCATTGTGGATCGTCCATACGACAATGTTCATGTGGATGAGGCTAGCTGTAGCAGTTTACATTGCTTCAGGTGGGTGGGGTCAGCTGCATCGTCGTGGTCGGCTCCGACCGCGCTGAAAGTTTGTCGAAATTGGCTCTGGCGGCCGACATTGGCTTTGTCACCTGGGTCGTTCGCCATGTCGTGGTGAGGACTGGGTCTTGGTTGGTCCCTTTGTTGATGATGACTCCACGGGACGACCTTGACTGTCGCGTGGCAGTCTACAGCCTCCGCCACACTGCGACTTTTCGGAGAGAGCAGTCCGACTTCAATTTTCCTTTGGTGGACCGAGCAGGCATACTCGTTGTAGAAGTTTTATGCGGTGGTGTCATTTTCTTGGAGGTGGTTCTGGCGGGCGGCCCCGACTAGATCGACATGGTCACAGGTTGATCAAAAAGCGCTTTCCTTTGTCCCACCACATTTAAAAGCAATGGCAGCATATCCACGGGGTGGATGATGGAGAGTGGGGCGAAGCATGCGTCCGTGTATTCGTTCTTGCTTCCGTCCATCCGTGCGTCCATCAATGCGTCCACCCATGCGTCCATCCGCCCGTCCGTGCGTGCGTCTGTACGTGCGTTCGCACGTCCATCCATGCGTCCGTCCATGCGCTTGTCCATGCATCCACCCTGCGTCCACCCATGCGTCCATCCGTTCGTTCAGCCACCCGAGCGTCCATCCATGCATCTGTCTGTGTGTCCATTCGTCCATCTAGTCAACACTCCAAGTACAACAATCTAGCATCTTTTCATTATATATTCCGCATATCGAAGCACCGCCATCCGGCAGACATTTCAAGGATTAAACACGAGGTGGCACACGCACACTTTCTTACGGCTGGCGCTTCGTGTCTACTTCCCACCGTTAACCATTACGAGTTCGTGGTATGTACTAGTTTACTGTATTTATGGCACTGCGGCCCAACACTCGCTAAACCTTTCTTAAACAAAGGAGGTTACGTCCAGCAAATATAACGTAGTAACCTTTTCTTGTCAGATACTGCTCAATGTACATGCCAATGGCTGCTAATGGGGAATGAGAGACAGAAGAATTTGGCCTTTAGTTAACGCGAACGCTGCGATTTTTTTACTGTTCAACAACGCCCAGGAGAAATCTCACACCAGCACCCCCTTGGAGGTCAAAGCGTAAGACATGTTACGTACTACGAGGGACGAACTGGTGCCGCTTTGAGGAGCTTCGCCCATAAAAAAACAGTGCAAGAAATGGTGGATCCGGTAACAAAACAAGTAGCATCATACGCAGCCGTCTGCGCAATTTTCGGCGGATTGAGGGGTGTTTTTTGGTGCGATTAGTTATCTAACTAACTTTGGTCTCGGTGCTATCTTGGTGCGAAGTTCTCGTGCTGCCCTGTGGCGTGGCTCCTGCACCGTGACTTGCGTAGTTTGTGACTTGCGCCGTGTTGTCGCTATCGGGCTCCAGGACGCTATTATGTCAGCGATTCTTGAAGCCATGCTGCGTACTTGCGGGAGATCCTCGACGGAAGCCGTTCCAGAAATTGGAGACTCTGACGATTCAGGCAGTACATGCGTCGCACGCACATCTTCTCCCGTCTGTTCAGATGGGATGTTATTAAACTTAGTGCAAAAACCTTTCTCATTGTGTGGTCGAATGTCCAGTAGGATGGAGGCCGGTGCCTCTAATTCGACCGGACGACCTGCGTTGGGGCCTCTTGCGGAGCGTTGCGCAGAGCTTGCCATCGGGGACCCGCCGGACGCAGCTGCATAGTCGAGCCGGTGCTCCTCAGGAGCTCTAAATACGACAGCATAAATGTCTGTGCAAGGCAGAGTTACATGATCGTGATTGTTCCCTACATCTTGGTCACCGAGAGATGACAGGATGTCAGGAGCTCGAATTGTATCCTCTAGGTCGGGCTTTTCCCAAGTTCCCTCCTGAGAGAAGGTCGAGTTGAATGGGCAGGTGGCACAGGGAATCAGACCGAAAGCACCTATGAGCTTGGAGCTTCACTCCACCCATGACTACTGCTTCCAACCTCCATACCGGTGCCACGCCGCTGCACCTTCCCGAAGACGGTCTATTGCCATATACCATTTCTGATTGTCTGTCCAGGCCTCGCGCATCGCTAGCGCGTTGACGGTTGCCACCCAGCTGTCTTCATCGTTCCGAAACACGTCGGATTCCGGCAGTTCGTAGGTGGACGGCAATGGTGGGGCGGCACGTGAGAATGCGGATATCACTGAGGCAAAGCCGTCGAGCTGGTCTGAGAGCTGCAGGAGGGTGCCCCAAATCTGCCTCCATTGCTCCAATGGGCTTGCCTCAAGTTCGTGTGAGGCAGCTACATCCAACACTGCGTTAGTGGCACGCAATTCTGGCAACATTGTAGGAGCTCGCTCGGAGATTGACGCTGTCAGTTTGTTAGTCTTGACGTGGAGTAGCGCGATGGCACGCCGCAGGTTCGCGGCTCTGTCGTGTGTGAATCCCAAAGAGTCGGTGAACGCGGTCTTCGAATAAGTAGCGGTTGCAGCACTCACGCCAGTGAGGTTGACGAGCAGAGAAGCCTGGACGGCGTTCCATGGCAGCTCGTATGTTGAAAGAGTGCGGCAACGGGAATGTAGGCCATGGGAAGCGTGAGCGGCATTCCCAAAGGACAGCAGCCGGTGTGGATCTCTGCCGTGAAACGGTGGCAGGGTGTCTGTGAGGTCTGTCGTACAACCCCAGGAGAGGCCTGGACGCCGTCCATTGGTGGTCCGAAGGGTAGCTGAAGCAGCGGGTGGGACCCCATTGCCTAGTAAGCGTGAACAGCGTTCCTCGATGGAGAAGCCCGCGATGCCGATAAACCACGAAGGACACGTACCGGAGGCTTCATGCAGATGATTCACTTGTCGAACTTCGCCATTATAATGAAGAGAAACGAGACATCATCTGATCCTGGACCAGCTGTTCTTATGCTGCCTGTTCTGCCTCGCTCACCTATCATGCGCGTCTGTGCCAGTTTCCGTTATTCGTCATCACAATGTATATATATATATATATATATATATATATATATTTATATATATAGATATATATATATTTAAAAACTTCATAGTTTCTTTCAAACTGCGCGTGCTCTCTCTTGACGTGTGTAGAGTACGAGTCCGTCGTTGCTGGTCTGTTGACGCCTTTCTCTATCTCCTTCATCTTAATCTACATGCCTACCAGTAGCACAAATTTCACAACAGGAGGGATCACTGTGGTGTTACTACTCATTTCCACTCCTGGTGGCTGCAATTTTCTTGTGTTCACCTGCAACTTCTGGAAGAGTTTGTTCAATGCCTCTACATTTACTATCTCTTTTATGTGTCTTTCTGTAAAATTATTTGTCGTTCGAATGTTCCTTTCAGAAGACCGACTGCATGCTCATAATTCTCATGAGAAAACTGCAAACCTTCAACTAGAGGCGCAGCCTCTCCACTGAGATACGCAAAAAGGTAATTAAATTTTTGAATCTCTGTCATATTCAATCTGTTATGCACCGATGTCTTGAACTGGTGCCAAAACCTCGGCCACGCTGCTTTTACGAATTGAACTTGATTATCTCAAAGCGTGGCAACCTAACAAGCTCTTGCGTCTCCGAAAGGTGCTTAGTACCTTGCATTGAGCTCGGTTGTTTTGTCACTCTTCTAGTTATCAGTTGCGTCGCTTGTTCTAGCTCTCGTAATCGCGCCTCTTTTTGGTCGTTGCGGTGGCGATCTTCATCACATACGGCAAAACGCTTTCAAAATGTGCCTCCGCGATTTGTTGTTCGATGAGTGGTTCGCTCTGCTCTTTAACATGGCTTAACGTCTGTTACACGCTTTTTATCTGGTTTAGAAGCGTCGTTAGTTACGCTTAATGGCCGTCTTTTTTTATAGTCTTATCAATTTCGCTCGTAAGCGTTGCCATATTAGCTTGAAGCATGTTCTGCTTCATTGACAGAACTTATCTATTCATGCTTAAACCTTGTTTAAAAAGCTCTTGCCTGTGTGGGTGCGTCGCCAATAGTCATCGGTCGTGGTATTTCCCGCGGCAGTTCGTCGTTGAGCTGGACGACACTGTTTCGTTCTTCAACCCATTGTTGCGAAGGGAGCTGAAGTCTTCGCATTAGTTCTCAAGTATTCTGGTCACGGCACTATGTTTCAAAAGGACCCAAGATACCGCAAATACGAAACGACTACGTTTATTGTTGACAGAACGAACATCTCCAAAAAATGTGCAGAGCGTGCCTCTGGCCATCTCTTCGTCCGCCTCCAAACTCCAGCTTCAATCTGTTTTCTACACAAGTGGCCGCATATTACAACGCTCCTTTTCTAGTCTCACGAAAAGCAGAGCTGTTGTGTGCGCCGGTGTCCTCTCTGCTTTTAATGTGGTGACAATGGGCACGTCTGCCAACTGTGCACCTACCGAGAGCTTGGAATACGCCGATTTTCAGCGACCCTAATGCAACGCAGGTTCAGTCAGCGGCTCATGAAATTGAAGATTATGAAGCCCAGCAGCACGCATCCTCATTCTACCTGCACCAATCACGCTCCCCATACCTGCAGCAAATGTCACCTTATCACCCGAACTATTCTAGGGTGGCGCAGCGTCGGTCACTCAGCCCACTTCGGGAAAACTAATCACAGTGACCCTCGGCGGCGAGACCTCTTAGACGGGATAAGTTGAAAGACTCCCATCGACGCTTGTGCGAGCCGAGGATACCCTGACGAAGCCACCACTTGGTTCCGCTAAGATTTATTCGGACATTTAGTGCTGCTTCGCGGTCACGAACTCAGTGTTTTTGTGGATAAGGGTGCAGTATTTTCTATAATTGAAAAACTGGCGGCTCTTCTGAAAAACCTGATGTTGCCCTAAAACCGTCAGCTAATTCGTACTGCTGGTGGCCGGATCAGCGAATACAGATTGGTGGTTTTACCTTACTTGTAAGATTGAGCCAATACCGTCAATGTTCTGGAGACCTCATCATTGACCCGTTGACTCTTAGTGTGCATGGCACAGTCATCGACATTCGACAATGCCTCGTAACGTTCCCAACAAAGAGCTTCACACCAGCAAAAGATACAAGCCATGATCGGGTATGTCTGCATGTAATTGATGATGCCGTCACCATACGACCTCGCGCAAGTGTTGTGATTCAAGGAAGAAAAAACTAACGTTGTACGACCTGTTGCTAGTTTTATGCCGGCTTTTCACAACCGTTGAAAATTCGTCAGGTATATATGATTACAAATCATATCATCGCCTGCGACGACGCACTACTTATACGGCAAGCCTTACCTTGTTTCACCTACCGAAGGACGCACGATTCAAAGGCAAACAAAGCAAATGCTTCAAGATGGCTTTATATGACCCAAAAGCAGCCCATGGTAATCGTCAGTCGTCTTTATAAATAAGAAGGTTGGTACACATTGCTTTTATTCGAATATAGAAAGCTTAGTAACGTCAAAAAGAAGTCGTGCAAGCGTGGACTTGGGTGAACAATATTTTTCTAGGCAGGATGAGGCGAGCAGAGTACTTTTCCTTCATCCACCTGAAAAGTGCTTATTGGAAAATTGAAGTGGATGAAGTTGACCGTGAGAAAAACGTTTTTCTTAACTCTAGATGATCTGTTCGAGTTTCTAGTGCTCCCTTTAGGCGTCTGCTGTGCTCCGGTCACATTCCAGAGAATTAGGGATAGAATTTTCATTTACCTCAATTCGAGAAGTTACCTGGTGCACCTCGATGACGTCACTCTCTTTTCGGAAACGTTTGACGAGCACCTCCATTACCTTCGTAGTTTTCTGGAAGCTAGTCGACCGCCTGACCTTACCATGAAGCCTTTTCTAGGAATCGCTAGAGTACCTGGCAGGATACATTGCTCGAAGCGTCGGTAAAAAGTTTGGGCTTTATGACCTCTGCAGAGGCACATTGACTGGAACTGACGCTGCTTGGGCTGGCTTGCTTTTGCAGTTAGAGTATTACGTACCAAACAAGAAACTTTTATGAATACTATAAGCATCATTGATGTTCCTCTTAGAATGCACGGAGAGCTACTACAGAAAAATGAACAGTCACTAGTAGCTAGAAAACTTCCACTCAAGCACGTTGCTCACGTGATTTGTGCAATTGAACCTGCATTTTCATCCCTACCCGCATGCTGTAACATTGCTGATAAGGTTGCATAGCAGTTACAGTGTAGACGGAGGTTTAGTTTGCGAAAAAAGAACGAAAAAATGTAGAATAAAGCAACACAGCAAGCAAAATATGCATCAAAAGTGTGGGATTGCGCGCAGCTGTTAGTAATGTTAAGTAAAATAATTGTTCCTAGTGTTCTATAAAGTTTTTATCTGTGGGTTTTTTTATGTGTGTGACTAGTTCCGTTTGCACAGTGGTCATACGAGAGCTATTAGTACCATTTGCTGCTGACAGCATTATTTAGAGATGTTGGAATGGCTTGGTTTACATTGTCTGTGCATTTTTGTGTGTATAAGCTGGCTTACTCTCAAACTAATGTAGCCACTTTAGTTTTTTGAAGAAAGCTGAAGCTTCCACATTCATTGTCTGTTTAATTGATTCATTGTAAATTGCTAATTATATTGCAGTTTTCACTAGTTTACTTGTACATCTTACAATACATTTTGATATTATTTACTTCTGAATAACAGTAATATCTAGAGCTGTGTCGATTGCATCCAGATTTATGACCTACTTTAGGAGGCCATGGCACCAAATTCGCAAACTCCATTCATGCATTGCACATAAAACAACACATCTGAAAGCAAGCGGGAAAATCTTAGCATAATTTGCTGTGACAGCAAATTTCTATTTGATTCTTTCAATTTAAGCAAACAGTGACGTGGTGCCACATCGTGGTGACGAAACGAATACTCTGGGAAATAATGGGAAGCAACTCAGGTACCACAATCCTTTCTTGTAGGTCATGCTTTTACACTCTATACATAAAGGAAGCGATCGCAAGTGCTGTAAGTAGCTTGTCTATGATGCGTCATTTTTTGAAATGTTTTTTTATTAGTGATTTGCTATGCCTTGTACTACGTGATTGAGTGAATTTCTAACATAATTTAGGGGTGCCGCCCTTGATGCCTCATGCCAAAACGGGAGTTGCTGCTTGTGAGAAGAGAGTTGAAGCAGCGTCTTAAAATTACATCAAATGTAAGGTTAGAGCCCAGGATTATCTGTGCATAATAAAACTGGGCTCTCTACTTTGTTACAATCTTAGACTGACATTAGAAGGGCTACAGTAACACGGCACCTTTGAGAGCATTTGCACAGCTTGTGGCAGATGTTCTTGATATTTAATTTTTGTAGGACTTAATGATTACAAACTCTCCCTTGAGCTAAGAAACAAGAGATCACACAAGCCGGCAGTGCTTTACAAATCAGTAATCAGTAACATGAGCGAACGCGAACTGTTCAGTACTCGCAACTGCATAGTACTGGCCAAAATATACGAGGGTACTTATTCAATCTTAAGAGTGTGTAATGCATGTTCATGATCAATCAAGCATGAGAAATCATTCATTGCACAGGTCTTAACGGTAGCTCTATAGGTAGGATATATGTGGCCGATGAGATGTTAGAACCTCATATTGTGCCATCGTTTTTAACCATGATTCTGCACTTTAGAAAACGCAGAGTTCCGTAGATTTACTTGCATAACAACTGGCGAGTTTGAGCGACCAGAGCCTTGACCCTACATTTCAAGAAGGAAGTCATCTTGTTCCGATGCTAAATCCAGGACAATGCTTTCTTTGTTTTGCCCAGAATTCTGCAGTAGTAATGTTATGGAGTTAAACGCTGCTGCGAGCACGTCTGATAATGTTTCTGTCAGTTGCTAGCTACCACGTATAAGTTTTAGCCATATTTTTCTGCAGCTTTGATCCACCACTACAGCTGTAGCTGTCAAAAAATTCCCTCGACAATGTGCTAAAATGCTGTTGTTGTTTGTGTCAATGAAGCTTCACTGCGCTGTGCATGTCTATTGCCCACAATCTTGCTTTCGGTTTTACACCCTTGTTGCCTGCTTATATGAGAGAAAGTTCAGATGGTATCTGCTTTTCTCATGTGCTCGCAATCATGTGAATACTTGGTGTATCAATAAATAAATATTGACTGTTTACCTTTGCCTATGTCTTTGTGATTGCATCTTTAATGAAAATCAACAGATAATAAAGCCAAGGCACACAGCTGCACTCACAGTTTACATGCGCTTGCCATTCTGAAGGTGCCAATTTTGGCCACTGCATAAAGCGATTGAGCAGAATGGTAAGGTGGCCTTCTAGCAAAAGAAAGCTGTAAAGAGTGCGAGAAGCACGCCGTCTTCCACGCCTGGTCCAGCAAGATATTGGAAGTCTGATGATCCTAATAGCCGTTATGTCTATAATTTCTCGCGTCTGTAAATTTCTACCAACGGTAGCGTAAAAGGGGAGTGAACTTCAAAAAGAACGTGTTACCAATTTGCATTTTTCTTTGGTTGCACTTTAAACATATATCATTCCAATAACCTTACAGGCCGTTACCTGGAATGCTGAAGTATTAACCATGTAATTCAGGTAACCTGTTTCCTAAGGGGAATGTGTGTCGTCTACAAAAATACTATGCGACTTCAATATTACTGCACTCCTGTTCACGCACCAGGAATGCAGACAAAACAATATTGTGGAGCAGATTTGTGTAGCTACAAATACATTGCAACATTTACAATAGGAGCAGCATAAATTGGTCATAATGGCACACAGCTGCACACACAGTTTATGCATGTCCGCGCACAAACAATCCAGATTTCTCATGAATGAACTTTTCAAACAACTTATTTCTTTGGCAAAACTGAGAACATGGCAACTGCAAGTTTGCAAATAATACGAGCCTTGCACGGTGCCCTTTGGATTCTGATCAGAATCACGTTTCTTTATCCGCACTGAGACGCAGAGGGGAGCTGATCGCAGAAAGTACTACCTCGATCGGAATTAAATGTAGCCGTGCGGACGTTTAAAGATAACGACAAATTGCCAGGGCCCTAATGTTGTCAACACCTACAGCCACACGAATACGGCCCCGTAGAGCTAACACGCCTGTAATCGCTACAATCCGAGTTACCCACATAAGTGGCTGCTGTCGTATGGCCCAATACGTAAATACGAGAAGCCGTGTCGTGATATTACTTTGACACGACCAAAATCAACCTGCCAGCAAGCAAACATTGTACATATCTGCTTTCTTGTACACTTAGACAATCAATCTTAGTACGCCAACGAGTACGCGGACACCAACCACAAAAACCGCAAACACTTCATTCTCGCGCAAACATAACCTCAAGATCCACCCAATGCGCAAGTACATAGCTTTTATTACGAATGCACTGAGTGCGTGTACGATTGTTATTAGGCTAGGACCTTGCGAACGGAGCAGTTGACGCAAAACAAGCCTTGTAATGCCACGAAGAGCGTTCAACAGCATCGCGACCACCGCCGCAGATGTCATGCACAGCTATGGTGCTTACCGCTCTAAACGATCGTTACGTTCATAAAAATCGATGCTCCTGAGTCACTTGTGATGTCCCCCGCAGAAAAACATGAAAAATATTACAGTTGCATCAAACGGAACACGATATTCAAGCGGAGAACTCGGGTCTTTTTAACGCTCACCTGCATTGCGTCGAACAGCCCGGAAGAGAAATGGCTGCCGCCGCTCAATGTTGCCCTCCTGCAGCTAACCTTTTCTGTACTTTAGAATTTTTCCAGTGACTTCAATAATCAATATGTAATGAAAAGTTGCTTCTTGGAATGTGCGCTTCATGGCGGTACTTGTATATATTCATTATATGATCGGAAGAAGCTCCTTAAGAAGTCACCCTATCGTCCTCTGCAGTAACCACCTCTCTCGAGTATGAGCCATAAGGGAGGTTAATACTTGGAATGTCCGCTAGATGGTGGTACTTGTATATAACCATTTTTAGCACTTCCGATCGACTGCGAAGATAAGTTGTTTTGCATGTTTTGAGCTTGCCTTTATAATTAACAAGGCAGCAGTTAAAATCTTTGTAGCACTTAATACATTGTACTTATTCTCCGGGGGTCAGTCAGCAAGTATTTACTAGTTTGTGCGTGCGTGTGTGTGTTTGTTACTTTGTTTTTTTTCCTTGCCACCCCGTGGGGAAGGTGCACCTACATTGAACATGCAAATTTTTTAGTAGAGCTTAGACTTTCTCTTTTTCGTAGGGCAGGGATTGTGTTTGGTAATTATTCAGTGAGACATGTTATAAGGACAATTGGTGTCGTAAAGACATGATTCAAAAGGCTGTAAAGTGTGTAGGATGTAGGGTGAGTTTGAAGATAAACCCAAGTGCAAATTTGAATGGAGAGGAAGCTTATGCGAAGTGCAGGCAATGTGAGCTCGAGTAAAAAAACGAGAAAATGATGGTGGCCCAGAGTGAACTGCTGATGAGAATCTCAGAGTTGGAGACTGCGTTGGCGACAGGGCAAGAAAAATCGAGGGCAGTAGGAGAAAGGGTGAAGTCTGCCGGGGAAGCACAAGCCAAGGTGAACAAAGCATCGGCCGACGGAGAGAACAGAAGGGCACCGGCAACCAGAACAAGTGAGAAGAAAGAGCAAGCAAGTTTGGAAAAAACAGGTTCAGCAGGTTCAATTGTCACAAGGCGAAGTTGTGGACGAGCTGGGAGGGGACAAAGCAGCCGGGGTCACAGGTGCAATTAACCCCCAGGTGCAGGAAGCTCCAGTTGAAAAATCACAGCTTGTTATAATCGCTGGGGACTCAAATTCAAATCGATGCGCAGAAGCAATCAAAGAGAGGGTAACAGATGACAAAAGGGTTGCGGTAGGGAGGTTCCCAGGACGCAAGCTGGAAGCGGTCATTAGGAAAACGAGCGCAAAACTCAAAACTACAGCTGATAGATGGAACCTCGTGTTAATTTCAGGCAGTTTAAACGATGTCCTAAATGAAGATACGGCAGGACAAGCGACCACACTGGCAAGAGGGGTCGATGACTTGCGCGCCACTTCTTCTCAGGTGCAGGTAGCGATATGCAGGATACCGGAGGTACCAGTGCGTGACGGCAACATGCAAAGAGCGGTTGTCAACACAAACCAATAGATATGGCGATTGAGTCGAGAGAAAGCCTTTGAGGTGGTGGAAATAAACTGAGATGTGCATAGGTGGGATGGCTTTCAATGAGACAGAAGTCAGTTTGATGAGCGGCTAGGTCATGAGTTGGGTTGGCGACTTGCAGGAGGCACAGTAGCTTTTTTGGGGGCATGCGGGCCCTTCGGGAACCAGGATAGCTAGTAATGAGGCCGACAACCAGAGAGATTTTTTGACAGGTGATATGGACAGATGTGATTCGAAAGGGGCACCAGTGTCTAAGATAGGTAGAGTCCAGAGCAGAAATAGACGTAGCCACGAGCGCTGAGCCAATTCAGACATAGGGTATATTAGTATGCAGCGTGGCTGAAAAAAGGCTAAAGTGGGAAGACATAGAAGAACAGTTAAGGGAGGAGAGGCCGATGGTATACGGTTATGTAGAAACATCTTAAGGACAATGAACAACCTCTTAACAATCCGGACTACACGTGGAAGTATTGGAGTAGAACAGAAGGCAGCAGAAAGGGGGTTGGTATTGGAGCATTCATTCATAAAAGTACAGACTGGCAAAGGGTCAAGCAGGAGCGCAAGGAACAATTATGGCTAAAAGGAAAAGTGGCAGGGCAAATGACAATTCTTGGTTTGGTGTATTTGTGGACGGGACCAAAGGCCAGAAAGGAAAACCAGGTAATGGTAGAGTGTATATCAAAGGACATTGAGGAGTTAGAAAGAGAATGCGAGATAATTTTAATAGAAGATATGAATGCGCACATCGAAGATATAGAAGGGTATACCCACTGAACAGGCAAAACGATCATGGATATGTGTAACAGGCAAAACATGATCATTTGCAACAGTACCGAGATGTGTGAAGGGCAAATAACACAAATAGTAGGAAGGCTGCAGTCGACGATATATTACGCATGTGATGTCACATGGGATGTACGATAAGCCCAGGGAAATGCACAAAGATGAAGGTGGCTCCAGAGGCCTGGGTAGTGATCACGAATGTATCATGCTAAGTTTTCGAAGAGCAGTGAAAGTGGGAAGGAGACAAGATGAGCAACTAGAGGAAAATCTTGATTCAGAAAGGCAAATTAAAATCGCCACTAAACAAATTGAGAAAGTAATCACTTAAACTAATAAACAGTGTGGGCATACACGAATCTGATTGGACTGAGCTTGAGCTTGCTAAGGCACGTGACAAGTCACCCCGAAAAAGAAGACACAAATCCGAAAGTTGGTGCGATGAGGAAGTTAAGAGAGCCATCGCAAAACATAAGGAACTTTCTAGAGAACACAGACATGCTAAACAACGGGGTGAACCGACATATGATGTTGAAAGAAAATGGAAAATCTTTCTAAGCTGTCGAAGAGATGCATCCCTTCTGTTCAATGAAAAGATTAGATGAAAGGAAGCTCATAGGCTGGCAGAGGTACATAAAAAAGATAGGAAGGCAGCTGCGAAATTTTGGAACAATCTAAACTTCCAAAGAAATGAGACAAACCTAGAGCAAAACTTTATAACTACAGCTCTAGGTGCTAATCTAGAAGACGACGAAGCTAATAAATGTATAAGAATAAGGGTGACAGAAAAATTTTAACACAAAAGTGCTTTTTGCACCAATTACACAAGGATGAATCAAGGGGCGCAATGGCTCCATTTGCACAACGCAAGTGGGCAAGGCTGAGAAGAGGGTTCGTATCGGAATGTAACACACTGCCTGAAGTGGTCTTCACATCTCAGTCTATTTGTCACTTTGAGCGTGCCATATTGTTTGTACTGTAGTCTGTATTCGACTTGCTTTACTGTTTATCGCAATTGTGAATGTATATTAGGGAGCGGACCCATTTATATTATAACGGACCCATCTCCATTATTCTGAAGGTCGTATTAACCTGTGTTTAAGTTCATCTATATATCTCTGTATACTGTACTTATCTTCTCGTATTTTCTGCACATCCTTCATCTATCACGCTTACGTGTGTTTTCCACTTAATTTTTGTGCCTCCCCTGCTTGGTATTTTCAAGACCGCAGTATGTTGCAAATAAATAAATAAATAAATAAATAAAAAGTAGTACATCAACAAGCCCAGATGGCATTCAAATTATGCATATAAAGACATTAGGTCCGAAGTCTAAGCAGGCTTTCAGAGAGGCAGTAGGCAAAAAAATAATCACTGGTGAATTCCCGATGGAGGGAAACTTAGCAGGATGAGCAAAATCTACAAAGGAAAGGGGGACAAAGCAGACATAAACAACTACCGTCCTATAACAGTGACTTCAGTGGTCTGCAGGCTGGCGATGCAGATTATAAAGGAAAGACTGCAGGCATGGATAGAGAATGAGGGGTTACTGGGAGAACTGCATATTGGGTTTCCGAAACAGAGGAGGTCGGAAGACAATCTGTTCTTACTGATGCAGTCCATCGAAATAGGAGAAAGAGAACTAAGGCCCCCGTGGCTAGCCTTTTTGGGTATCAAGGAGCGTATGATAACGTGGTTTAAGAGGACTTGCGGGGAATACTGGACACACCAGGTGTGAAAGATGGAGTCACTAATCTTTTAAAAGATAACTATAAAGGTCACAAGGCCATTAAAAAGTGGGAAAAACAGATATCCTTGCCTGCAGAGGTAAATTGGGGGCTTAGGCAGGGGTGTCCTTTGTTACCCTTGTTATTCATGATGTACGTACAAGGATTAGAGGCTAAATTAGAGGGAAGTGGACTAGCTTCAACCTCTCTTTCTTCAAACAAGGAAAACTCATTGAACAGGCAGTTGCTGCTTTGATGTATGCAGATAATATAGTACTAATGACCAACAACAAGGAAGATTTGCAGTTATTGATAGACATCCGCGGTAATGAGGGAGATTGATTTATTTAAGATTAAGTAAGAAAAAATTAGCAGTCATGACTTTTAATGATAATGAAGGTAGGGAGCTTAAAATACAGGAGCTCACGCTAGAGATAACAGATAAATACAAATATCTGAGCGAATGAATAAGCAATGGGGCCGAGTACCTAAGGGAACATGAAATGTACGTGATAACTAAAGGTAACAGAAATGCAGCGATGATGAAACAACAGGGCACTGTTTTTTTATCAGCGCACAATAGGTATGATGTTATGAAAGGAATATGGAAAGGGGTCATGGTTCCTGGTCTGACGTTCAGCAATGTGGTCTTGTGCATGAGATCAGAAGTTCAAGCAAGGTGAGAAATTAAGCAAAGTGGAATATGTAGGCATGCCTTAGGAGCTCACGGGAATACGCCAAATCAGAGAGTACAAGGTGATACGGGATAGACATCATTTGAAGGCAGGGAAGCAAGCAGCAAGATCAAATTTAAGAAGCGATTGAAAGAAATGGGGAAGGAGCGTCGGGCTAGGAAGGTATTCAGCTACTTTACAAGAAAATGTTGATACAAAATGGAGGAAGCCACCCAGCAATTTTTCTTGTAAATATTTAGAAAACAGCAGGGGGCCAAACCAAAAATTATTATCGGTTGACAAGAAGTTGAAGGAAGCTGAGACTGATATGTAGAGAATTAGCATGTTTAAGAAGTCCGCACTAGATACCTAACGAACTTTTAAGCAGGAAATTGCCAAGGAACGGATCTATGATAATATTTGGGGTACTTCTCTACCGTTTGAGGTGAGGACGGGAGTATTGCGAACCACGACATGTCGGGCCAAATACGATAGGGTAGGCACGGTATGCAGTGCGTGTGGAGAAGAAGAGGAAACTGCTGAACATTTGATAATGTTCTGTAGAGAGTTTCAACTTATAGTTAAGTATGATGCGCCTAGTTATTCAAAGCAGTGGGGTTTATGGTCAGGGGGAGCAAAATAGACTTCAAATGGGTAGAATTAACCAGAAGGAGGTTATCTGATTGGTGGCTCAAGTGATTGGTGGCTCAAGTGATTGGTGGCTCAAGATTGGTGGCTCAAGTGATTGGTGGCTCAAGTCAAGGCACAAGTGAAAATAAACCCTTCACTGCAAAGTACGAGTCATCAACCTCACTTTTTAAAGCACAAAAAATAAATCTACCTTTTGGTTCACTAAGTATTACGGCTTGGTAGCGCTAGACAACAACCGATCTAAAGAGTACAGCTACATTCATTGATCCATCCATCCATCCATCCATCGATTCATCCATCCATCCATCCATCCATCCATCCATTCATTAATCCATCCATCCATCCATTCATTAATCCATCCAACCATCCATCCTTTCATTCAGTCATCCATCCTTCCGTCCATCCATCCATCCAGCATTCCATCCATCCATCCCTCTTTCCATCCATCCATCCACCCATCCATCCAGCATTCCATCTATCCATCCATCCATCCATCCATCCATCCATCCATCCATTCATCCATCCACCCACCCACCCATCCATCCATCCATCCATCCATCCATCCATCCTCCATCCATCCATCCATCCATCCATCCATCCATCCATCCATCCATCTATCCATCCATCTATCCATTCATCCATCCATCCATCCATCCATCCATCCATCCATCCATCCATCCATTCATCCATCCATCCATTCATCCAACCATCAATCCATCTATCCATTAATTGTATGATCAAAAAATGCGAGCTGGTGGTACTTGAAGTGTTCACTACGCGCACGAACGTACATACAGACAAAAATAGAGACAGGCGTTTGAATGGACAGACCTACCCATGGTTAGACGGACGGATGGATGCGGGAACGGACAGTCACATGCTTTGCTCCACCCATCATCATTCAGTCCGTAGATATGCTGTGATTTTAATGGTACAGGCGCTATATTTACCCGAGACCTTCTGGCGGAGACGCGGGTTATAATTTCAAGCACACTACAACCTAGGGAGAGAAACTGAGATAAAAGAAGGTTGGAGCCAGCGCAATGAAGGCCTGTCCACCTACGCACGAGCCGCCATGTACGTGGTTAGAAGCCCGAGTGTGGCCCCTAATCGATTCATCATGACCTGTGGAGACCGCAAGCACAGGCCCGATATCAATGGCCCCCCATTCGATGCTATATCTATCTCACCTCATCGTGGCTTCACCACACACATCAGAGTGGCACTTGAGATGATGCGCAACACTGGCTTAAAGGCTTCGAGCGCGTTCCCGTTTGAATGGTTGTGATGAATCCCGCAAACTTTGTTACTTTTACGTGGCCCTGAAAGACTCGGCTAGTACGTGGGTTCAGAACCACGAAGCGTCCTTGCTGTCATGGGATGACTTCTGACGATAGATGATCGCTACCTGTTCGAACATGGACCACAAACAGAAGGCAGAAGGTACTCATCAGGAAAGAAACAAACTAAAAAAATGGGAGTGTGGTCATAGGCATAGAAGACACGCCACGGCTCTTCCAACGAGCAGACCGAAACATGGCCGAGGAAAAGCAGTTGCAGCACATAAAGGGCATGGTAAACAAAAACTATGGACGCTCTCTCCGAACGAAACCCTGATGGGATGCGAAGCCACAGCGATGTGCACAGTGGTAACCTAGTTGAGAGGGGTGTGAACGGAGGCGCAGGAAGATCGGTTTGAAGCAAAACTTGGTGTAGCGTTTACTCAAGTAAACGTTTGTTTGAAACACCAAGACACGGGAGGGTGCAAGCGTCAAAGACGCTTGCGCTCGGCTTCCTCGGCTCGCGTCTCGTCGGTGCTACCCACGCACCGTCTGTACACTCGAACGCGATTGATGCCCTCGACTGACTCCTCGTCGGTCTTCCTGGTCTTTCACTGCCGTCACTTGAGTTCGGCTTCACTGGCTCGCACCTCGACGCCATAGACATCGCCATTTGTGAATGCAATCGGCTTCACTAACCGTCACAATGCCGACAACAGCCAGGAAATGTTCGCACACACAAGTGGGAAGCATGGCGCAACGGTGTCCCGCCCATCGGCGTGATCGCGCCGCAAGCAGCGGCACGTTGTCTATATTGTTAGCGCCACAAGATTCTCGAGACGCACGCAAGGTGCGCACACGCCGGCTCACGGCTTCTCGTCGCCAAAAGATAGAGAGATGTGGCGTGGGTGAGATGATGCCCACGTGAGGAGTTGGCTCGAGCATTGCGAGGAATAGAGAGGGTAAAGCTAGAGAGAGCTGACACGCGGCGAGCGCGCGACTTGCGAGTAGCGAGACGTCATCATGCATAGCTAGGAGGGCGTGAGCTATTTAGCACCGCTCGAACACCTGCAGCGGAACAAGCGCGGTGCAGACGAAGGGACAGCGTTACACGCACTAGTCAAAAAGCTGCTTCGTATATGAAAGATTTTATCAGGACTGGTGCGTAATTCATCGCGAGTTGCGGCTGCGTTTCGATCAAACGCAACGACCAAACAACGGACACTGCAGCAAGGTGCGCTACTGTAAAAGACAGACTTCGGTGTCTTTTCAGTTAGCGTGGTGTCAACAACCCTCTCCACCAACGTCGATGTTCTGCGAGAAGTGGTGAGGGTGTCGTTAGGGAAGAGCTGTAGAAACTGCAAGTTACCCTAGATCGTCCCGCGATGCTCTCAATTGTGGAAGTTGTACGCGATGTGCGGAAACAATTCTTCAACCACAGCCTCATGCGCTTCTCCACGCCCTCCATGTCCAACGTGCTCAACAACTCGCTCAGCCACAGCTGCCGTATTTCCAAGTCGTATGGCAAGACCTCAGAACCACGAACTTTCCACAAGCACCCATTATGCTACCGACATTATTTTTTTTTGTTGCATTACGTCACCACCAGTGCGAGAAGTAAGACCCCGTAAATGTTATGTATGGCGCAATGCAGATGACGGACTACACTGGGGAGGTAGGTCATCATTATGGGACGTACCAATATTGTCAGGTGGGTCAACGTGGCTTCTCAGTGAATGCAGCGTGCCCTCGTAACGATGAGCATCTCTTTGAAATTGAACAACTTTTAACTTCACGCCATGCCTCCAAAAACACTCAGGAACATGAATCCTGGTCCAGCGCATCAATGAGCAATAAGTCGCCGAGTGCAAGAGCATCGCCTACTTTCCCGAGCCGTGTTTCACCAAGCCGGTGACAGAAAGACTAGAACTAGCAACCTGTGGACATGGCGGCTTATTCTCGGAAAAGCAATAACCCTCCATCGTTTAAAGCACCAGACGATGTAATTGACACACTCACGAATTAGACGGACAAGTGCGGTAATGGCGACGTAACATACGCTTGGCAAGTCAAAATGAGTGACTTCGAGACTATAGCGTTAACAGACACTGTCGCAGACGAATAAGTAATAAGTAGCACGCTCGCAAAGAAGCTGAAGTAAGTGCTCACTTATTGGAGTGGACCGCAGATAAGCACTACCAGAGGGCACTACTACAGTAGAATTGTGCACAGCACAGAGTAGAAATAGGAAGCCTCCTGTACGTCCGCCGCTTCATTGCTCTCTCCAAGTATTCCCATGAGGTGATTCTGCGCGCGGACCTTGTGCAAACGAACAGTGTCATCATGAACTTGAACAAATCCTGAGTTTCTTTCTCTACAAAGACCGGCATCGCCATGTGTCATGTCGAGCAACTAATCATTTCACAGTTCCCCGATTTAGATTAGGATGTGACCATGCCGCCTCGTAGCAGCGTGACAGCCGCTATAAGAAGCAACGCTTTCTGTGAATATGCAAACCTAGCTCATGGAAACATTGAACCGCTACTTGAAAAGGAGATACGCGTGGCGAGAGGTCTAGTGAACCTGCCTGACGGATATCTGGATGTTTCATTGGGCAACTTTACCAACAAGGTACAGCATGTGGCGAAGGTACATGACTAGGTACAAGTCCCAAACGATTTCACCGCAGGTGAAGCACCACCCACTTCCTTCACCTTAGATAGTGTTTTT
This sequence comes from Rhipicephalus annulatus, assembly GCA_013436015.1. NCBI lineage: Eukaryota > Metazoa > Arthropoda > Arachnida > Ixodida > Ixodidae > Rhipicephalus > Rhipicephalus annulatus. Next base: position 1,625,026 of record WOVY01010535.1, on the reverse strand, counting down.
CATAAAATAAATAATGGCTGAGAGCTGTCATCTCTATAGAAATACCAGATTATGGACTTCATCGAGGAATTCGTTGAGTGCTTTTCCACTTCGTCGAACGTCAGACGTTCTGAGGGAAAGCACCTTTGAAAAGCACCGCATTCTTGTCGAAGAACATGCTAGTTCAGTATGTACGCATTCATACCGAAGAGACCCGAGAAAAAGGGAGGTTACAAAGAACTGTGTACAGGATATTCTCGACGACGATGTCCTACGGTCACCCAAAAGCCTATTGGCATCACCGGTAGCACTTGTCAATATAAAGGACAACAGGATGCGGTTTTGAATTACTGCAGGAAACTAAACCTCGTAACAAAGCGGGACGTTTACCCACTTCTACGAGCTGACAAAACCTTGAATATATCAGGTAATATTCACATTTTTATTTCTGTATTTAAGGAGAAGTTAACGGCAAATTGAAGTAGACGAAGGAGATCGTGAGAACACCTCATATGTGACACTCCACAGATTTTCGTATTAATAAGTACTCCTATTTATTTACTCAAATCTTTAGAAGTGCTCCTAATTACCAAAACTCCTACTTACTCATATTTCTTTTTATTGGCTATATTAGAGCTGGTGGGTTTTTTAAACACTTGTGTAAACTTTCTCTTGCATTGGCCCCGGCTTGTGAGTTCCTCATTGTTGTTGTCGTACCAAAGTTGGCCTCACTTCTCAAGTGAAACAATACATTTGTCAACTGAAGCGTGGGATCCTGTCTGCTTGAACACTCACATCTTCAAACATGGTCAACCATTCTTCAATGTCGACACCATCGGTCCAGCCGAATGTTCAGGGATCCTTAGGCGGTACAAAAACACATGCTGGCGACGGCACCTCCAAGGAGAACGATAACGTTGATGCGGAAGGCCTAACGTTAGTCACCACTGTGAAGGCGATGTGACGTCCAATGCTGAGCTTTATTGCCTGTCGGCGTACCTAGCACTACTCTCTAATGTGTTACGGAGTTGGTAGCTCGTATAAAATACTGGAAAAAGCACATTCAAGAGTACGTACCGCTGACTAACAAACTAAAAACTGACGGGCACATTCCGTCAGTTTTTCTGCCTTTTGGATTCCTTCCCTTCATCTCTGGAACATTATATTATGTAAGCTTAAAACGAGGAGCGCAGCGTCTCAACTACAATTGCATTAAACTCATAGCTTACTAGAAATGCAGCATTTTTTCTCTGTCACCAAAAGTGCATGGATGTTTTGTCGCTTAGACTAAATTTGTGAAGTTTAGAGACACCGCGTTTTTCAAGATGCATTTTTTTACAAATGGACTCTCTTTTCTATCGCTTTATATTGAGGTCCCAATAAAACCCGCTTGATTCTGCTTGCAATTTGTCAGTAAAGATGCACTTAGTCATTCTTTTATTGCCATTTATTTGTCCTGACCACAGGATAAGAAGAAACACCTATCACTTGCCCTTCATGTTGTTAGTGTGCTTTGTAATTTTTTTACCGAAGGTATAACCACCGTGCGGCAGATTTAAACTGTTTCATGAAACTCTAGCGTTCTAGAACCATGTGAAAACTGTTACATAGAACTCTGCAAAAAAAATATATGGAAGTTACGTTGCATGTTACGTATTTACAAACTTCTTTTTGCTGTTTCGTATTTGTAGACTAGACATTGCAGTGTACTGAAAATATACGTAGGTGTTTGTAAACGTATCGTTTATTGGTACAGGCTGAACAATTTCCTCCTCTTTGCATTGTTTCTTTTTTCAGCTACGAGGCGTCAAAGTGAATCCAGGATCACCGGAGTGGGTGATGTCCGAAAGCGATCTTGACGAATACTACAAAAGGGTTAGTAACAAAATCAATAAATACGCAGATGTCAGGCTACTGCGTGATATAGAAAATTTGTTTTCTTCAAATCCATAAAGTGGAGTTAATATCGCCTGTGAAAGTGGAAGGCCCATGTGTTCTATCATGAAGGCACGAAACAATTTCATATCAATTTCATTGCACGAAATCTTTTCATGATAGTTCGCGATGTGCTTGCCTCAGTCTGACAAAAACAACAGGAAGAATCGTATTTTTGAAGTGCGGTGTGTCATAAGAGCTAACCAAAAAGCTAAACGATCACACGATGATCACCAGCATCAAATTTTCTATTTCGCGAAGTTAACTCGATCTTGCTCACTTTCGCATTTTTTTATTTTTTTGAAGGAAATCTTGATTACATGCTCAAAGAAATATTATAGAAGTTTTCTTCAAGTGGTGAGACTGCTCAGATGCTTCTGTTGCAGTTTTGCAAGAATCACGAACGCTGTGACTGTGTGGTGTGTTCCACAAAATAGAGAAGAAAAATACCCGTGAACCCACACCTTGTCAACGTAAACGCTGAAATTACTCGCTTGCCATCGAAGTAACTAGAGAATATATTTACAATAAATTGTAGCAACCAATCATTCACATTTTCACGTAAAGCCTCTGCTAATGTTTTCCCTCCTCCATAAATATATGTTGTAACGTCAACGAATAGAGTTTATTGAGACGCGAGGCAGTAGTAGCCTCAGAGGCCTCCAGTCCAAACTGAGACTCTCGCGATCGCAAGGAACGTCCTCTTTCTCTTCATTTCTCTTGACCGTAAACTCACTGCAACTCAAACTACAATTTAACAGTATCCTATGCAAAATGTTTTCAGCCCAATATAATTTCTTTCCTCACCGTCTCCACAAAAGGGTTAACAAGTTCCTACATATACAAGTCAATGCGCGAAGGCACTATGCTCGTTTCAGCGTGTATTGTTCTATTTGAAGTGCATGCTTTTCAATACTTCACGAACGAAAATGCAAGACGACTCTGGTGTCGCCTTCAGTGCTATGTGTTTGCTGGTGAACGTTTCTTACCATAAATTGTAACTTCGCACAACCATGATGTAAACATCAACAAGTGCTGACAACGTAAGATGGTTATGCGGTCCTACGGTCTGTCCTCAATTTACTCTCAGCGCAGATCAAACAGAAAAGAACAAAACCATCAAAATAAGCCACTCAACTAGAAGTCTACCAAACAAGCGCTTCGCGGAACTGCCTGCAATTCCGTGTTAGAGAAGCGTGAACTTATATGAAATTTAAATGATGCTGTCATACTATCTATACACGTACTGTCGACGCGCTTAGTTGTCACGCAGCCTCTCTTTATTCACTGGTTCTCGACAAAACCGTTAATCGGCGTTCGGCAGGCCAACCACTTTATTTGTTCTCGAGCGAACGTAGTAAACGCGTAGTTAAGAAGGGCATGAAAACTTCAGGTCTCCAGAAAGCTAAAAGAACAGAAGGAAGGAATGCTAGGTAGGGCCAGCGTCTAATAGCGCAGGGTAAATTTCTCCACTCTCGGTCAAGGCCAAAGAGGGCCCTTAATCAGGTTTAAGCATTTTCAGCTGCCAACTGTAGTGAATGCACTGATGCTCACAATAACAACCCTATAAATTGTTGAAGCTACGTGCCACAAAAAGACGAAGTACATTAAGCTGAACGCTGCTTGCCCTTCATCTGGCTGGCGCGTGCCCTTAGATCGCAGGGTAACGTACAACAATGAATGGACCTACGCGGTTATGACGTTTTTAAGTCACTTCTCTCCGAACACATTTAGATGACCGTTTGTGGGAGGCCGAGTCAGTGAAAGACGGATCCCAACGTGAAACATAACGATTGTTTAATAACGTGTTTTAGATCGCAGCATCAGCAGGACAAGCTTGCCGATGCTGCACTCGGATGATTAGAAAAAAAATAATAGAATAAGAACCAAGTTAGACAAGGGAAACTGTAGCCGTGACAATAGTACGCAAGACAAGCAGCGGTGGCGCATAGAACTGCCAAGGGCACCAAAGAGATGGCGCTGAGTAAACAGAAAACGGAAAAAAATTTGTTGTTTTTTCTTTAGGTAGGCAAAAAAGGGCCGCCTTTTTATTTCGTACCAGGTGCGTATGCGCGTACGTGGTTGCCCCGGTTGATTCTTTATTCTATGGCTATCAGTTTTGAACATAACTAGCGAAATAAACCACGACTCGTGCAGGGCTTCGGGTGTCTCGTAAATTATGGCGTCCCACAGGGCTCCATACTTGGACCACTTCAATTTCTATTATATATAAACGATATCGTAAACGTACCTCTAACAGCAGATATTATATTATACGCAGACGTCACTAATGTATTTTTTTCCGGTCAGGCTCTCTAGTATAGAAAAACAAGCTAACCTTTGGCTTAACAATTTGTCTCTATGGTTGAAAATAAATCAGTTAGAACTAAATATCAAGAAAACCAAGTACATTATTTTTCACCCTCGAAACCATTCCATTCTCCTTAATACGCAGCTGTCATTTAGAGGAGTTTCGATTGAGCAAGTTCAGACTCAAAAGTTCTTAGGCGTCATTTTTCACGAAACGTTGAACTGGTCTAGTCACATAGATAAACTACGTACCCAGGTATCACGGTCCATTGGTGTGATTGGAAAAATTAGGTGCTTTCTACCCCTTTGGGTGACAAAGCAACTTTACTACGCTTTGGTTTATTCCCGCATACAATACGGCCTGTTAATCTGGGGCTCTACAACAAAAACAAATAAAATTGGGATTTACCGACTGCAAAAAAGAATGCTACGTATAATAGAGAATGTTCCGCGTCGAACGCCTTCTGTTCCTCTTTTCCTTAAGCATGGAATCCTAACATTTGAAAATATCTTTCATAAAAAGCTAGCGACAGTCATTTACGATCAAATCAAATCAAACGCAGTTAAATTTCATGATGCTTACTCCCGGAAACTACCAATGTATAACTTTAGAAGAACCACCTATTACAGTGAGAGGACTCGGACCAACTACGGTAGACAAAAGCTAGCGCACCTTATTCCTTCGCTTTTAAACTCAAATACCATGGCCACCACCATAGTGAATGAAAGTCAATCCCCAGCAATTTTCAAAAAGAAGATACACGCTTATCTACTCATGCTCCAAACGTGATATGTCTTTTTTGTGTGTTAATGAAGTGCAACTCGTATAGCTTTGCTGAAACGCACTGTAAATTTTTCACTTCCTCACAACTGTTCACAACTACGTTTTGTTTTTTTAAAGGGCTTTTATGTAAAGAGTGCATTTATAGATGTGTAATTATTTCTTATCTTTTCCACGCTCTACGTCCGCACTTTGTATATTTCACTGTATTAAATCTATGTATTTATGCTCTAGACACACATGCTGAGTGTTGTGCATTATTGTGGTCTGGACGGGGATCGGTGCATTGTCAGGCATTCAGTTGGCTTTTCACCACCCCTTTCCATTCAACCACTGGATAAGTGATGTATGTTTAAAACTATGATGATGAATAAAACTTCAAACTTCAAACTTCAAACTTCAAACTTTTGCCCTGTTGACTAAAGCGCATCTATGCGCCAAGCAAGAAAGAAAAGCGCCCTTCGGAACCCAGTATCTGTGCGAGCAAAAGTTACATGAAACTTAAAGCATTTATTGGCAACTGGCACTAGCAAAAGCAATTCACGAGTGAGTACAGAGAACAATATCTATTGGTTGAAACCCAGCAATCACAATTTATAGCAAAAATATCTATCGTATTAAAAGGAATATCGCGAGCTCGCAAACGACGCGCCTTCGTTTTCACAGGTGAACTGAGCAGAAAAGCGTGTCTAGTTAGTTGGAACTGTCATTACAAAACACTGGATAAAATGAGCAGAAGGTGCTTAAGCAACAGCTTCGAATTACTGCTCCTGCTTTTGCCAATTATGACTCAACACCCACACTCTTATTGCATTACGACAAAGTTAGGTCAAGCCGAGGACCCAAGAAGGTTGCGTTTTTGACAAGGAAACCTCGGTGGAGGGAAATTCAAGACAATGCAAGCTGTTTTAATACGTAGAAGATCAGTGCAAATTAACGTAGTGTACAAATACGCAACACTGACAGCGATAACAACGTCTGAGAGTGAAATCGCCGACAAAAAATAACAAATAGGCACGTATTGCCAAAACTAATTTACTTTTCGTCGCCGTGGAACTGGCGGAAATTGACGCCTTCGCCGGTATGACAGTTTCTGCAGCACCATTCAGCAGTATAGCGAATAGATAAAGCAACTGCAGTGATTTTCTGAAGCGAATAAAAACGTGACAGAAAGACATGGAAACGCCGAGGATAGCGCCAGCCATCGAACTAAAACTAACTGCGCATATGCGCGTCAGCTGCCGTCGTCGAACCGCAGCACCGCATGTTTTCCGCTTCGTCACCGTTTCCGATAAGAGAATCCATTGTAGAACTCACATGGCACCGAGATCGCAACACCAATTTGGAGCTCAGAAGCTCTGAGAGCTAGCGTCTCTCAGACTGGTGTGCGGACGCACACCCATCGCGCTCCGCTGCGAATGCTAACTCTGACCAGTCAACGGCCTCAAATCTTCCTGAACTGCACGGACTCTCTTCCGCGAAGTTCATCTGAACATTTGGACACCTGGTTTACCAAGGTGGGCTCGTTTTTAATCGTTTTAGAGGCATTTTCGCTGCACCGGCGAGCTAAGCCTAAGCGAGGTTAGGCCAGCCTCCCCGCCTACGGCGCTCGCACGCCAGCTGTGTGATGCCGCAGCAGATTGCCATGGAAGAGGATGACGTCACCCCTGAGGAATTACAAGGCAACGGACGGTTCTCCGTTCTAAAAAGACGGCAAGAATCGCGCGCGAAGTCACACGCAGCCCGCCAGTCTGGAACGCAACGAGGCGTGGCAGCGACGCTTAACGCTATTCTACGACGCGTCGCAGCTGCAAGCCGACTGCCGCCGATGCCACGTAGTCACAATCGAGTCATCGTGCGACCGGGAGGCGGCTTCAACGTGCAAGCCTGCAGCCCGCACAGGATTCTCGCCGCACTAACCATGGCAGCTCAGCGAGCGCCGTCGGTAACGGAGGAGGACATTATTTGTCCCAACTCGATGCAAAACATTTTTGTCGTCAGTACGCCCAGTGCTACTAATGCAGCAGCGTGCAGTCGAGTAACTGCGATAATTCTCACCGACCAGAGACACCCGGTCACGGCCTACCTCTCACCTGCCGGTGTCACGAGCCGAGGCGTGATTCGTGGCATCGACACTGACTTTGACGATGCCGCAATCAACCGCATGCTAATCCAACCGTGCAACTCAAGCCTACTGGTTGCGCGTCACATCAAGAACACTGAAACTGTGATGCTGATCTTCAACGGGCTCAAAGTGCCCAACTACGTCTACTGCGGCCAGGTCATCTACCGCTGCACGTTGTACAAGCGCCAAATAGACACCTGCCGTACCTGTGGCCAAGTGGGCCATCGCCAAGACGGGTGCCCCACTCCTTCAACCAAGGTCTGCGACCACTGCGGTCACTTACCAACGGACAACCCACACGTGTGCAACCAACCAGTGTGCGCCTTATGCGGCGAAGCACACCGCACGAAGACCGCGAATGCCGACATCGCTACCAGCTGCCTTACCTGGTGCGCCGTCGTCGTCAGCGCCGTCGCCGACGAAAGCAAGCCCAGCAGCAAACACCCACCCAAGCACCCAGCCCGGTTCCTGCCAAGACCACTGAACCGCAAGGACCTCCTCTAGGCCCACAAAATCCTACTCCCACTGACCAGCCTACCTGGGCCGACAAGGTGGCATGCAAAGGTGAGGCCCACGCAGCGCAGCGTCAGGGACACTCGCCACAGCAACCTGACCCAGAACTAGCACAGTTAAAACGCATGTGCGCGGAGCAGGCTAAAGAAATCCAATCGCCTAAAGAAGAGCTAGCAAAACAACAAGCCCCCGAATCGCGCGAGGGTAGCATCATCAGTGGCCCCGTCTCGATAGCGGCGCTAAGAAACGGGCAGGCCCGACGCTCCAGGCCGAAGAGTAATCCGAATTCGACCGGTTTACAATGAATATATACGCGATACTAGAGCAGTACCGCGCAGAGACCACGGCCGAGTATAGCGCTTTCAACGCTAAACTAGAGAGCACGCAGAAACAACTTATCGAGTTGGCTGCATGGCCAGCACAAATGGACGCAAGAACTAAGGTGTTGGAGGAGGACCTGGCACGCAGTAAGCGCGCTGGGCTAATACCTAGACCTTAAAATGGCGTCGTCACAATCATTCACAATTTGGCAATGGAAATCAAGTACCCTCCATACGCGGAGAGAAACGTTACAACAATTCATTGGCTCTATGACCCAACGACCGGCCGTCAATCTCCTGCAGGAAACGCGTATCGACCAATTCGCTCTTCGCGGATACAGAGTCGAGGCCGTCTGTGGGAACAAACCTCGAGGAATAGCCGCCTGTGTGGCTTAGCCTTATGCTTACACGACACATGCAGTAAGCCCAGACCTCAAAATAGAGCATCAGATGATAGAGATCATCCCCAACACTCACATTAAGCAATCGGTATTTCCCCTGCAAGAGCTAGATGTGCTGACACGTTGTTTTTCCAGAAGCCAACAGGAAGTCGTTCGTTGTTGAACATGCTCAGTCATTTGATCTGGGGCGTGCAACTGCTGAAATAATTGTTGGTTGAAAAGAAGAAGCAATGGCGAATTTGCCAAAACAAGGACTTGTTTGCTTTTTAGCGATGAGCCTAATCTTATGAAGAATGTAAAAAACAAGCTTAAGAAGCATGCGGCGTCAAGCTTATCGACGTTGGCAACTGCAACCTTCATAAAGTCCATAATGCATTGAGAAGAGGCCTGGATGCATTTGGTTTGGATGTTGATGAAGTAGTAAGAAGTATCTACTACTACTTCAAAGGTGCTGTTCGTGATGATCACTGAAAGAATGTCAAGAGACTTTAGGGATATTTTGTCATGTGTTTCTACGCCACATATCTAATTGCTGGCTGACACTACAGAATACATTGTGGCGTGTTGAGGAACAGTTTGAATCACTTCGCATCTATTTTCTTAAAGGCAATACATTATAATGACCTGACACCCAAAGCCTGCAGATTAAGCTTGTGTTGTCATTTTTTGAGAAAAAACTGTTACCTAAAGTGCTGCTTTTAAAGAACTGTACGCAGCTTTTTAGTGGATTTCAGCTGCTTTTCCAAAGGCAATAGCCGCTCTTACACATATTTCACGCCGAACTTATCAGTCTGACCCTGAGAGTCCTCAGTCGGTTTCTGCGTCAAGAGGCCTATGCAGACAAAAGCCCTGAACCACTGAAAAAGCTAGACGTGATGGACACATCGGTTTGGAAATCGAAGCCTGAAGTTGGTATAGATACCGAAAAATCAATGCTTGATTGGGACTCAAGTGAGAAGAAGCAGTTTTACCTTGGAGCACGTGCTTTCTACTTGGCCTGTGCCAAGGATCTTTTTCAGAAGCTTCTGCTTGATAATTGAGTTCTTCAGTGTGCCAGCCTCCTCAATTTTCAGTCAAAAAATGTTGAATCTGAAATGCGATCACTGAAGCACTTTGTGTCTCAACTTCCACAAATCATCAAAAATGAAGAAGTCTTGTCTATAATCGATGAGTGGCACATGCTGAAACGTGACTCCAATAGTGCCCTTCTGGCACTTGAAAATGAACGAATTCATGCTTGTTGGGCCAAAATATTTGAACAGAAGGCTGCTGGAGGTCGGCTGATGTATTCATTGTTGTCAAAGCTCGTGAAATATCTGTTGTGCCTACCACATGGCAATGCAGACTGCAAGCTAAGGTTTAGTGAAAATAAATGCTTGTACAAAAACGCATTATGTATTGCAAGCATTAACGAACTACGTCAGACAAAGACATACCTTCACCTGTATGAGGGAGGTGCCACGAAAGTCCCTTGTCTACAGAGCTGCTGTGAAGTGTAAGGAGATCCAAAGCCCAATATGCAGAGAGAACTGCAAGTGCACAATTGTCTGAAAGCAGGAAAAGGCCTGGAGGCATAGACACTGGTGCTGACATTGTCAACAAAAAGCGGCTCCGAAAAAACTTAGAAGAAAAGGTCAGCTCATGTAAGGGATTGCTGAAACGTGCAGAGGACATCATTTCTTCTGGTCTGAATTTCAATAGCCTGGAACAAGTTGAAGCTTCGCACGCTTTATTAGCTGAAGGCAACTCCTTTTTGGGCTAAACCCTCTCACAGTTGGAAAAACTGATCAAAAAGGCAAGCAAGAGGCAGTAAATGCTGCAACATTCGCATCACTTTGTTCTGTAAATAAAACAAAGTTCTAAAGATCTGCCTTGAAGATTGATTTTAGGAATTTTCGTCATAACTTGTAATTTACTTTGATAAGCTAATTCTACACCTATACCGCCTCCTTCATTTGCAGCAGTGCATGAGTGCCATTTTCTCTTGCATTTAGGGCTGAGTACCCCCCCAATAAGGGGAGACATGGTTCTTAAGGCTCTCTCATTTACTTTTAAACCAACTGTGATAAAAGTTGGCATGCTTACGTAGTTTGTTCTCGGAATTCTAAAAATGTAGTTATTTTTTTCTGTAGCTCCATTAGTTATTTAAATAATTATGATAACAATTTCTATTGTTCTTACCATAATTAAAACTAATCACCTGTCAAAAATTTATAAATAACATAAGGATTGACAGTAAAAAGCATAAGACATGCAACATAAGCAGCACTTTTTTGAATGGGTCATTACTTCTTACTTTACAGTACACTAAACTTCACAAGGCCAGAATGTGGCCATTGTGTGGTCACACAAAAGACTAGTTTAAAAAACTTGCATCAAAAGAAATCAAATTATGCTTCCTATGTTCTGTGCTCCAAACATATAGCTTCATGCTGCAAATCAAAATATTCTGCTATCTGTGATCGTTTCAGATATATTGCAGTAATTTTCATGCAGGGTGTACAAAATTGCCCTTTTGAGAAAATGAAGAAAACAAAGAATTCTAACATTTTTAACTGCAAAAATGTTTGCTGCTTTAATTACATAGCCATTGACATATAAATGAATGCTAGAAAGCCTAACGAGTGCAATGCTGCAAGCTGATCGAAAATTGAAAAAGTACTTCTCAATTTACAGCACAGTAAAGTTCATTGCATGTAACCAAATACAGAAATTTTTATATTAAAATAAAAAATGAAGCTGCCCATAAAAATAGGCTCCCAGCATTGTTTTTTGTGCACATTTAGCTACAATGTGCAAACACAATTACAGCTCTAGCTGTCTTAGGTCCACTTTTACCGAACAAGCAAAAGAAAGTGTTCAAAACCTGTGCTTCGAAAATAATGCTGGTAACGCCTAATTTTGTTGTACCGAGAAAAAAATATCATGGCACACATACTTTTAGTCAGTTAATATGCACCGGGAATGTAATAGGACTGATTGTTTCATTTCTTCTAGTCCTGTAGCAAGTTGTCGCCGTGTGCTCGTCTGCCGCGAGGCTGCTTATCAGTTCGTTGACTGTATTGATGGCGATGTGCGACAAATGTGCGTGCGTCATCCAAGATCCATCGAATAACGCGGCAATGTTTTCCGGCTTGTCCAGAATAAGTTACCCGTAAGTGTCGCGAGTGCGGCGATGGCGTAATGGTTAGAGCATCCGCCTCGCATGCAAGAGGTCTGTGGCTCAAATCCCGGTCCCGCGCAGTTCCCAACCGGATTAAAAAAAATCCGCGTGTTGATGAAACTGCATTAAGAGGCCTGGGGTGCGGCCTCACTAGTAACCACCGCCGCGATCGCACTCCCTCACCAGAGAGGGATTGACCACCCTGGTGCAGTATCTGGCTACTACCTCCCACATGCATACGTCAAATAACTTACGGCCCTCAGTCCCCAGAAGCTGCGAAGCAACTGACCACGGCGGCGGTCAGATCTGCAACGCAGCAGTGGGTGCTAAGAATCTCTGGATCCGGACAGGCCGCCATTGGAACCTGAACTTGACAACGTTTAACGCTAGAACCTTATCTGATGAGGGAAGTCTAGCTGTACTATTCGATGAGCTAGAAGGTGCTAAATGGATATAAATGGGCTCAGTGAGGTTAGGAGGACAGATGAGGCCTATACTGTGCTACAGAATGGGCACGTCCTTTGCTGTCGGGGCGTGCCAGACAGAGGAGAACTGGGAATGGGGTTCCTAATTCACAGAAACATGGCTGGCAACATAGAGGAATACTATAGCATTAATGAAAGGGTGGTGGGCAGTGTAATTAAACTGAATAAAAGATACAAGATGAAGTTTGTACAGGCTTACGCGCCTACATTCAGCCATGATGACGCTTCAGTTGAAAGCTTCTATGTAGACGTGGAATCGGCAATGAGTAAGGCAAAAACACAGTATACTATAGTGATGGGCGACTTTAATGCAAAGGTAGGGAGGAAGCAGGCTGGAGACCAGGCAGTAGGAGATTATGGCATCGGCACTAGAAACGCCAGAGTAGAGCTACTAATCAAATTCGCAGAACGAAATAATTTGCGGATTTTGAATACCTTCTACCGAGAACGAGAAAACCGCAAGTGGACAAGAGAAGCCCTAATAGCAAAAATAAGAACAAAATAGACTTTTAATGACTGCACACCCAGGAATCGTGCAGGATGTGGAAGTGGTTGGCAAGGTACGATGCAGTGACCATAGAATGGTACGGTCTCGAATTCGCCTACACTTGAAGAAGGCATGACAGAAACTGATACGCAAGAAGCCAATCAATGAGCTAGCACTGAGAGGGAAACTACAGGAATTCAGAGTGTCGCTGCAGAACAGGTACTCGGCTCTTAGTGAGGAAACCAACCTTAGCGTAGATACAATGAATGATAATCTGACGAGTATCAGTACGGAGTGTGCAGTGGAAGTTGGAGGCAGGGGAGTTAGACACGACACTGGCAAGCTTTCCCAGGAAACGAAGAATCTAATTAAGAAGCGTCAAATCATGAAAGTGTCAAGTACAACAGCCAAAATAGAACTGGCAGAGCTTTCGAAGTTGATTAATAGACGTAAAGTATGTGATGTAAGAATGTATAACATGGAGAGAATTGAACACGCTCTGAAAAACGGAGGAATCGTCAAAGCAGTGAAGAGGAAACTTGGGATAGGCAAAAGTCGGATGTATGCACTAAGGGACAAAGAAGGCAAAATAACTACCAATATGAATAGCATAGTTAAAATAGCAGAGGAATTTACAGAGATCTGTACAGTAGCCGAGACAACCACGACCTTAATACTATAAGAACTAGCAGTAACCCGGATGACACCCCATCAGTAATGATAGAAGAAGTCAGAAAAGCTTTGGAGAGCACGCAAAGAGGCAAAGCTGCTGGTGAGGATCAGGTAACATCAGATCTGCTGAAAGATGGAGGGCCGATTTTGTTGAAAAAACTAGCCACCCTGTTTACGAGGTGTCTCCTGACGGGAAGAGTACCAGAGTCTTGGAAGAACACTAACATCATCTTAATACATAAGGAAGGAGATGACAAGGACTTGAAGAATTATAGGCCGATCAGCTTGCTCTCTGTAGTATACAATCTATTTACAAAGGTAATTGCTAACAGAGTAAAGAAAACAATAGAATTCAACCAACCAAAGGAACAAGTAGGATTTCGAACAGGCTACTCAACAATTGATCACATTCATACTATCAATCAGGTAATAGAGAAATGCTCAGAGTATAACTAACCACTATACATAGCCTTCATAGATTACGAGAAGGCGTTTGATTCAGTAGAAATATCAACCGTCATGCACATTCATACTATCAATCAGGTAATAGAGAAATGCTCAGAGTATAACTAACCACTATACATAGCCTTCATAGATTACGAGAAGGCGTTTGATTCAGTAGAAATATCAGCCGTCATGCAGACACTGCGGAATAAGGGCGTACATGAAGTATATATAGACATTCTGGAGGAAATCTACAGGGGATCAACTGCTACAATAAAGCTTCATAAAGAAAGCAACAGAGTACCAATCAAGAAAGGTGTAAGACAGGGGGACACAATCTCCCCAATGCTATTTACCGCGTGCTTACCGGAGGTTTTCAGAAGAATAGAATGGGAACAGTTAGGGATAAGAGTTAATGGAGAATACCTAAGTAACCTACGCTTCGCCGATGACATTGCATTGCTGAGTAACTCAGGGGACGAATTGCAACTCATGATTACGGAGTTAGACAAGGAGAGCAGAAAGGTAGGTCTTAAAATGAATCTGCAGAAAACGAAAGTAATGTACAACAACCTCGGAAAAGAGCAGCGTTTCGAGATAGATAATAGTGCACTTCAAGTTGTAAAAGACTATGTCTACTTAGGACAGGTAATAACCGCAGAGCCTAACCACGAGATTGAAGTAACTAGAAGAATAAGAATGGGGTGGAGCACATTCGGCAAGCACTCTCAAATTATGACAGGTAGATTGCCACTATCCCTCAAGAGGAAGATATATAACAGCTGTATCTTGCCGGTACTTAGCTACGGAGCTGAAACATGGAGACTTACAAAGAGGGTTCAGCTCAAATTGAGGACGACGCAGCGAGCAACGGAAAAAAATGGTAGGTGTAACCTTACGAGACAAGAAGAGAGCAGAGTGGATTAGGGGACAAACGGGGGTTAAGGATATCATAGTTGAAATAAAAAAGAGGAAATGGACATGGGTTGGGCATGTAGCGCGTAGACAGGATAACCGCTGGTCATTAAGGGTAACTAACTGGATTCCAAGAGAAGGGAAGCGGGTTATGGGGAGACAGAAGGTTAGGTGGGCAGATGAGATTAAAAAGTTTGCGGGTATAAATTGGCAGCAGCAAGCACAGGACCGGGTAAACTGGCGGAACATAGGAGAGGCCTTTGTCCTGCAGTGGACGTAGTCAGGCTGATAATGATTTATCATCATCGTGTACAGTTCACCTTCACACAGCACAGAAACATTCACCACACTAATAACTAAAGCGACGCAGACAGCAGGCAACCATCCCCTCATCATCGCGGGGGACTTCAACACCCCCGATGTAGAATGGGTTACAATAGCACAACACAGAATGGACGCCACTTACAAACACACATCACTCAACACAATCTCATGTTACTTAACGACCTCTCTACCCCCACACACATAGGTAACTCAGTGTCACGGAACTCATCCCCTGACCTGACCCCAGTACGAAACGTTTCGAATCCCACATGGGTTAATCTGCAAGCTAACCTAGGTAGCGATCACTTTATCTGTAGCACAACAGTCAATATAGGCAGCCTCGAGCCCACAGACTTTAAAGTAGTAGACTGGAACTTCTTTAGGCAAATACGCAAACAAGACACCAACCATTACTCTTCACTCTCTGAACTCTTTGCGAGACTACAGCGGGACTTAAAACAAGCTACCAAAAATATATCTACAACACGCAACATAGAACATAAGGACAGTCACCTCGCACATCTCCTGGAGGCTCACAAAAGTCTTCAAGAAAGATGGAGAATGCATAAACCCAATCGTAGGCTACGAAAAAGAATTGCATTGCTCAACCGACAAATCAAAGAGTACAGTCACACACTAGCACGCAATCAGTGGAATGATGTGTGTAATTCGCTTGACGCACGCATGAGAAAGGGTCTAAAATGGGACCTTCTCTGGCATCTGCTCGGCGACAAGCCCACCAAGTCAGAGCAACGACTAACTCTAGATAGACTGTTACACAAAGCGCGAGGACAGCAACTTACTGACGCGCAGATTTTAGATGCTACAGCAGCCCGGTATCTATGCACAGAACCTACCTCACATGAAGACTAACCACCTTACGCGGGGGCCACAAACGATCCATTTGAGCAGGCTATAACTAGCGCTAAAATACGCGCGGTAATAGCAGAGCTCAACACTAAGTCAGCCCCGGGTCCTGACGGAGTCACCAACAAGCTACTCCGCAACCTGACTGACCATGACATTGAATCACTAGCCACCCAGATAAATGAGGTTTGGGAGCAAGGAAGCGTCTCGCCAGAATGGAAGGCCGTGACCGTCCTACTCATTCCCAAGCCGAACAAACCCCTGGAACTCGACTCTCTACGACCCATCTCCCTCACATCCTGTGTGGGTAAGGTCATGAAGCACGTCATTCTCCATCGAGTAACAAAATATTCAGGGCGAAAACACCTTTTCCCATTCAATCAAGTAGGGTTCAGGCCGGCTATGGCCACGCAGGACGTACTTCTCATGCTGCAGGAGACGTTACTTAGAGTAAGGAGCAAAGACTTCAGAGCAATCCTAGCTCTTGACTTAGAGAAAGCTTTTGATACCATAAACCACGCTCATATACTACACGAGATTTAGGAGGCAGGCTTAGGCCGCCGCTTCTACGAATACGTCCGCTCTTTCTTAAGAGCCAGAACGGCCACACTTAAAGTTGGGGATCTCAAGTCACACACCTACAACCTAGGCCCGCGCGGCACCCCGCAAGGGTCGGTGCTCTCACCGTTTCTTTTCTATTGAGCCCTCGGGCAACTTTCGCAAAAGCTGAGACACATCGAAGGCGTAGAACACGCGCTCTACGCCAACAATATTACTATTTGGAGTACTGGAGGGAGCGATGGACAAATCGAAGCGAGCCTTCAAAAAGCAGTCACTGCAGTACAAACATTTTTAAAGGCCACGGGCCCCAGACTATCGGCATCTAATTTCGAGTTGCTGCTTCTGCCACCACAGTACGGCCGCACCAAAGCCGAACCTACCATACACCTCTCCACAACGGATGGCTCTGTTATCCCGATAGTGTCGTCGGTTCAAATTCTGGGCGTTACCCTACAGGAGAATGGCAAAAACGACTTAACCAGCACACATCTCACTAAAAAAGCTGAGGTAGTCATGCACCTCGCCCGACGCGTCGCCAATAGACACGCAGGACTCACAGAAGAAAGCTTACTACGCATATTTCATGCGTTCTTAATGTGCCACGTTCACTACGTTGCCTGCGCTCACCCGTGGAGCAAAGGCGATGCAACTAAGGTAGACAACCTCATCCGAAAGTGCACAAAACGAGTACTTGGTCTACTCATGTCCACAAGCACGCAGCGCCTGCTATCCCTTGGGGTACATAACACGTTCCAAGAAATCATTGAAGCACAAAGAATGTCTCAACTCATACGCCTGTCTTCGACAGCTGCGAGTCAGGAATTTCTCTCACACATAGGTCTTCCTATCCCAACTCAAGTCAATGAACCAAAACCATTACCACAACACCTTCACGCTAAAATCACAGTGCTACCCTTCTCCAGGAACATGCACCCGGTGCACAATCAGGCTCGAAGAAGGGCACAACCTCAATCCTTACTAAAAGCGGCCAACCTACACGCGACAGACGTGGTTTTCGTAGACGTCGCTAAATACGTGGACAAACCCAACTTTGCAGCTGTGGTGGTCGCCCCAGACGGAAAAGCTCTTAATGCTCTTACCGTAAAAACACAGAAAGCCGGCGAGGCTGAACAAGTGGTCATTGCCCTTGCTGTAGCACTCTGTCAGCGCGACACAATATTTACCGACTCTAAACCCGCTGCAATGGCCTACCGCCACGGTACACTTTGCCAGGCGGCATTAAGAGTTTTAGCATCTGTTCAGATAACTGTAGACAAGCATATCCACTGGTTCCTTGGTCATGAAGGGATCAACGTTCAACCAGGGGTCTCCAACGGTAATGAGCTGGCCCATAACCTCGCGCGTGATCTTACGTGACGCGGGGGGTCGCGGTCCGGCTCACAGGCCGGGGACACCAACACGCACCGGGAGCCACTCTTATCATATCATTAAAGTTGCTCCACTATAATTTATTTAGAAAGGAATGCCACTCAGCTCACTAAGCACTAAATAAAGCACAACAATTAACGCTTCGACTGCTGCAAACGCACAGTTACCCCAGCCCCTATATCTCCAGCAAATACTTACCAGATATAAGGCCAGAATGCCCCAAATGCCAAATTTAAGTCACATGCTGTGGCATTGTCCCGTGCTAAACGCTAGCTTCGCGTCCCCTGCCACGGAGGACAACTGGTTCAACCACCTCTGGAGCCCCGACAGGGCCCTGCAACACCAGGCCGTCCCGAAGGCCAAAAAGATGGCTGGTGAGCTCCGACTCCTAGTCCCCACATGGGCGGAGCCACCGGGCTGGCCCCCGTAAGGGGTGCCCAGTCCCCTTCAGGACCTTTATTAAAGTTAATTCTCTCTCTCAGAAGCTCCACGCACCACGCAGAATTGAAATGTTACATTTAAATAATATAGGAAAGCGCACCTTTTCAGAACTAGTGGATCTATTCGCTTTAAAGTTTGAGTTTGCTATGGTGACCGTAGAGGATTTTCAGCGTCTGCGAGGGTGGAGGTCGGTATAGTCCTAACTATGCGTAACCCAAAAGCCACTTCCATCCTCACGGATTCTCAGGCCGCGTATCGCTATTCAGCCAGTGTTCAAGTTGGCTTGTTAGCACATTCAATTTCGCAACAGGCGCTGGCCCATCCTCATGAGGGTAAGCAGATACAACTGCTTTGGGTACCAGGGCACACAGTAGTTAGAGGCAATAAACGCGCTCATGCCTCCGCCCAAGATTTCTTACACTGGGCCTCCGTTGCCTCATCCACAGCGCTGCTTCTTGCTAACCAGGACGATCCCCAGCCCCTCATTTCGTATAATGACATCCTGCAACACATCCGGCTGAGTAGACGCACTCTACCTCCACCTGACCCTAAATTAGACAAGGCATCGCAGATCGTGTGGAGACGAATACAATCACCAGAATTTGCCAATCCTTCTGTATTGTCCATTGTATGTATGTACAATCTGTCGTTTAAACTCTGTTCACAGACGGCCACTTTTTTCACTTGGTCTGGGAGTTCTAAAATAATTCTAGTATATCAGACAATCATAATCCTACATTGTTCAAGTGGGAGGCGACCTTATCAAGCTCTAACCCCGTGCAGTAACAAGCCCTTGTCGGCCGAGCCTGGACGACGCCAACGGTCTTCCGGACTAGCGGGTCCAACCACTATAGCGACTTATTTATTGGCAATAAATGTTTTATTCTCTCTCTCTTCCTCTTCATCGCTCTTGATCGTAGACCCACTACACAGATGCATATACTCAAACTACAATTGAAGCATCTCTCCACACGAAGACAAAACCCACTGGGTGAGTCAGTAAGTCTCTCCAGAAATGAATGGCTTTAAAGGGGCAATATGAGTAAGTTCTGTTTTAGCATACGTCGACCATTGGCGGGAAGGCGAGCAACGCGTCAAGTCACATCGCTCAAGCGGCTGAGAGTGACATAGGGTTCAACATGATGCGTCAGCAGTTTTTCACATTATCTACGTTTTCTCACTCGAGTCCAAAGCCAAACCAAGTCGCCGTGTTCATATGTGACGTTTCGGCGTCGTCTATCTAACAGTTTCTTCAAGCGCTTTTGCGAAGCAAGAGTACGCAAAAGGGTGAGTTGTTGGGCCTCTTCCGCAAGACAGACAGTCTTGGAAATGCAGGAATCGTCGTGGTCTAAAAACGGGAACATTGTGTCTAGTGTATAGCATGGTGGTCTAGCATAAAAAAAGAACGAACTTTTCCACTAGTCTGATGGTTTGTGGTGTTGAAGGCATAGGTGATCAAAGGCAAAAAATTGACACAAATTTCGTGATTCGATGACACATACATAGATGGCTTGTTCGTGCGAATTCTGTTTGTGGGTTAAATGAGACCATTCGTTTCGAGGATGATATAGGGCGTAGAGTGTAGGGTGTACATTGAAGATCTGACATAATTTTTATTATAAACTGAAAGGAGCCAAGAAAACGTACTTTAAGAGTTTGGCCGCCGACTTTCCTAATAAGCGGTTTTGGAAGTATATGAGCCGATGTGGTAGTAAGAAGGTTAGCCCACCAAATCTACGTTACGATGGCGGGATTGAAACTAAGAATATAGATAAAGCTACACTTATCAACGGCTTTTTAAAATTGCTTTTCCGCCTTTCTACACAAGTGATTGTCGCGAATAAAAAAGAACAATTAACCTTTGGAAGAGATAGAGTTTGCAATCAATGGCATAATGGAGTTGTTACTGCGCACTGACGAAAGTAAAGCAACTGGCTCAAATGGCATATCACCAGGCGTTTTAAAACACTGCTCTGAGGCAGTGGCTTGTTATCTCTATGTTATCTGCAACGAATCACTCGATGAAGGCAAGCTTTCTGATGAGTGGAAAACAGCTAATGTGCCCACTTTCAAAAGTGGTTCTAAATCAGATGTATCAAATTACAGACCAATTTTTCGGACGCCCATTTTTAGTAAAGTACTTGAACATGTTCTTTTTTTGGTTTTATAAATTACCTGACTTCAATTATTTTTAATCATAAACAACATGGATTTAGACAGATGTTTTCATGTACAACCATATAATTGAATTTTATCATGATATAGCATCAGTTTAGGGTAATAGAGGACAGATTGATTGTTTATTTTTGAACTTCCAAAAGGCCTCCGTTATAGTATCGCACTCGATTCCTATTTAAACACTGCAGAACTTGAACATCCATCAAACTATTTGCCGATGGATCGCGGACCATTTAATACCTCTGTCACACGGGCACCTAAATGTCTTTTAAGAAAGCGGTCTTTTTCCGAAAAGGAGTTCCTGACAGCAGACACACGGCACAGCGCGAACTCCTTTTCAGAAGCGGTCTTTTTCGTAAGCGGGGTTCGTCGATCTCTTTTACGGCTCCGAATGAGTAGCCTCGAAACCAGTGGGCGCCAGCAATTTTCGAGTGGTGGGAAAAAAGAGCGAATGCTTATTTTTCTGTCACCAAAACTCTATGTAAAAACAAATTTCATATCCTGCAGAAGGTGTAATGAACTCTTTTATAGGTTGTTTCCTTTTCTACTCTCGTAAGCAGCTACAACGCGTCGGCAATATCACGTGGTGACGCTCGGTCTCGCGCCGCGCCATTTTGCACAAGCGAGGAAAGCGTGGCAGTTGTGTGTTTTTCCGTCATTCATGTGGTCCGAGTCCGAGCGTCTATGGCCAACTCCGCAGATCAAGCAGCCGGCGCCCCACGGAAAAGGCAGCGTCTGCAATGGTCGGATTGGATTGGATTGGATAAACTTTTATTTGGTCCTCCGAAACACAGATCACTGTGTTGCGGGCAGCTCCCACGTGGGGACTGAGATGTCAAGCTCCTCAGCCGCCTCGCGGGCTTGGTGGACAGCTCAGAGCTTATCTGCCAAGGATGAGCTGCGGATTTCCGCCTCCCATCTGGCAGAGGTGATGTTCGATTTATGAGCGAATTCGGTGCACTGCCAGAGCATGTGTTCTAATGAAGCTATTTCCCCACAATATGGACAAAGATTACTTGGGTATAGGTCAAGGTACATGATGTGTAACATTTTCAAAGTAGGGTACATTCGCGTTTGCAAAAGCCTTAAAGTAAGTGCTTGGGGCCGGGTTAGATTTTTGTGAGGTGGAGGGAAAATTCTTCTAGAGAGGTAGAATTGTTTAGTGAGCTCGTTATATGTTGTAAGAATTTCCAGGTTATCCCCTTCACCGGTAGAACGCATCCCCGGGGAGGCGCGGTTGGAGAGTTCTCGCGCCGCCTCGTGTGCTGCTTCATTGAGATTGGGAGGGGAATTGTTGATTTGCCCAAGGTGAGCTGGGAACCAACTCAGAAGCTGATGCGTTATGTTCTTGCCTTGCAGTATTCTCAGCGTTTGCTCTGAGACCGTCCCCTTGGCGAACGCCCGTGGTGCTGCCATGGAATCACTGTGGACGACTTCAATGTTATCTATCTTGAATGCTAAGGCGATGGCCACCTGTTCCGCAATGATTGGGTCTTTCGTCCTGACCGTCGCTCAGTTGACAACATGGCCAGCCCCATCGACCACCACTGCCACAAACGCTTTCCCATTGGCGTAGGAAGACGCGTCAACAAATACGACTCCTCGTTCTTCGTTTGAGACTTGACGAAGTATAGTCCTGGCTCTCGCTACTCTTCTTCCGACGTTGTGTTTTAGATGCATGTTTCTTGGTATAGAAGACACCGTGATATTCTTCCTGATGTTGTCGGGGATATCATTGTAATTGTGCCTGATTGAGATAGGGTGTTGTCCCAGCTCCTGCAGGATCATTCTCCCCTACCTTGTTGTAGATAACCTTGCAAATTGTGCCCTCTCTTGAACTTCTGCTATTTCTTCGAGCGTGTTGTGAATGCCAATCTCAAGCAGACGCTCGGTGCTGGTATGTATGGGTAGGCCCAGGACCTTCTTGATAACTTTCCTGAGGAGCACATTCAGTGTCTCGGACTCTGCTCTTTACCAGTTATGCATTGCTGCCTTATACGTGAAGTGGCTTAGAACAAACGCATGCATCAACGTGATGAGGTTGTCTTCCTTGATCCCATTTCTTTGGTTGGCCACTCTGCGTATGAGGTGCACCGCACTGTCTGTTTTTCAGGTTAACTTGGCTATAGATTTGCTGTTGGCGCCGGTAGACTCTATCAGCATGCCCAGGAGTTTGATGGAGTCGACCCTTTGGATGGAATCCGCTTGATTTGTACGGAGGTGCATGTCTATCTGGTTTAACGGCTTCCATCCCCTGGGCTTCGGTCCCCGGCGTGCAGCCCGATACAGTAAAAGTTCTGACTTACTCGAGGAGTACTTGAGCCCAGAAGGACGAAGGTAGACTTCTACGGTGTCAATCGCCTCTTGCAGGGCGCTCTCAATCTGCCCCTCGCTTCCACCTGTGCACCAGATGGTAATGTCATCTGCGTAGATGCTGTGCTGCAATCCTTCAATGCTCGATAATTTCTTTGACAGTCCAATCATGGCAATGTTGAACAGCATTAGTGAAATCACTTCCCCTTGCGGCGTGCCCCTTGCTTCTAGTTCGATTGCTGCGGTCTCGATATCTGCAATCTTCACGGCTTTCCGATCTGTAAGAAAGGACCATACGTTATCATAGAAGGCTTTCCCCAGACCAAGCTTGGAAATTGCTTAGAGTATTAATGAGTGCTGGATGTTGTCAAACGCTTTTTCTAGATCTAGGCACAGAATGGCTCTCACGTCTCTCGTTTTGTTGTCGATGACCTGGTGTTTGATAAGCTTCAATGATTCTTTTGTGGATAGCCCTGCCCTGAATCCAACCATATTGTGTGTATATATGTCGTTATCTTCCAAGTACTTATTTATCCTGTGCAGTGTGGCATGTTCTGCAACCTTGCCGATGCATGATGTCAAGAATATTGGCCTCATGTTGTCCAAGTTAGGGGGCTTTCCTGGCTAAGGAATAAGGATCGTCCTGGCCAGCTTTCACTGCTCTGGCACCCTGCCTTCTTTCCATGCTGCATTTATCATATCCTTCAGGGTTTCAATTGAATCATCATCAAGGTTACGTAGGGCCTTGTTTGATATACCGTCTGGGCCAGGGGCCGACCTGCCGTTGAGATCATGCAAGGCTCTTCTGATCTCCTCGATGTTAAAGTCGCCCTCAAGATCTGGATTGGGCCTGCCCTGGTACTGTCTACTTGCTGGTGCCAATCCTCTTTTGATTGGGAGGTACCTATGCACGAGCCACTGCACAACTTCCTGTTCTGTAGTGCGCCCTATCTCTTTATGCAAAATTCGAGCGATAACATGCTTTTGATTTGTTTTGGTCATGTATTCGTTGAGGAGATGCTTTAACATATTCACGTCTTGCCATTGCGCATCTGACCATCGATGGAGTTGCAGATTTCGTCCCATTGCTGCCTGGATAGTGCGCGACAATGTTCCTCGACTGGTCTATTTACGTCAGCTATCTTCTTCCTCAGTCTTCGGTTCAGGCGCTGACCCTTCCAACGGTTCATTAGTGCTTGCTTTGCCTCAAGAAGATGAGAGAGCCGGCTATCCATTCTTTCAACCGGAAAATCTGTGGTAATGGTGGAGGAGACGGATTTGATGTCATCTTTAATATGTTTGACCCACTACTCTAAGCCTTGTCTGTGGGCATCTTGTTCCCTTTCCATCCTTATCTTCCTGAACTTATCCAAGTCTGTGAAGTGGAATTCTCTCTGCCTTTTGCGCTCCACGGAGAAGGTAGTGGCAAGAATGCAGTGGTCACTCTCTTGGTCTACAGCAAGGTTCATCCACTGGGCCTTCTTGACGTTCCTTACAAATGTAAGGTCTGGGGTGCAATCCCTGCAGCAAGATGTACCAAGCCTTGTTGGTAGGCTGGGGTCTGTGATTAGGGTGAGATCAAGTTCACTGGCACTTTGCCAAAGTCGATTTCCTTTCCCAGTGTTGTACTTGTAACCCCATGTATGATGAGGGGCGTTGAAATCACCTGCTATGACGAGTGGACATTCCCCGGCGATATTACCAGCTTTCTTTAGAACCGTCTTGAACCCTTGCTTTTGTTCCTTTGGACTGCTGTATAAATTAAGAATGAAAATCCTCTGACGGTTGCTCGTACCTGGCACAATCTCTACCATGACGTGTTCCAAACGGCCTGCTTCTATCTTGAGGTCGTGGGTTACGTGCGTTATTTTGTTGCATACAAAGGTGCAGACTCCCCTCCCTTCAGTATCCCATATTACAGGCAGGAATCCAGGCAACGTTGCTTGCGGTGAAAGGGTTTCTTGTAATAATATGAAGTTTTTCTTGGCTGATCCAGATATACTGCTGTAGGGCTGCCTTCTTTTTAAGGTAACCTCTACAGTTCCATTGCCAGATACGAAATGCTTCACGTAGCGCTGCCATCATGGTTATTACACGGGCGGCCAGAGCCTGATGCTGCACCTGTCGACAGGTTTGGTACTACTAGTATTAGTGGCCGAAGGGGTGAGTTTGGTGCATGAGGAGGCCTCGCTGTATTGTGCAGATATGCTTCGACCTTTGTAATGCGCAAAGTCTTATGCTCTTCCAGTGCCGCAACGCTTGACTGTAGTCTACCCATCTGCTCGCTAAGATTGGCTACTACTTTGCTGAGCGTGTCAAAAACCTCTTTCATATGTGACATGGTCGTTTGGTTGGTTTCCACGTGTTCTGTCATGACTGCCCTCTTTTTTGTGGTTCTCGAGTTCCCCACGTTTTCAGCCACAGGGACATCTACTGGCTGGGGCATTGGCTGTGAAGACTGCGCACTGGTTAGCTTAGTGAGAAGAATTTTTATTTTCTTTAACTCAGCTGATAGCCTCTCATTCGATTTTGTAAGTCTCGCGTTTTCTTGCTCTAGCTGTGCAATTCTATCATGCTCTGGCAGCTTACCTGTCATCACCACTGCCGCGCAGTTGCGCACTCGCTCAGCCCAGCTGCCTTTCGAAGTAACTGCAGGCGTCCTCCCCGGGTGTGAAGCCGTGATCTCGAACTGAACGCCAGGCAGCTGGCCATTCGGGGGCCGCCCAGGCTGATCCCGACCCTGATGGTGACCTTGAGAACTTGAGCGCCCCCGTGATTGGGAGCGGGCCTTGGGTCTAGAACCCCTTCTGGAACGCGACCTCCCCCTGGAGTGGGGCCGCCTTTACTGTTCTTGAGTAGTCTGGATGCTCTGGGTCCCGTAGGCTGGAGTAAGCTGCTTGTCGTTGATGTCTGGAATCGATGTGATTGATGCGTCCCGGGCTTCTGCGGCTGCTCGCGATCTTTCCCAACGTCTGCGTCTGACGACGTATGGCACTAAGAACCTGTTCTTGCACTCTTTGTCTGCCGTAGGTTGGTGACCGTCACAAAGCCTGCATCTTGGATTGCACTGGTGCAGGCTATCTGGGTTCTTGATGTCGCAGCTTCTGCAGATGGTTTCAGCTGGGTTCGGACAGACGTCAGACCAATGTCCCAGATTTCCACAGACGTAACAAATATCGATGTTCTTGCGGTAAAGGGAGCACTGCAAAAGTGAAGGTCCATATCTCACGAATCTGGTCACCTTGTGGCCTTCGAACGGTATGATGATTGTTCCGGTGTAATGATTCCCTTGGCCTGCAGCGCGAGCGCGTTGTTCGCGTTCACAATCTTTCGGGTCAAAATGTCCTGAGTATCGCTTACGAGGATCCCGCGAATAACTCCTTTACAAGTATCGTGGGGTGCCGTGGCGTACGCGCTAACCTCGAAATCTCTGCCTCCAATGTCAATTTACTTGACCTTAAGGTATCTTGAAGCTCTGTCTTGGTCAGGAGTGCTTGCCACCATAATGTTCTGCTGCAAGTTGGAACAGATGATGTCCTGCATGGCCTCCTCCTCTTTGATGCCGGCCGCCAGTACTATCGCGTCTGCCACGGCTCCAGTGCCGATTCTCGAGATATTTAATCCTTCACGTGGTCGTAGCACAATTTTGCTGAAGTCCTTGGGTAGTGGCGGCATGCGTCCAGCTCGCACGATTGTATGCTTGGTATCATACCTACTACGACTGGCTCGAGCGTCTCCCGCAACGCAAGCCTTGGTCGAACCCTTGGCAGTAGGAACGCTAACCGCGGCTTGCTTATTCCTTGAGCGTCTCGTTTCGGCTTCCTTCCAACCCATGTCTTTCGTGCAATCCTCTGGAGAGATGTCCTCTCCATCTACTTGGTATTTCAATCTCAGTTGCAGGTTCTGGAACGCGCAGATCGTTGAGTCACGTTTGCGCCGGGTCGGCGCATCGGCGACAATCGCCTCCTTGGTTGTTAGGCTTAAATCCCCCGGTGGCGTTGCCGTGTAAAAATGCCCCCGAAACGGTTTAAAAGTCCACTCACCAGCACAAAGGTGGTATCTGCTGATTTCTTGAGAACTTAGGCACACGATGGGACTGAAAACTCGGCGACAAAATCGTGAATACCACAGGAAAGCATTCTTGAAAGCAGGAGCCGATCTTCGCACTTCCGCACTGGTCGGCACCTAGAGCGTCCTGCAATGGTCGGAAGCAGACACGTTATCCTCTCCTTGGCAGCTTTTGCAGCGTCTGCCTCGCTTGCCAGAGCGAGAAGGCAGGCCGTGAGGCTTGCGATCCTCGCTTTTTCTCCCGTATGGTCGCCCATACCGTGTCGAGAGCAGCGAAAAACAAATACAATATATAAAAGCACAGTGGTGCCAGACGGACTTGTGCACGTCGCTAGTTATGGGAATGCTTCTTTAACTAGTGCAACAAACTTTCATATTGGTGTTTCTTCATCTCTTATTCTTAAATTTATTTGAAGAAACGAGCAGTGCAACAAGTCTTTAATTTGTACATCGTGATACATCGTTTAATTTTAATTGCTTCTCTTTTAACTTCTAGCGCCACGCTTTCGCTAGCGTCTTCGAACGAAAACACTAAAAGGAGATCGATGCTGCCGTGTGTCTGCGCCGCAAACACCTCTTTGATAAAAGTCTTTCAACTTCGTAAAAGACCGCTTGCTTAAAAGACTTTTTGCGCGCCCGTGTGACACAGGTATAAGTTCTGGAAAACAGAAAGTTGTTCTAGGTGGATCATGTTCAAGTTTAGTTTCGGTGACATCAGGGGTACCTCGGGGTTCCGTACTAAGCCTACTTCTCTTTCTTAAGCTTATTAATGACATTTCGGATATAATTAGGTGTCTTAATAGAATGTTTGCTGACGACTGTGTGTTGTATACTGAACTGACCAACCAAACGAATTCCATCCAGCTTCAGGATGGGTTTAGTCATGTGGAGGTATGGTGTAAAATGAATGATATTGCCACGTTCATGTTCCCAAGTTTTTGTTATCGTTCCGGAACACCACACAATTCTCGGCGCATACCGCGCCTGCAGGTTTTGAGAAGGTTCCGGACTGTAGTAGAGCATTTCGATAAGATCACGCCCACTGTGCGAACGGTACAGATTGTTCTTGAACCTACGCCACCACCAGCGATAACGTTAGAACATTCGACGTCAAGGGTATAAATGCCGACGCGCTTCGCCGCTTGTCAGTTGTTGATCGAAGGCCGACGCTGCGTTCGCCGCTATCAGTCCGAGACTGCTATCTGTGCAAGACTGCTGCTGTAAGTAGACTTTCCCTTTACCGGGCACAGGTTCGCCCAAATAAACAGTTAAATCCCAACATGAAGTTTCCTGTCTTCGGCCACGTCACGACCCCGTGACATCTGGTGGAGGTGCTGGGTAAAGGCTGAAGGGCATCACCTTAAACTCGAAGAGGCCGTCCGGTGTCATAAACGCCGTCTTCTCTCGGTCTCTTTCGTCGACTTCAATTTGCCAATAGCCAGTCTTGAGGTCCATTGACGAGAAGTACTTGGCGTTATGGAGCCGATCAAGTGCGTCGTCTATTCGTGGGAGAGGATACACGTCTTCTCTTGTGATTTTGTTCAGGCGGCGATAATCGACGCAGAAACGGAGGGTCCCATCCTTTTTCTTCACTAACACAACGGGGGTCCCACGGACTCTTGGACGGCTGGATAATGTCATCTCGCAGCATTTCATCAACTTGTCTCTTCATGGCCTCACGTTCTCGCGTTGAAATCCTGTACGGACTCTGACAAAGTGGTCTGGTATTTTCTTCGGTTATGATGCGATGTTTCGTGATTGGGGTCTGCCGAATTTTCGATGACCACGAAAAGCAATCTTCGTATTGCAGGAGCAGCGCCTTGAGCTGTTCTTGCTTATCGTTCGGAAGTCTGGGACTGACTTCGAAAGCTATGGGAGGGGTTTGGTTCCTCTGAGCAGGTTCCGCAGAATCGGCAAGGGCGAAAGCACTGGTGGCTTCGACAATTTCTTCGATGTATGCGACTGTTGTGCCTTTGTTCACATGTTTGTACTCATTGCTGAAATTCGTGAGCATAACCGTTGCTTTGCGTCCCCGGAGCTCTGCAATTCCTCTTGCGACGCAAATATTTCGGGTGACCAACAGATGCTGACTGCCTTCAACGACGCCTTCCAAGTCAGGTGATTTAGGAGCGCCGACTGAAATAATGACGCTTGAGCGAGGCGGAATGGTGACTTGTTCTTCCAGCACATTCAAGGCATGGTGTCGGAAACAAGTGGATCGTGGTAGCTACCGACTACCTCACCCGCTACGCCGAGACAAAAGCCCTGCCAAAAGGCAGTGCATCCGAGGTAGCTAAGTTCTTCGTCGAAAATATCGTCCTACGTCACGGCGCCCCGGAGGTCCTTATCACCGACAGAGGAACGGCATTCACTGCCGACTTAACTCAAGCGATCTTGGCATACAGCCAAACAAACCACCGCCGGACGACAGCGTACCACCCACAGACCAACGGCCTCACCGAGAGGCTTAACAAGACGATCGCCGACATGCTGTCAATGTACGTCGATTTCGAACACAAGACGTGGGACGCCATTCTTCCGTATGTGACCTTCGCATACAACACGGCGGTGCAGGAGACGACGCAGATATCTCCATACAAATTGGTCTACGGAAGGATCCCGGCAACGACGCTCGATGCCATGTTACCCAACGTCACCGACGAAGAAAACCTCGATGTGAGCGAGTACTTTCAACGCGCCGAAGAAGCCCGACAACTTGCGCGTCTCCGTATCAAGAATCAACAGACGACCGACAGCCACCGTTACAACCTTCGACGACGCTTCGTGGAATACCAGCACGGTGAACGTGTTTGGGTGTGGACGCCGATACGCCGACGTGGACTAAGTGAAAAGCTTCTGCGACGGTACTTCGGACCGTACAAGGTGGTTCGACGTCTCGGCCCACTTAATTACGAGGTTGTCCCCGACGGCATCACGAACTCTCAACGACGCCGATCGCGACCTGAAGTCGTCCATGTCGCGGGCCTCAAGCCGTTTCATGCACGTTAACAAACTGCAACAGTGTTTTTTGTATTATTGTTGTATTGTAGTTTATTCATTGTACTTTCTTGCATTATTACTGTACCTTCATCTTCAGTTAAAGCATCGCGACGATGCCTTTTTTTCAGAGGGGGGCAATGCTCGTTCCATTTCCAAAGTTTTTGTTATCGTTCCGAAACACCGCACGATTCTCGGCGCAAACCGCGCCTGCAGGTCTCGAGAAGGTTCCGGACTGTAGTAGATCATTTCGATAAGATCACGCCCACCGTGCGAACGGTACAGATTGTTCTGGAACCTACGCCACCACCAGCGATAAGGCTAGAACATTCGACGGCAAGGGTATAAATGCCGACGCGCTTCGCCGCTTGTCAGTTGTTGATCGAAGGCCGACGCGGCGTTCACCGCTATCAGTCCGAGACTGCTATCTGTGCAGGACTGCTGCTGTATTTAGACTTTCCCTTTACCGGGCACAGGTTTGCCCAAATAAACAGTTAAATCCCAACATGAAGTTTCCTGTATTCGGCCACGTCACGACCCCGTGACATTATGGTGCTAAATACTAATAAATGCGTTCACGTCAGTTTCACCAAAAGGGTCAATAGGTTTATTAATCGGTAAATTTTAAAGGATGAAGTTATTAGGAAAGAATACAAATACAAGTACTTGGGTGTCACATTTTCTGAGGATGGGGGATGGTCTGAACACATTGCCAATGTTCTCAACAGAGCTAGAAAAGACCTGGATTTTTCACAAGAAATCTAAACATGTTACCAAGGAGATTAAACAGGCGGGATATTACGCATATGTCAAACCAATAGTGGAATCCCCCTGTTTTGTGTGGGATCTGTTTCACAAAGTACATATGCATGCATTTGAGCGCATTCAGTCGATTGCAGCAAAAGTTTTTCTGGAAAAATCTTACCGAACTTAAAGCTCTCATAGTATAAAAAAGATCTTAGTTGGCAATACTTACATGCTCGAAGACATAATCTAAGACTGAAACTATTTTATTTCATTTATAAGAAGCAAATAGGCATTCATCCTTCAGAATATTTAACACCAGCGCATTATTATTCCTCTCTTCATGACCGCAAATTTAGAGTACGGCCATACAACCCCAGAACGGATCTGTATAAGCATTATTTTATTCCGCAAGCCATTGTCGAATGGAATATGTTACCAGCCAATTTAGTTAGCCGCCAGATTGAGGATTCATTCTATGAGGCAACGTGCCTCCGCAATAATGCCTAAGATGGCGCTGGAAGTAATCTTCAAAATTAAAAAAAAATATTAGCGAATACAGAGATAAAGCGACAGAAGTACGAACACAGTCTCAGAAAGCTCCGCAGTTTTTTTGCTGAGCGACGCTGCTTGAATGCTTCCACTGTTAGGCTAGAATGAGTGTTAGACGCGCTATAAAATGGCATTGCTTAGTTCAACACCAAATATGCTTTGCTCAGACAATTTAGCACAAGGTCGAGTCGTGTGTTGTTCTCGTAGAACGTGCGTCCAAATATCACTACAAGATCCAGATACCATATGCCGATTTCCCATTTCAAAACCACGCAGGACATTGTCCATGAAGCGCTTCAACGTTGCTGGCACATAAGACAGCCCGAATGGCATCACAATAATTTGAAAAGTCTGTCAGGTGTTACGAACATCGTTTTCTCCTTATCTTTGTAGTGCATTGATACTTGCCCATATCCTGATGTAAGATTGACAGACAAAATTCAGGAAGCCGATGAAAGGCAATCGATAGAATCATCGATCCATCGAAGAGAATATACGTTCTTTTTGGTACTGGCGAGGTTGGACGCTAGGAGTCGCAGAGTGCGGACGCACGTTGTGTAGGCTCCGCAGTTTTCAAATGATTTTTGTTAAAAAATTGCAAAACTTGGCTAAAGTCTCTACGCCAATCGACGGAGGAAGTTCAGCCGAACACCTGGATACCAACTATTGCAAGGTGGGCCCGCTTTTTCGGCACTGACACCGATAATTCTGAGTCGCCACGAAGATCAAACATTGCGTCTGCCGCCGCAGCGGCGGGGAGAGCTAGGTCCAACGCGTCGACGAGGACGCCTGGGGCGACCCCGGAACGCCTCGACGGCGCGTCTAGCGCCACGATGGAGGTTGTAAGAGTGGAAGGAGAAGATATGCAACCGGAGGACTTTACCAACGACGCCGGATGGTGCGAAGTCCGCAGAAGAAACATCACGAAAACATCTGGAGGAATTTCAGGCCCGAAGAGAACCATGCTAAGAGACGCTGCTGCGCCGACGGGCGCGCCTGGGGACAGCAAGTGGAAAGGTGAACGAACCATACGACAAATTGCTAATGCAAGCAGACTTCCTCGTCTACCGGCAGAAGACTACAAAGTGATCGTGCGACCACGAGGAGGACTCAGCGTTTCGGAGCACAGGCAGGCACGCATATACTGCTGCCTGAGAAACGCCGCTGGCGTCGGTCGCGAAGCAGCAGAAGAAGACAGTATATGCATAAACTACAAGCAGAATATCGTGGTCGTCAGCACGCCGTCCGAAGAGCGAGCCAGGCGGTACGGAGCCATCACGAAGATCCGAGTGGGAGAGCAAGAACACGAAGCCAGCGCCTACAGAGCAGCGCCGGAAAACACATCTAAGGGACTCATAAGAGGGATATCCCAAGAGGAAAGTTCCGAAGATATTATAGACAACCGAGTGACAGCAAGAAACCCAAGCATATTACACGCGAAGAGGATGGGCAACACAGACAATGTAATCGTGCTCTTCGACGGACTTCACGTGCCGAGATACGTGAAATACGGAGCGCTCATCGTCGGGTGCTCGCTATACAGAAAACACATTGACATTTGCTACGAATGTGGGAGGCTGGGACACAGGGCGGACGTTTGCCCCAACCCAGACGAAAAAATATGCAGAGGATGCGGCGTGGCCAACCCGCCGCAAGAACACCAGTGTGAAGCAAGATGTCAGCTATGCGGGCAAGCTCACTTTACGGGAGACAGACGCTGCAAGGCAAAGTACAAGATACCGTATTTGGTCCGGAGAAGACGCTGGGAGCGACGAAGAAGAGAAGAAGCGGAGGCCGAAACACCATACGGCATCAACGACTACAACAAACGAGCTGGCAAAGCAACGAGCGAGAACACCCAGGGATCAGAAGGCCATCGCACAGAAGGCTCACCCCGGGGACCATACGAGGGGGACAGTCGGGAGCAGCCCGGTCGCAGACCAAGGTCGAGGACCCGGTCCAGAACCCGTTCGAGAACCCGATCGAGAAGCCGATCGAGATCCAGGGCAACGTCAAGGTTGCAATCCAGCCGAGGAGCGGTAGAAACTCAGGCACAGGTGAGCTTTGCAGACGCGGTCTCTGGCACTGCTGTTACACCTACACGCGCGGGGTCCGCCTTAGAACAGGAATTAACACAGATCAGACAGTTGTTAGAGCAAATAACGCGAGAAAACGCGACGCTAAGGGAAGAGGTAAAAATGCTTAAAGTAGAAAACGCTAAGCTTAAGAACCCAAAACACTCAGAGATGACCCATACCACGCCAACACCCATTAGGGCGTCGACACCTCTTCGAGCTCCGGCGACGCCCGTTCCCGCGTCGATGAGTGGAGAAACGCCACCGCATAAACGAAGGGCAAAGGAAAACGCCGATGAGCAAAGCGACTCTACACTCGGAGAAGTAAAAGGCATGTTTCAGGAAATGTTCGTAGGTTTACAGCAGCAATTCATGCAGATGCGCGCGGACCTACAACAGCAGATAACGCAGATGCGAGTTGAAATGTCTCAGAGGTTCGACGCCCTCGAGGGTAGGGTAGGGCAGCTGGAAAACGTCTCGAAAGACGCCCGACCCGCAGGAGCGGGGCCGGTCAAGAGCAAGCCGTACAGCAGACCACCTGCGGCTGAGAACAGCTGCATAGAAAACTCGAGTAGCCAACATGGCGCCGCCTAATGAATACACGATTTGGCAGTGGAATTGTCGTGGGTTTCGTCGTAAGCGGGGTGACCTGCAGCAATTCGTAAAAACCAAGCAAGCACCAGATGTAATCGCCCTCCAGGAAACTGGGGGGACCGCAAAATTATCAGGATACAAATCATATAGCACTTTAGCTGAAAAAGCAACAGTAACCACACTGATACATCGTAATATAACGGCTGTAGAACACGATACTGGCGTACGCAACATAGACCACGTCCTACTAGAAATTCTCCCGTCTCGAAAAAGGAGGGAAGCTTGTTTGTGCTGAACGTGTACAGTCCATCACGACAAAAGGTAAAGTTTGGCTCGCTTTTCCGCAAAGTGCTAAACGTAGCGGGCCGACAAGCACTGATCGTCGTGGGCGACTTTAACGCACCACACGCCGCCTGGGGTTACACCATCGAAAACGTTAAAGGCCGCAACCTGTGGAACGACGCGCAGCACGAGGAGCTCACGCTAATAACTGACCCACAAGACCCTACCAGAATGGGAAACAGCGTCAGTAGAGACACCACGCCGGACCTTACATTCATAAAGAATATATCCAACCCTCATTGGACCAACACTAACGTAAATCTAGGCAGCGATCACTACATTGTATGCACAATTCTACAAGCAGGTCCGCGTAAAAAGAAAGGTAGAAAAATAATGTTAACCGAGTGGGACACCTTTCGTAAGATAAGAGAGGACGATGCTACAGAGACCATCGAAGATATACAGAAGTGGACAGACACACTCCAGCGTAGCGTGCAGAAAGCCACCAAACATGTTCCCGAAGAGGCAGGAATGGAAGAAATGGACAGCAAGCTCTTACACATGTGGGAGGCAAAACGCAGCCTGCAAGAGCGCTGGAAAGGTCAAAAGCACAACCGGCGTCTAAGAAAGAGAATCGTAGCGCTCGACAGAGACATAGAAGACTACGCAAATAGGCTGTCCCAGCAGCAGTGGGCAGGCATGTGCACTTTAATGAACAGGCAGTTCGGAATGTCCAAAACTTGGAACATTCTCCGAGGCCTCCTTGATCCAGAAGGCACGAAAACAACACAAAGACAAAACCTGCAACGGATACTACACAGCTACGCAGGTACAGAAGCAGAGCTCTTACGCGAGCTACGCCAGACATACATAGGAGATGTCACAAAGGCACGACTCCCAGAGTACGAAGGGAAGGATAACGTCGACCTCGACGCCTCCATAACAGAGGCAGAGATTCGAATACGAACTCGGATGACTCAATCCCAAGTCCGCCCCGGGTCCCGACGGTATAACAAATAAAACACTTCGCAACTTAGATGACGAATCCGTCACTGCTCTCACAAAGTACATAAACGAATGCTGGGAGAAGGGCGCCATACCCCAGCAATGGAAAACCGCCAAAATCATATTAATACCCAAGCCGGGCAAAAAGCCGCTCATCGGAAATCTCAGGCCCATTTCATTGACGTCCTGCATTGGAAAGCTCATGGAAAAAGTAATTTTAACGCGTCTCGTCAGATACATGGACGACAACGAGCTATACCCACACACCATGATCGGCTTTCGACCAAGACTCTCGACGCAAGACGTCATGTTGCAGCTAAAGAATCAAATCATAGACGCCGAAACGCACACCCTGGATACAAAAGCCATTCTGGGCCTTGACCTGCAGAAGGCATTTGATAACGTCACCCACGAGGCCATATTGCGCAACTTGCAAAACCTACACGTAGGTCGGAGAGTGTACGATTACATAAAAGATTTTCTCACCAACCGTAAAGCTACAATCATGGCCGGGGAAGCGGAATCCGAAGAATTCGTTCTAGGCAACAAGGGAACACCACAAGGTTCGGTGCTTTCCCCTTTCCTATTCAACGTGGCGATGCTTGGTTTACCCTCAGAGCTGGAACGCGTCGAAGGGCTTCAGCACAGTATCTATGCGGATGACATCACCCTATGGTTGACGGGCGGGAGCGACGGTCACATAGAAGAGATTTTACAACAAGCAGTAAATACGGTAGAGCGATACCTGGAGAACAATGGCCTAAAATGCTCTCCTCAAAAATCGGAGTTATTACTCTACAGACCTACAAGCAGAGGTCGCAAGCGCATTCACGAACGACACAACATCACAATCTTAGCAGGCGGTTACCCAATACCTCAGGTACAACACATAAGAGTTCTGGGACTCCGAATATCTGAGAACGGACATAACGGGGAAGCAATAAAGTTCCTGGATAACAACACCCAACAAACCATTCGAATGATTCGAAGAATCGCCAACAAAAACTACGGCGTAAAAGAACACAACTTAGTGCAGCTCATCCAAGCCTTCGTCGTCAGCCGCATAGTGTATGTGACCCCATACCTCAAGTTGCAAGTGGCGGAAAAACAAAAGATAGAATGCATAATTAAAAAAGCATATAAGCAAGCCCTCGGATTACCGATCACCACGTCTAACGAAAAGTTCGAAGCGTTAGAAATGCATAACACGCTAGACGAACTTATTGAGGCTCATATGATAGCGCAATATGAACGACTCGCGCAAAGCAACACGGGAAGACACATCCTGCACAAACTTGCAATAACGTACGCTGGCCAAAGCGGCAATAAATACGATATCCCAAAAGAAACCAGAGAGCGCATCATAATACCTCCGTTACCCAGAAACATGCGCCCCGAACATCAACGGGAGCGTAGGAATGCAAGAGCGAGAGCACTGCACAAGAAGTTTCAACATGACGCGGACGTGGTATATGTAGATGCAGCCGAATATACAGACGGTCGACACATGGCAATAGTCGCTTCAAATCAAGCGGGCCACCTGCTTGCTAGCGGCACCATTAAAACAGGAAATTCGGAAATCGCCAAAGAAACGGCCATAGCGCTGACGCTTGCGTCCACAAGGGCCAGCGTCGTAATCAGTGATTCTAAAACCGCGATTCATAACTTCGCTAACGGAAGGGTCTCGAAAGAGGCGTTAAGAATCTTAAATAACTTTCGCGGAGAGCGCGACGTTTATGTTATATGGACGCCCGCCCAGTCCTCCCTCCCGGGCAATGAAACCGCACACACCCTAGCTCGAGAGTTAGCGAGCCGAGCAGGGGCAGGAATGACGCGGAGCCCGCGTGCGGAGAGAGACCGCATGTTCAGTTACAAAGAAATTACCAAGCACTACAGATTAGGGAGGCAGCATTACCCGCCACCACACTCCTCATTAAATAAGCAGCAGGCGACAGCGTGGCGCCTATTACAAACAAACACGTTCCCAAACCCAATCGCTTATAATCATTGTTACCCGGACCTCTACTCAGACAGATGTAAACACTGCAATCAGCGGGCGGACCTCAAACACATTATCTGGGCTTGCCCCAACATCGTGAAGGGGCCAAACACATACATGAATACGGAGCAGTGGGAGACCGCGCTGCTAAGCTCAAGCATCGAGGACCAACTACAGGTCATCAGGCAAGCCGAAGATGCCGCTAGGGCCCAAGGACTCCTAGCTGCCATCTAAGGGAGTGGAGTCAACTCCTCTAACACTTGCCGTTTCAATAAAAGTTGTTTCTCTCTCTCTCTCTCTCTTGGTACTGGCGTTGAGGTGACAGTCATCAACGCAAAACCTCCTTGAGCTGTCTTTTTTTAAACCAAAATTAAAGCAGCAGCCCATGAACTGCACGATTCCCGGACATTTTTCTTTAGCATATCATGAGCTTTGTCATTGATAACCTTGCGCTACGACGGTGACACAAGGTATGATTTCTGTCAGATAGGTGGAATACAATCCGTATCAACGCGGTGTTGTATTAGAAAAAAAGGGATATGATGATAAATGCTCCTTCTGGGCCAAGCCTAAAACTCCAAGGTGTTTCGTTAGAATACTCTCCAGTTCCCGACGCTGCCATAAGTTGTGCTAAGCGCTTTGTTGATCATAGACATATTCAAGGAATCGGTGGCGTGCGTATTGACTGAACTACGCTCATCTGGGGAATGGCGGCGCTTTTTAGGGATTGCAGGAGAAAATAGTTGCTGTTTAGGAATCACTGCAAGTTTCAGACCCTCCGGCAGTATTGTGGTACATCGATACAGTTGATGGTTCACGAGCTTGTGCACCCTTGAGCAACTTGCAGTGTACAATAAGGTATCAGAATATTCTTCATGCAATTACACTGTATAGGCTCTATGAGGGCGTCACATATTTTTTTGGTTATATGGCAACATGTGACTGGGACACACTTTGCTGACAATGGTGTTACAACTGTATTCATGCATACACAAAGAGCACTTTCGTGACAAGGCCAGTGTTTCATAAATGCAGACGGAGTGTTCAAATCTACGGTAATTTCTCCCGATCGGCAGTCGACATTGGCACCGCAAAGCTTTTGAAAATGAAGGCCAAGTAATACGTTACGGGTGGCGTGAGGTAGAACTGTGAACTCGGCATCAAATAAATGACCACACAAGCTAAGATCAATTACGCATGAACCAACAGGATATGGAGGTGCACCAGTCACTCCAAGAAACGCTTCGAAATGGTCCCAGCAGAACATCACTTTTCGCCCGAGGAGGCTTTTGAACGTGAAACTCATCACTGAAATAGTAGCTCCTGTGTCTACCTAGGCCATAGTACAAACTCTGTCTATAAACACAGCAATTCATTAAAAACATACATATTTCTGCAGGTGTTTTTTTTCAAAATCGTAGGATCTCCAGCGACCTCACTTGCAACGGCCGAGTTGACTAGTTTTCCGGAGAAGGTGATGGGTATCGGTGCCGAGAAGATGGCGGCCTGCTTCCGCGAGGAGCAGGCAGTAGCGTCAAGCTGCGTTTGGAGGTCGTAGATGGGTTTCGCACCATCGCTTGTCTGTGGTTGGTCGATCTTTCCACGAACATATAGCCAGTTGAACGACGAGGTTGCTCAGATGTAGAGTGGTTGTACCTCAGCAGCTGGCGGTGATGGCAGTATCTGGCAATGTGACCCTCGACTCCGCAGCTGTAGCACACCGGTAGAGGACGTTCAAAGAAATGCTGCTGCAAGTGCCCAGCCATGAAGAGTCGTTATATTGTCACGTAATACAAGAGAGGGAACACACACAATGATTTATTGAGGGCGAACTTGTGCCCAGAAAAGTAGCTATGTCACAAAGAAGAGTCCGCTAAAAGCGTTCCGCCTACGGGTCCTTTTCTGAACAACTCTGTCAGTCTTCCAGGTTCGTGCTCCTCCCCCAGAGGCAAGAGCTGCTCTGCCGAAGAGCGTGAGCAGGCGCGAGACACAGTAGATGCCCACATAGCGTCTCGTTGGTTTCGAGGCGCTGCAGACGCCCACATGGCGTCTCGCTGGTTACGAGGCACTGTAGACGCTCATACAGGGTCTTGTTAGACCTCTTTGTAGAATAATTAGTAGGAGCAATCTCTGTCGCATTACTCCCCCTCCGAAATGCGCCTCGTCTCGATGCGTGAATTCGGAATGTTAATGGTGGAGGGGGTAGATGTTTCATTCTCTTTCGTGGTATGGCTTCATGCGGACAACGTGGACGACCTCCACATGGTTTAGCCGTTTCGAGTGCTCTTGTCCGTCAGGGATTACTTCATAAGTTAGGTCACTTAGCCGGCGAAGGACCTCGTATGGATCAAAGTACCGCCGAAGGAGTTTTTCTGACAGGCCGCGGCGTCGTATTGGAGTCCAGATCCATACTTGATCACCTGGCTGGTACTTGACTCCCCAGCGGCGCAGGTTGTAGTAGTCCGCATCCTTGAACTGTTGTTGACGTATTCGGTGCCTTGCCAACTGGCGTGCTTCATCAGCTTTCTGCAGAAATTCGTCAATGTCAGATGGCTCGTAGTGGTCATTGTCGACTTGGAGCATGGTGTCGAGAGTTGAATCGACTACGCGACCATAGAAAAGGTGAAATGGGGTGACGCGGGTGGTCTCTTGGAGAGCCGTAATATAGGCGAACGTTGCGTAAGGCAGGATTTCATCCCACTTTTTATGCTCCAAGTCTACGTACATCGACAGCATGTCCGCGATCGTGCGAATTAGGCGTTTCATTAACCCATTTGTTTGGGGATGGTACGCAGTGCTTTTCCTATGGCTGGTGTTCGTCATTATCATCAAACTTTGCATCAACTCTGACATGAAGGCTGCTCCTTGATCGGTGATTACTACCTTTGGGGAGCCATGTCGAAGAACTATGCTGTGCACGAAAAACTTGGCTACTTCAGCTGCCGTTCCTCGCTCAAGGCAGCCCATTTCAGCATACCGCATTAAGTAGTCGGTGGCGACTATGATCCACCTCTTGCCCAATGAACACATTGGGAAGGGACAAGAAGATCCATTCCAACTTGTTCAAATGGTGTAGCAGGTGGTTCTATGGGCTGCAGCAGGCTGGCCGTCTTCAGTGGTGGTCTTTTGCGCCTTTTACATCGCCACATGTCTTCACACATAGCTGCATGGACGCCAGCAGCTTGGGCCAGTAATACTTCTGATGAATTCTGGCAAATGTCCGGCTGACGCCCAAGTGACCAGACGATAGTTCATCATGACAAGCTTCTAGGATTTCGGGTCTCATTGCTAACGGAACGACGAGTAAGAACTTCATCTTGTTATGCCCGAAGTTCTTTTTGTATAGCACATTTTCACGGAGACAGAACGAAGATAATGTTCTCTTAAATACACGTGGGACCTGGCCGGCACGCCCTTCGAGGTGCTCGATCAATGGGAGCAGTTCTGCGCCAGCTTGTTGATGCTCCGCAACATCTGAGGCTTCCATCACACAGAGAAGTGTCGAGTCGTCTTCTTCTGAAGGAGTAGAGTCAAGTGGCGAGCGTGATAAGGAATCGGCATCATTGTGTTTTCGCCCAGACCGGTATACTACAGTAATGTCGTATTCTTGCAGTCGAAGGCTCCATCTGGCAAGACGTCCCGACGGGTCTTTTAAATTCGCCAGCCAGCAAAGTGAGTGGTGGTCGCTGACGGCATGGAACGGCTTTCCGTAGAGGTATGGTCTGAACTTGCTGATAGCACATACCATTGCCAAACACTCTTTTTCTGTCGCGGAATAGTTTTTTTCGGCTGGCGTAAGCTATCACTTTTTCTTCTCCATTTTGCCATTATACGAGTACTGCGCCGAGACCAATATTGCTTGCGTCTGTATGGAGTTCCGTGTCAGCGGTCTCATCGAAGTGGGCAAGAATCGACGGGCTTTGTAAACGTTGCTTTAATTCGTTAAAAGCTGTTTCTTGTTCTGCACCCCAAGCGAATGATTCTTCGTCTTTCGTGAGTTTGTTTAGAGGTTCGGCGATTTTCGAGAAAGTTTCTACAAATCGTCTGTAGTAAGCGCATAAGCCCAAAAATCAACGCACCTGTTTCTTGTCTCTGGGCTTTTGGAATCCTGCGACCGCCGCAGTCTTGTCAGGATCAGAGCCAACACCTTCCGCGCTGATTACGTGTCCCAGAAAACGAAGCTTGTCGGAGCCGAACTGGCACTTTTCTGGTTTGATTGTCAAGCCGGCCGACTGGATAGCCTGAAGCACTGACCGCAGTCTCTCTACGTGTTGCTCAAACGTCGCAGAAAATACCACAACATCGTCCAAATACACTAGACATGACTGCCACTTCAGCCCTGTGAGGACACTGTCCATCATGCGCTGTAATGTCGCTGGCGCACAACATAGGCCGAGAGGTAGTGCTTTAAACTCGTACAAGCCATCTGAGGTTACGAAAGCGGTCTTTTCACGATCTCTTTCATCCACTTAGATTTGCCAATATCTGCTTTTTAAGTCTAGCGAAGAGAAATATCTGCCGTGCCGTAGCCGGTCCAAAGTGTCATCTATGCGCAGTAAGGGGTTACGCTTGGTTACGCTGTTTAGCTTCCGGTAGTCTACAGAGAATCTCAACGTGTTCTTTTTTTCTCACGAGAACTACCGGCGATGCCCACGGGCTGCTAGATGGCTGATTGACATCATCCTGCAACATCTCCTGCACCTGGCTCTTTACAACCTCTCCTTCGTTCGGCGATACTCTGTAAGGGTGTTGATACACTGGCCTGGTTGTTTCCTCAGTTATAATTCTGTGCTTCACGATATTCGTGCGACGTACTTTTGATGAGGTGGAAAAACATTCTGCGAATTCATCTACCAGGTCTTCAGGAATTTTCCGCTCGGTTGGCGATAGACTTCGGCTGATTGAAACTGACGTTCCAAGGTCATGCGTAGTTTCTGAAGTAGGCGGCTTTGACGCATCGGCACATAGGTCGGTAACTTCAGTAAAGCTGTGTAGAAAAGCGATGGCAGTGTCTTTTGCGACATGCTGAATTTCATATCCGAAATTAGTGAGCAGTACGTTGGCAAGCCCACCACGTAAGCGAATAATGCCTCGAGCTATGCAAATACCTTTCTTTAGCAGCAGCTCGACATGGCCATCCGCTATTCCTTCAGAGTCGACGAATGCATCATTCCTTACGCCAACCAGGACGCTGAATCGTGGTGGCACGGTTACGTGGCCGTCGATAACACGGAACGCAGAACTTCCCGTTTCCTCGTCTAGAGCCAGCTTTTTTTGAAAAAGAAATACTAGAATTCTGCAGGTTTATTATGGCGCCGTTATCCAGCAGAAAATCCATTCCGATTATTACGTCTCTCGAGCATTCTGGCAGAACTAGGAAATGAGCGACATAAGTGGCACCTTGAAGACCGAAATTGGCAGTGCATATTCCCAGAGGTGTTATCAGATGGCCCCCAGCCGTGGGTATTTTAGGTGCACTCCAAGGCGTCAAAACTTTCTTCAAATCTTTTGCGATTGCATAGCTCACCACTGAATAATCAACACCAGTATCAACCAATACGTTAAATTCCCGCCCGTTCATAGTAACACGCAAGTCTGAAGAAATTTTTCTTTTACTTATATTCG
The DNA here is from genome assembly GCA_013436015.1 of Rhipicephalus annulatus. Taxonomy (NCBI): domain Eukaryota; kingdom Metazoa; phylum Arthropoda; class Arachnida; order Ixodida; family Ixodidae; genus Rhipicephalus; species Rhipicephalus annulatus. The sequence goes on along the minus strand of WOVY01010535.1, from coordinate 1,582,482 downwards.
TCGTCATTTTCTGCTCGTCGCTGCTTCGCTGGGTCTTTCACGGAGGATCTTTGCTCTGTCGGACATCAACGGCCTTGCCTCCCCAGGTCGCTGGCTTCAGTTTTCCTAACGCCGGCTTGTTGACTGATGGTTTCGTGAATTTGGTGGTGAACTTGAACGTCGCGGACTTTGCGATCGATAAAGATTTGGTGCTGGTGACCTTGGCTGGTGCTGGAAGCTAGTGGCTGGAGATCCGTGCCTCGAAAGGTACTCCTCTATTTCTATAGGCTTTTCCCCATTACGCGGGCATGGAACATACACAGAAAACCCGCGCAGACCGACGCTTCGGTATGGACAGTGTCGGTAAAAATGTCCGGCTTCTCTGCAGTGAAAACAGAGCGGTGTTCTGTCAGGTGTGCGCCACACATCGCTTTTCCGTGGCCTCTGCTCTCCAAAAAAGGTGGGCTGGTCGAAGCTGACTGGCGGGCACCGGGAGGCATTGTGGACGGCAGGTTGGCGTGAAGCGTCTGCGTACGTTGATACATGGCGTTCCTGCAGGGGTTGTTGAAGTCGAAGAGCTTGCACTTCTGGTTCCGGCTTAAGAATGGCGTGCCGAACTTCATCACGGATGACGGATGTGAGAGATGAAACTGTCGGCATTACTTGCGGTTGGAGAATGGTACGAAGCTCCTCTTTGACGATGGAACGCACCAGCTCCCTCAGCATTTCGTTGATGCTGTCTCGATTCGCCATAAGGACGCCCGCGGGCTCACTACCGGCATCCCGATTGTAGTGACGGGCACGCTGCTGCAGTGCTCTTTCTATGGTCATCGATTCTGTGTGGAATTTAGCAACGGTACGAGGAGATTGCGAACCAGGCCTGCAAATAAGTCCTGTTTGACTCCACGCATCAAATGGCGCACTTTTTTTTTCTTCGGTCATGTTCGGTTCGGCTCGTTTGAACAGGCGGGACATATTCTCGATATACATGCTGACACTCTCGTACGTGCGTTGGTTTCTGGATTGAAGGGCATTTTCTGCCCTTTCCGGCGATCCGTGCTGGTATACGCAGCAAAAAAACTGCTGCCGAATGTCTTCCCACGTCGCTATTGCCCCTTCGTGGTTCTCAAACCATATTCTGGCTCCATTCTCCAACGCAAAGTACAAGCGACCCTATTTCCTCGCCTCATCCTAGGCATTGGTCCTTGCGACCCGCTCAAAATGCTCCAGCCAGTCCTCCACATCTTTGTGCGCGTCACCGTGGAAGGGTTCAGGTAAGCACGGGGGAGACACGATGAGCTCAAATGTTGAAGCTGGATTGGCCATTTCTCTGAAATTTGCGGTTACCGCTGCCCGTGTTGCTGGAGTAGTGAGGAGTGGTCCGAATTCAGGTGACTCACCTTGGAGGCGGCGACTTGAACGCTGGTGTACTGGAGTAAGTTCGCCAGGCTACAATCGCTGGGGGTCAGGGCTTCTTTCTCTTGCGCCAAGGTAACTTCCAATCATACCCCGCACCTCCACCAGAATGTCACGTAATATTAGAGGGGGAACACACACAATGATTTATTGAGGGCGAACTTGTGCCCAGAAAAGTAGCTATGTCACAAAGAAGAGTCCGCTAAAAGCGTTCCGCCTACGTGTCCATTTCTGAACAACTCCGTCAGTCTTCCTGGCTCGTGCTCCTCCACCCGAGGCAAGAGCTGCTCTGCCCAAGATGCGTGAGCAGGCGCGAGACACAGTAGACGCCCACATAGCGTCTCGTTGGTTGCGAGGCACTGCAGACGCCCACATAGCGTCTTGTTGGTTACGAGGCACTGTAGACGCTCACATAGCGTCTCGTTAGTCCTCTTTATAGAATATTTACTAAGAGCAATCTCTGTGGCAATATAAATTGCGAAGGCTCAGCAGTCTGGACTCTAGCTGTCCGTCGTAGTGTGCCGTGACCGGAACTATATCAGTGCCCATAGTGCTGCTCAGATGCGAATTCGCCCCGATGCGGCCACAATTTGCATGGTTCAGTGCATTCGGGAACGCACACTGACGAAGCTGACTTCGAAAACGGAAAAAGAAGAAATAAGTACAGTTCATTACTGCTTCTCTCAATGGAGAGCACCTCCACAGTTCTGCGCAGAGAATGGGGAAATGAGAAGTAAAGAAACAGAAGGAAGGGGTAAGAGAAGGGTAGTGAAAAGCATTCGATCACTCGCATCACGCACGCGCGTAAGAAACCAAACACGGCACACTCAACCCACGGAAAGACCGCCGAGAAGCCGGAGTTGATGTTATGTGCCCCCGTGAAGGGAAAGAAAAAAAACCCACCTGGACATGTGGAAAGAGGTTAGGGCGCTCCGCGACCAAGAGAGAAGGGTAGAGACTGTGGTGGTGGTAGCAGCGGTTCGGTGATGAACGGAAGAAGACGCTTAATTCTGCAGCACTGTGTGTGTTTCGACGGCGCAACGAGCCCGAGGGGAAGAGGGAGAAAGGAAAAAAAGCCGTCAGACAGCTTGGAGCGACGAACGTAAAGAAATTCACGTGGGACCCAAGGAGGGATGCGGCACGGCGCGATGTTTACTAACTCCGACACGTGTGTAACGGACCTCTTTGGAGGCACGCAATCAGATCGGCGTTGCCGAAAAAAATTGACGGCAGATCCACGAGGTGAATGATGATGAGATTGGGCGAAGCTCCTGGAAGTATTACCGTGAAATTTTCTGCCGTTCATTCGCCTGGCGATATGCGCGCTTCCTTGACACTTCCGTTTGTCGAACGTTTTCAAGATCTGCTTCACGACATTGCCGTGCTGCCTCGGCCTCTCGTTCCCGTACGGAAGGATTTTGCCGACGCTGACGTGCCGCTGCAGCTTCTTGTTCACGTAGGTGGTGTCTTGCCGACGCTGCCTTGTTGATGTGGCGTCTCGTTTCCGTAGAGCAGGATCTTGCCGACGCTGACGTGCTGCTGCAGTTTCTTGCTCACGTATGGCGGCATCTAGCCGACGCTGCCTTGCTGATGTGGCTACTTGTTCCCGTACAGCAGCATCTTGCCGACGCGGCCTTGCTGATGTGGCCTCTCGTTCCCCTGGGTGCACGTTAAAGAACCCCAGGTGGTCTAAAATTTCCGGAGCCCTCCACTACGACGTCTCTCATAATCATATAGTGGTTTTGGGACGTTAAACCCCACATATCAATCAATCAATCTCGTTCCCCTACGGAAGGATCTTGGCGATGCTGATGTGCCGCTGCAGCTTCTTGTTCACATACGGCAGGATCTTGCTGACGCTGCCTTGCTGATGTGGCTTCTTGTTTCTGTATAGCAGGATCTTGGCGATGACGTCGTGAAGATTCCCGGCGCGCTTCTGCCTCGCGTACTTTCACTTCAGGGTCCTGTCTGCGAGCGCGCGCCGCCACTGCCCTGCGCACCCGCTTTGGGGCATCCTTATCTATACGAGCACACACCGACGGCAACTAGCTTCGGCAACTACAAACCTGTATCGATAAGGTCTTGATTATAAAACCATTGCTTTAGAAAACACCTCGCCTCTTTTGTTAAGCAGCTGGCGTCGTCTTTTTGTTTTGCTTTAGAAACATCTTGCGTCTTTTTGTTTTGCTTTAGAAACATCTGGCGTCTTTTTGTTTTGCTTTTATAAAACACCTGGCGTCTTTCGCTGGTTTATTTTATCAATCAACAGCGTTTTGAACAAAAATTTCTTATTGTTTATTCACGCACTGGAGAAATCTCACCAGGCACTACCTAGGAGGTAAACAGTGGCTGCTACTGGGAATGAGAGACAGCAGAAGTCGGCTTTTAATACTTCTACTAATGTTTCCTACTGGAACATGCCAATGGCTGCTTTTGGGGAATGAGAGACAGAAGAATTCGACTTTATTTAATGCACACGCTGCAAATATTTTTTATTGTTCAACAACACACAGGAGAAATCTCCCACCGGCACCAACTTGGAGGTCAAAGCATAAGACTGGTTACACAATACGACAATGACTACGAGGGACGAACGGGTGCCACTATAAGGAGATTCGCCCCTACAAGTCTAGGAGCGCATCGAACACCCGCCGGAGTGTCGCAACGTTAGCCCTGGGGAAGAACAGGTGTTCTGGACTCACGTGTGGCAGTCCCAGTTGAGTGTAGGCTTTGAACAGACGGTGATGAATATCCGCGTATCCAGGGCACTCGCAGAAGATAAGTTTGACCATCTCGTCTGCCAGAGACTGCACACATAAAGGGCTGCCACTGCCAATCGGTCTGTAGAGTCGGGGTGCGGTTCGGCTGCTTCCAGTTCGAAGACGCAGCAAGAAAGCACTGGCATGACGACCAATTCCTGTTGATGGTAGGCGTGCGACAGGATTGGACAGGCAGGCGTGGACAGGCTGCTGTGCAGGGGTCCAGGTGAAGAGCCCGTACGTGGCGGACGATAATCTACCGCGCCACATCGAAACTGTGCACGAAGTTCGTGGCGAGTGTGGACAAGTCGTGGGCATCCTATGCAAGCGCGTCGGCTGTTTCATTGCCACGTACTCCTACGTGTGAGGGCACCAACTGAAACGACACAGCACACGCACTTCGCACAATCACTGTAAACTCAAGCGTGATGTGCTGCGCGTTCGAAGGACAATTTTCACCCTTCGCGAGGGTGAGGAGTACCGCCCGAGAGTAGTAGAAGACTACGGCTGATGGCGGCTGGAGCTAGGCCAGCTGGTTGGCCGCTAAATTCATGGCCGCGAGCTCAGTGGTCATCGAAGATGCCGGGAGGCGAAGACGGCACTTCCTCTCGTCTCGGAGCGTTGGAATGACGCTGGCAGCAGCAGCCGAGCCGGCCCTGTTCACCGAGCCGTCGGTGTATGAATGGAGGTGGTCGAAGTACCGCTCGTCGATCAGGGCCCAGATTTCTTGTAGTATGGCAGCACGAGGTGTGTCACTTGCTGCGTATTCCTGGAACTCTGGTCAATATGGCCAGCCGGGAGTCTCAGTGAGGTGGAATCGGCGACAGGAGCTCCGATAATAAGGCCAGTGTACTCCAGCGTACTGCGGCCCATGTTAGTGTGGGGAAGCGACAGCAGCCGATTAACCAGCGCCTTGCCACCTCGCATCATATGCATGGGCTTTATGTGACGCAGAGCGTGAGCCTTGGCTCTGAGCGAGAGGAGGAACTGGTTGCTTTCGCCGTAGGTAATGCCCACTGGTGATGTTCGAGGCATTTCGTAGAGGCGGCGAAGAGATTTTGCCCCACACCAGGAGAGAGGAGAACTGCTCCTGCAACTCTGCGAGAGCTGAATCGGTGGCTGGCAACTGCTGGTTTCCAGCTCAGGCGGTGATCCAGCGTGATGCTGAGGTACTGGTCATCGCCATTGTAGAACGCGTCCCCGAAACTTGAGGCGGCCAACCTCGTATCACCCCCTGGGCGATACGGGGTAGTGGTGGGGTGGACAAGAAGTGCTTCGGTCTTGGCAGTGCTTCGGTCTTGACAGAGCTGAAGCCCAATGCTCGAGATGGAAGCATTCAAATCCTCGAGAGAGCGCTTGAGGCTCTGTCGCACTTGTTTTCCGTGCGAAGTGGGTCCACTCGCGAAGAGGGCGACGTCATCCGCATAGATCGCCACGTGCACCACGTACTATAAGTCGCAAGAGAGATACTTCAAAATTCGCGCGAGGGCGAGATTGAAGAGCATTGGGCCCAATATACTGCTCTGCGGAACTCAGCATAGGATAGGCGAGGTGCTCTGAAGTCGCCAGCAATGCAGATGCAGAAGGTTCTGCCACAGTGGAACTCCTCAATGTATCCAAGAAGCCTGCTGCACACACCCACTGCATCGTTGAGCATCCAAAACGGCCGCATGGGGCAGGTGATTGTAGGCTTTCTTGATGTCGAGGAGAACCAAGTATCCGGTGTCACCGCGGAGTTTTGCGTTCTCCAGGGTGGTGACAACGCCGAAGATGCAATCCGTGGTGGATCGGTGCCTGCGGAAGCCGCTGTGCTCGTGCGCAAGAAAGTTTAGGGCAGCAGCTATCCATTCGAGATTCTTCAGAGCCATGGCCTCCATCACCTTCCCAGCAGCTGGCGTAAGCGAAAGCAGCCTGTAGGAGATCGGTTCTGACGAGGGCTTGCCCTTCTTGAGAATCGAAACGACAATCGCCTCCATTTCAGACACCGGAAACGCGCCATACGCTGTTGTATCCCTCGAACAGGTCTGGAAGTTGGCTTTCCTCAAAATTTTGCGGCGTCGGGTACGTGACGTCTTCACTTCAGGGTACTGAATGGTTCCTTCCCGTCGCCAGGACGTGAAGAAGCTCGCCGAAGGTGAAGTTCTCCGTGCACAGGGCCTCGATCTGCCACAAAATCTTGAACGTGGAAAAAAACCACTCCAACGCAAACATAGAAGTGTGGCAGCTTGGGCTAGTTGCTCTGGCATTACGATAGTTATAGCGCGTGTCCATCGTGCTCTTCTTGTCTCTGTGTCGTTGTTTTGTTCTCGCTCTATAACTATCGTAACGGCGCAAACAGTTCGGGCCGGTGATGCGCTGGCACAGGGAGGGGAGGGATGCGTGGCGTCAGGGACGAGCACAGGGGCGCGGAAAGTGTTCGTGAGTAGCTCTGTCAGGTGGGCCGTGGTTAAATGCAGGGCGATAGCGGTGGAGAGGAGCGGAGCCTGTGGGACGCGTGGTCACAACATCGCCCCGAACCAGTTGTAGCGCTGCGCCAGTTGTAGCGCTGTTAATCGAAGGAGCAGCAGAGGCTGGACCAGCTTTCGGCGCCGCGATGGTGAGAGTGGCACCTACACACCGCATCGATGCGGTTGTACATCGTCCAATCCTCCGCCCTCTCGGAGCGGTCAGCTCGTCGTTTAATCTGGCGACGAGCTACCCAGAGGTTCAGTTATTACATATCCGGAGCCGGCGTGTTGGGAGGAACGCGGCACTTCACTGTAGCCTCGCGCGCGCTTTCGGCTAAGTGTGTAAACATGTCTCCCACGACTGGCACTGAAGCACACAGTTCGCGAAACCGTGAGAAGTTCACCACCGAGTAGGTGCACGTCTGATCAGGCTGGGAAAAAAGGGGCTCGAGGCCTTTGGGGTAGTGATCCGACCCTTCAGTGTCGGTGCGTCGAGGCCACCGGTAGCGGCAGTCTTCCGTCACGAAGGAGAAGTCGATTGAACTTGGAGCCAATCCGCGCCTCAGGAGATCGTTTAGGAGATAGAGACTGGCAGCGAGAGACGCACCCAACACTTTCTGGCCAAGATTGTTCACTCCCGCACTTCTCCACGCCGTGTGGTGACAGTTGAAATCACCGCACACAACTGTAGAGGCACCAAGATGGTCCACCAGTTGCACGATAAACTCGGGGTTCCAGAGCCGAGGCAAGTTGATTTAAACACTGGCTATCGCTTTGTCTGTCGCACCATCACGCACTCGCACAGCAGCGCACTCGACGGCAGGACACAGGAGATTGGCGATGTCAACTGGTGACTGTGGTAATCGTGCTCACACATAAATAGACGCACAGGAGGTTCCCGGCTGTGGCGAACGTTGCGTGCAGCGGGGGCTGACGCAGTCGGCACGTTCACAGTTCGTTGCACTGTGGTAAGCCACGTAGCCGGGGAGATTGAGCTCCACAGCCCACACGTGCGTTTTCTAAAGAGTCAGGACATCGAGTTCGCCCTGGGGAAGTTAGTGGACAAGGTGACAGTGACGGCGGCGGAGGAAACGGGTGTTTCACTGGAGTAGCCCCAGTCACGGCTTCTTCGACGCACTATCCATGGCGTGATATATTTTGATGGGCGTTCAAAGCTGTGACGCAAAGCTCGCGCGTCGTCGGGCTGCACACGGCCGTCTCGAGGAGTGTGCGAAGAGCCGCAATCAGTGTCGAAATCGCCTTATCCATTGGATCTTCTTGGGGAGTAGGGAACTAGTTGACTGCGTGGCTGCTGGTGCTGGTGCTGCATTAGCGGTGCCTTTGGGGTCATCGCGAAAAGAGCAGCCAGGGCGTGTGGTAGCCGCTGCTGGAGCCTCCAGTTTAGATGCAGCTTTCGCTTGCTGCATTGCTTCGCGGTGTGTCAGTTCGCCGTCTGAGCAGGCGAGGAGAAAGGCGGCCTAGCATTGGAGCTGTGATGACGAGCACCGCGGTTAATTTGCAGCATTTGAGCCCTTGCAATAGATGCAGCGGGGTTTTTCAGAGGTACAGGGGTCTTCGGCGTAGTTCTTGCCACAACGGAGGCAGCGTCTGTCACGAGAGCACTTCGCTGTGGCGTGTCCAAACACTCCACAGCGCGCACATTGTAGTGGACGTGAGAAGCGCGCCCAAACGGGCCTCCGCTGTTTGAAAAGCGAGAGCTCCGCTGGGACCACCATTCTCTCGAAGGTGATCACCAGCGCGCAGCTGCGCCACACACAAGAGAAGAGCCGCACCGGGGATGCAATGTTCGAAGGAATGTTGCCCAGCGGATTGTTCTGGTCAAAACCAAAAGTTTTGTTCCCCCACGCACGAGTTCAGGTCGAGGATCTTTGCTTTGACCCGGACGTCGACAATGGTGCTAATTTGAAGCAGGGCATCGACGTCCGAGTTGGGCGTGGTGTCGACTGCCACGAGGGTGCAGCGGTGATTTACCCGGACCCGCTGGGTGGCTGGAAATCCAGCGAGAAATGCCGAAATAGCGTCCCTTGACGCGGCGAGGAAATGAGACTTGTGGCCAATAAATCAGTTTGAAGATGACGGTCTGGCCGATTGTGTCCACTGGGGAGCTCGTGGGAGCTTGGTTTAGAGGGGCGCAGACCGCAACGGCAGCCTGTCAGGAGCTTGGGCTTGGTGCTGTTTTTTGCCCTTGCTTTTGGGGCGCCTTCCCATTCCTCTTTCCAACTGTAACAGAATAGAAAGTTGGGCGAGTTGGTGTATATTCATATTAAAAGAAAAGCGGCGCACAAAAAGACGGAGACAACTCCGTCCAACTGCTTTCGGAACGGAGAGGTTGATCGGCAGGCAGTGTTGCCTGGCTGAATACCTCCATGATGGGGAGAGGAAGGAAACTGTCGGAGCAACCTGTGGGCGAAGAGTAGACCACTGCGCTGTGTCGCGCTCGACGTAGCGCGTGATCGACGTAACATGCCCAACTTTATACTCTAGTCGCGCTCATGTGCGTTTATGCAAGAACTGTAAGGAGAGGGTACTTGGTCAGAAAAGGAGTCCCACTAGCCAGAAGGTGACCGGCGCTCTCTCTCACGCGGAGTGGCCCCACTCTCTCCAGTGGCATCAGGATCGCGCTCGTCTTGGACGACCAGGGAGGAAAAAAACTGATTCTTGGCTCTATGGATGAGATGAGCCGCACAGGCTGGTTGCTTGCGGCTGCAGCCGATGATTTCTTTTCTTGAAGCTGCTATGCGGGAGCAGTTTTCTCGCCCTCACACTCGGTTTCCAAGCCAGGTGAGGAAGAGGGAGGCGTCTCGTGCTCCCAGGAGGACGATGTTGTAGGAGAGGAGAAGTGCTACTCTGGCATTCCTCGCTCTTTCGCGGCGTTTGCTGTTCAACCTTGTCTATCTGTGTGGACTTCGAGACAGAGGTTCGCTTGGAAATGGCCGCCTCCATGACTCACTTGGTTTTTGGCGCAGCGGCTTTCTTCCCGAGTGTTCGACGGGGGTTGGGTGCCGGACGCTTTCTGGTATCGAGGTCCCGTGGCCGAAACGTTGGTGTCTCTGATTTCTCTTCAGAGAAGCTGTTCTTACTAGCCTGTTTGCGGGCCCTGGTGAAACTCAACTTGGGGGCTTTGATGTGGGCCTTCTTGGAATGTGCTGCCTCCGTGTTGTTTGCAGACTCCTGGTCATCTGGAGTTAGAAGCTTCACGTTGTCCGCAGGCTCAGAGATTGCGTCAACCATTAGGCGTGGCGACCTACCTCAAATTGAGTTTATAAAATGTAATAAGAAATAAGAAAATGGTGCAATGCTACATAATGCTCTGATCCCTGGGAGCCCAGACAAGGGCTACGCTCCAGAGCGTGGTCATGCGAACAGAACGAAAAAAGGAGGACACGGCCGTGCCAACAATTTTACTTAAAACAAAAGACTGCGAGGAGCGACGGAAAAACGCGTTTGTTCGCTCCGAAAAGTCACTCCGTCCCATCAACGCGCACTGAAGGTGACGAAGAAGCACATGGTGCTTCTGGCGTTGAGTACTGTGGAAAATAGTTGACGTTGTGCTGGCGCAGTTCTTCACTCACGATTTGCCGAATAGGCGCACCAAGTTCGGCGGTTGGACTCGCATTACCGCTAGCGACAGTTGTGATATTTGCCACTCTCCCAAATTTAGATACAATGCAACATATCTTCAACGTTTCAAAGGTGCGGCAGTGATGAAGAACATTCGAGACAGTGGTGAGATCTTCTGAACCTATCAGAAAGTTATAAACATCTTCGCCGATACCCTTGAGAAGATGTTCAACTTTATGTTCTTTCGAGTTCCATGCGTTTATAATCTTGTACAGCTTGAGGACTTCTTCGATATACATGGTGCAAGTCTCCACAAGAATCGGAGCTCTTTGTGTAAGTGTTCTCTCAGCGTGTCTCTTCTCCGAGTCCGAATCACTGAAACATTTCTTGATTTCTTCCAGAAAGCATTGCAACGTTGTTACGACTCTTCGTCGTTCTCACACTACATGAGGGCGGTTTCCTTCAAAAACCATGCAGCGCTACGTACCAGAGCTTGGAGTTGGAGTTCTAGTGATCGTAACAGCCCACCTTGCCATAGTGCTTGAGCCACTCGTCCACGTCTTTTCCTCCTCTTCCAGCAAACGGACGTGGTCTCGTATAGTGGTAAATGAGTGCATCCAGCATAATTGTAGACGTGGCAGCAGCTGGCCCTGTGTCTTGTTCTTTGCTTTGGAGCAATCGGTCAAAGTCATCGGTGAGAGACCGGTAGGGCAATACCTCCGGTGAAGTTGAAACTGTTGTGGCTTCGTGGTGAGTTGACGCCGTGTACCTAACACCTCCACCACTCTGTAGCATTTACCAACGGAGTTTGCTGAGACGCGACACAGCGGTAGCAGCGGTAGCTTCACCGGCCTTGAGTACAAACCAAGACTGTCGCGATCGCAAGACTCATCCTCTTCCTCTTCATCTCTCTTGGCCCTATACCCACTACACAAAGGTACACACAGTGAGACTACAACTGTAAGAATATAGTATATTACCATCGTGGATAAAAATTGTCAGAAATACAGCTAGAAAGGCTCATCACAAGTAGGTCAAATATTTTCCCGTGACGCCATGGCAAAATACCTTTTTTCACTTTGTCGTCTTCTTTCAGAATACGCGAAATAAGAGGCCACAGTGAATATTTCGCGCTACGTCTGGAGGAGGAGTGGGCATTTCTGTGGTACTTTCATCGTCTATACAGCACTTTTGAAGAACTGTCATGCGCACTATTATCACTTTGAAAAATCCGAGCAAGTACGGTGTGTTTTTGTACCAAAACCATAATTGTAATAGGTTTGAGTGCTTTTCCATTCTTCAAATCTCGGCGCTGGGCCCTTTTTAGTAAAGAATGATATGTCACGCTCACAACTCGCATGTCATTCGTCATATGAAAGTGCCGAACGCGTGGTGATTATGCCAAAACAAGCATGCCCTTTTTTAGGTCTGGTTGTCCCATGGCACTAATTTTATATGAAGTGGGTGCCCTCTCAAGCGACTATGCACTTTGTTCTCCCAAGTACCACGCTGGGAGTAAGCTGGTAATTTTTTAGCCAGTAGGTGCTTGGCGGCATCTGCTGCCTGTCTTCCACTGAAGTGACGGGTGCTCAACTCTTGCACCTGTTCCGGTGTCCAGCAGTAAACACACAGCCTTGAAGCAACAATGAAGAAAAACCTTTATTTGTGGCAGCGTGCCGGTATATATATCGTGGGGCAGCTGCATTATCGCAGCCAAGCGGTACAGAACAGTGATAAGCAAAAGGCAGATACAAAAAGGCACATGTGCAGGCAGCTAACACAATACATCTCCCTCCGTATGACAGCTAGAGCTTTGACATCAAGATACACATGACTTGGTTGAAGTTCTCGTCGTAACCAAGGCGGCTGGGTTTTCGCCTTTGCCGGGCGGACTTCTTTGGTTGGTGTTCTAGCATTGGGGTTGACGTCGTCGACTCCGGCGAACTTCCTGTTGACGCAGATTGTACCACTGACGGCGACCATGAATTTTCCTGGACCATGTCTTCGTCGGTGGGTGAGTCCTCCGCTTCGTCCCTCTGGGAAGATTCACGTGTGGCGAGAAGGTGTTGCCGATTCCGTCGAAGCACCCGACTGTCTTCTGTGAAGACGCGATAAGACCTTGGCGCCACCTTATCCAAAACACGAGCCTTGCGATCCCATGTATCCCCATGAACTCTTACGACTGCATCTTTGTTGAGTTCTGGCAGGGGTTTCCCTCTCGACGACTTCGGTTGGCGCGACTGACGCCTGAAGTCCTGGCGTCCAGAGCACAGTCTGAATTCGGGCAGCCGATTGCGCAATTTCCTGCCCTGCAGCAATTATCCTGGAGATCGGCCTTCGTCCAGTGGCGTCGAGCGATAGCTGAGTAGACCAAGCCAGAAGTCCTCCTTCCTTTCACCAGTCTTCTTCATGGTCCTTTTAACAATTTGAACTCCTTTTTCTGCGAGCCCGTTTGACCGCGGGAATCTTGGACTGGAAGTCACGTGCGTGAAGTCATATCTGGAGGCAAACAAAGAGAATTCATGGGATGCGAACTGAGGCCGTTATCAGTGCAGACTTCTAAGGGAATTCCATATCTCGAAAAGATTGAGCTGAGTTTATTTATGACCGTGCCCGTCGTTGTGTCCGGCAGCTTTTCGACTTCAGGAAAGTTCGAAAACGCATCAAACACGCACAGGTAGGAGCTCCCGGCGTACATAAAGATGTCAACGCCAATTCTGTACCAGGCATACTCTGGGGTTGGCCTGAGCACTACCGGTTCACTTTGTTGTCTGTACGCGTATTTTTGGCAAATAGCGCAGTTTTTCACTAGATTTCCGATGTCTCCATTCAGGCCGGGCCAGAATACAAGTCGACGGGCCCTTGCTTTGCACTTATTTATGCCTAAATGACCTTCATGAGTGCGACCCAGTATTTCAGCTCTCATAGCCTTAGGAATGATGACCTTCGTTCCTTTCAGGACAATTCCTTGAACTTCGGTCCACTCTGACCTGAATGGTTTCAAGCAGCCTTGTAGATCTTCGCCGTTTCTCATGCAGCGCAGCACAGTTCGTAAATCTGGGTCAGCAGCTGTTGCTTCAGCTAGACGAGCAAACATTTTCTTGCTTACCAGGTCTGAAGACACGCTCACTGCATGAACGTCAACATCCTCTGTGAAGTCATCCATAGTGCCCGGTGCCACTGGCGACGATCTATATAACATATAAGCCAGGGACACTTGTTTACCTGGGACAAAGTGAAGAACTTAATCGAATCTGAGCAAACGCAGAAGAAACCGCTGAAGTCGTGGCGGCATGATACCAATGGCCTTCGAAGCAATTGCTATCAGTGGTCTGTGGTCCGTCTCAATGACGAATTTGCGGCCGTATACGAAGTAAAAAACTTCTCGCTCCCAAGAGTGATTGCCATTGTCTCTTTTTTATTTGTGCGTATCGTTGCTCAGTCTCGGTCATTGTGCGGGACGCGTAGGCTACCGGCCGCCAATTGTCGTCATAACGCTGAAGGAGAGCCGCACCGATGCCGTTTTTTGAAGCATCTGCGACGACCTTTGTTTCCCAAGGAGGATCGAAAATGGCTAGCAACGGGGCAGTGCTCAGTAAAGCGCAAACAGATTTCCATTCGCGGGCATGGTTCTCAGACCATTCGAAGGTGGTGTCTTTCTTAAGGAGGCTTCGCAGGAGCGTCGTTCTTTGCGCCAGATGCGGTATGTATTTACCAAAATAGTTGACCACCCCTAGCAGTCTGTGGACGCCGGCTTTGTCAACTGGTGGCGGCATCTCGCTTAATGGTGTTGTCTTTGCGGTGTTAGGTCTGATCCCGTCTTGGCTTATCACGTAGCCCAAGAAGTCGATTTCGGTGACCCCGAATTTGCACTTAGCAGCATTGAGCGTTAGGCCGGCGCTCTTGGCCAACTGCAAGGCTGTGCGGAGGCGAGCGTCGTGCTCTTCCCTCGTGCTATCCCATATCAATATCTCGTCGATATATATTCGCACTCCTGGGACCTGGTCGAATATTTCATTCATGGTTTTTTGAAAAACCTCAGGTGCCGAAGCTATACCAAAAGGCAGCCTTAGGAAACGGTAGCGCCCAAACGGCGTGCCAATCGTGCACACCTTCGAAGTAGCCTTATCTAGAGGAATTCGATGAAATCCAGATTGCGCGTCGAGGCGAGAGAAAAACTTGGCACCAGCCAGCTCAGCCTCAATGTCCTCTCTTTTTGGCATTTGATAGTGCTCTCTTTTTAAGCACTCATTGATGCGCCTGGAGTCAATGCAGACACGCAGTTTACCATCCTTTTTTCTCGCGGTGACAAAAGGACTCACCCAATCCGTCGGTTCGCTGACTTTGACCACGATGCCTTCATGCTCCATGCGGTCCAGTTCCTCTCTCAAGGGCTGGAGCAGCGCCTGGGGCACCCGTCGTACCGGTCGGACCACCGGGGTTGCATCCCCCCGCAGAACCATGTGGTACTGGCGTTTTAGACAGCCGATGCCCTGAAACAACTCGGGAAATTCTGTCATCGCTTGGATGGTGCTGCTTGTATTTACTACGTCGACAGTACGAGAGACCAGTTCTAAAGCTTCACTTGCCGACAGCCCCAGGATGGCCTGGGTGCTCTTCTTAACAATGAAGAAGTCGAAGTAACCGGTGTGGCTGTTCGCGACGACTTGTAGCGTAGTAACACCGATATGCTTGATAGCGTCGCCACTGTATGAGCGCCGAACAGAGGAGCTTTCCCGTAACCTGGACTTTGATTTTAGGCTTTCGAACACAGACTGGGGCAACAAGTTGGCTTGTGAGCCTGTGTCAACCTTAAGAGACACTTGTTTGGAAGCCACTGTTGCATTGATCAGCCAATCAGCTTTGCTGCCAACGTTGACATCGAGGATGTCAAAGTCATCTTGCTCGTTGCGTACTTCACTGACTTGAGGCCCTTTCTTGCAGCAGGAAGCAAAGTGGTTAGCGCCCCGGCACAGAAAACAAGTTTTGCCAGACTGGGCATTTTCCACGCTCGTGGGAACGATGGCACCGGGAACACCTGAATTGTCTGCGTACCTTAACATGTGCAATTGCTTTCTCGGGTTCCACCCTACATTCCTCAGCAGATTCGGAATATTGTTCACACGCTGCACATTTGGCCTGCCGGTGCATCTTGATCGGCGCTACTTTCTTCTCTGTACGAGCCCAGGCATTATTTTGCTCAGCGCATACTTCGTCGGCCTTACAAATGTCTTCCGCTTTTTGTAGCGTGAGATGTTTACCTTGAGCATTTTCTTGCGGTATTTCGGATTAACTGTTCCAAAAACAATCTGGTCCCTGACCATGGAGTCACTCAAGGTGCCGAAATTGCAGCTCTGTGCAAGCCGCCTTAAGTCCCGGGCGAAATGCTCAAAGGGCTCCCCCTCTGCTTGCGTTCTTGAGCGGAAAACATAACGCTCGTATACTTCGTTCTGCTGCTGTTGACAGTACCCCTCAAACTTGCTCGTAACAGTTGCTTAATCTTCCTTGCTTTCGTTTTTAAATGAAGGCAAAGTTGTTGAATACCTCTAGGGCGTCCTCTCCGGCAACGCTGAGCAGGAGTGCTGTCTTGGCTGCCTCCGACCTCGGTTCTTTCGACGGCTCCGTGGCCTGCAGGAACAGCTTGAACCTCTGCTTGAAAAGGCTCCAGTTCTTTGCTGTACTTCCCGAGAGTACCAATGGCTGCGGTGGCTTCAGTAGTTCCATCATGAAGGTGCACGGTGACGCCCCTCTGCCTGTTGTCACTGCTTTGGCGAACGCGACCCCACTTTTGACACCATGTTCCGGTGTCCAGCAGTAAACACGCAGCCTTGAAGCAACAATAAAGAAAAACCTTTATTTGTGGCAGCGTGCCGGTATATATATCGTGGGGCAGCTGCATTATCGCAGCCAAGCGGTACAGAACAGTGATAAGCAAAAGGCAGATAAAAAAAGGTGCACGCGCAGGCAGCTAACACGATACAGCTGAGACGGGCTAACGTACACATGGGGGGCCTTTGCTGAATCGACCACTATAAAGATATATTTCCAATTGAGTACAAATAAAAAACCAAGCGAGTAAACGGAGTACTCGAGTATTCCTTTCCCCAGTGGGGAAAAGCCGGTCGGTTCCAGGTCAGCCATGGGCATAACCCAGCACAGCCCGCATTAGAAGTGGACGCTCAAACGCTGTAGCTACCACTGTAGTAAGAAAGAACCGCAACACAGGTTACGATAATTGCCGTGAGACAAAAATACCCCCTTTTTATTCTATCTTTTCTTAGAGTGTACAGGCATGGCCGCTGGATGAAAAAGCGCACGGTACGGCCTGCAGCGTCGAGTGACTTTGTATGGCAGAGTGCGTGTCAGCCGTAGGGTCTGTTGCGGTCGCTGCAGCGCGATGGGGCGGGGACAGGAGGGACGGAGAAACGAGTGGTGGCGGCTCCCTTGGGGCAGAAGCCGCAGCAAATTAGCTGGTGTTTGTCACAACAGTGGCCCATTCAGTTGTTCTAATCGGTGTTTTTTTATTTCAATTATCACAGCGATGACATATCGCATATTTGGGCGAGGCTCTATCTAGTTAAAAGGCCAATTGATTTTTCCTGCGCGTGCAGAGCACCTGACTTTTTTTTTTCAAAACCAGCTTCTTGCTCTGAGGTTGACAGAAAAATTCACATTGAGTGTAGCTGAATGATATGGCACTGAAAGCTTGACAAACTCATTGTTCTATTTATGAAGATGTCGTAAACTAACATATTTTGAGTATTGTGATGTTTATTCAGCACTTTTGTGTTTTGTCAGTCGGAATGCTTGACACATGTTTTTGGGACACTTCACAAGAGACGTTTATTGTTTTTTTTATTGTGACGGCGTATCAAAAATAGAATTTGAATGCTTTCATGTAATCTGGTACACGTCAGTGCGCCGGGGAATAATAAAGCTTCAAACGCTAGATAAATGTAGTTTCTACAAAGGTGGTGACACGTTTCTCGTAACTTTATTGAAGAGGCTGCGAAAGTATACGTCATTATAAGTGCCATTCAAATTCCTTGATAATTATATATATTGTTACATAAGGTAAGGTAACCTAATGGGGAGTTTTTAATGGTCCTGAGAACGGGATCACTATATAATGATGATGATCTTCACCGCCATGGCTCGTACCCACTCAGGGGAAACACAGTGGAGGCAACGTCGTCTTCCTTCTCTATCCGCGCTTCCCTTGTTTTTTCTGGTAGTGATACCCCGTATCATTCCTCCCGTCTCAGACGAAGCCCTCTGGGCAAGTCATTCTTGCATCCTTCGTGTAAACGGCTTCAGGCGGGCAACATGCGTCACCTGTCTTGCATGAACGTCGGCCACTATCGGTGACACGTGCAATTTCATAGTTGACCTCGCTGAGACGACGGAGTATCACAAAAGAACCGGCACAGTGTGCCAGAAGCTTTCTGCTCAAACCCACACTAGATCACCGGGGGCATAGGTTACATGCCCTTGTTGACTGTCGTAGCGAGTTTTGGAGGACTCTTGCGCTGCCAGTGAATGTAAGCAGGCAAGTCGACGTGTCTTTTCCGCACGACACAAAGTTTCCGCAATTGTTAAATCGTCAAGGATGACAAAAGAATATATAGTGTCCAGCGTATGCCGAGGTGGGTGAGCGTAGAGCAGATAGAAGGAGCTGTAGCCTGTCGTTTCGTGTTTCGACTTGTTTAAGGTGTACGTAACGAATGGTAATACTTCATCCCAGTTTTTGTGGTCGGACGCGACGTACATAGACATGTTGATCAACATTCGGTTTGTGCGCTTGGTGAGGCCGTTAGTTTCTGGATGATACGCAGTTGAGTGTCGGAACTTGGAGGCACACAAACGAAGTAATGATTTGACAATTTCAGGGGTAAATTGTCGTCCACGGTAAGTTATTATCACGTGAGGAGGTCCGTGTCGGAGGATGACTGAATGCAACAGGAACTCCAAAACCTGGACTGCCGTGGCGGAGCATAAGGCAGCCGTCTCTGAGTACCGCGTCAGGTAGTCGGCGCATATAATTATCCACCGGTTACCTTTTGAGGATCGTGGAAATGGTCCCATCAGATCAATGCCGATTTTTTCAAAAGTGGAACCTAGAGGCTTTAAAAGTAGCAGGTGACCAACTGGACTCGAGGAAGACACTTGTGGCTCTGGCATTGCATACAGTGGGCCACGTAGTTCTCAATTGCTTTGCTAATTTTTGGCCAACAGAACCGCTCTTTCGTGCGACTAAATGTTCGTGTGGTGCCTAGATGGCCAAAGGTGGGGTCATCATGCGTGCGACGCAGAGCAGACGTTTGGAGGGACGCAGGAACAACCAGCAGAAAGCGGGCGCCCGTCGCGGACAAGTTTCTCCGGTAAAGAAGACCATTTCGAACGCAGAATCGGCCTTCGCTTAATAAATTTCTTGCTCCAGGGAAGAGAGCTTTTGAGCTTGGGTCAATACGCTGTTCAGCGGCGAAAGTCACGGCATCGGGGAAGCCAGACGACAGAGAAGCGATAAGGTGGTCAAAGTTATCAGCTTCAAAATCTGTCGATGGTAGCGGCATTCTGGAGAGGCAATCCGCATCAGCGTAAAGACGGCCAGTCTTGTATGAGATAGTGAAAACATGTTCTTGCAAACGAATGGCTCAACGCGCGAGGCGGCCGGATGAGTCACGAAGGTTGACCAGCCAACACAGGGAATGGCGATCTGTGACGATAGCGAACGGGCGACCATAGATGTTTGAGGGAAACCGTTGCACGGCGAAGACTACCGCTAGGCATTCCTGTTCGGTCACTGTGTTTTTGCGTTCAGTCTTGCTTAAAGAACGACTTGCGTACGCCACAACGTGTTCCTTCTTGCCAGAACGCTGAACGAGAACGGCACCGATACCGATGCCACTCGCGTCTGTGTGAATTTCCGTGGGCGACGAAGGATTAAGTGCCGAAGTATTGGCTGTGAAGTTAACAAACACTTAAGCTTGTGCAAAGCAGCTTCACACTCGGAGGTCTACTGAAACAGGCTGTTCTTGCGTAGAAGGCTCGTCAGAGGGTGAACGACATCTGCAAACTTAGGTATGAACCGGCGGAAATACGAGCAGAGCCCGATGAAGCTGCGCAGTTGCTTCATAGACTTAGGACGCTCGAACGATTCAACGGCCGCTGTTTTTTGTGGGTCCGGTATAATGCCATCTTTGTCGACGAGATGTCCAAACACCAATGTCTGTCGCTCGACAAAGTGGCACTTTTTTTAACTCAATACAAGGCCAGCTTTTTCAATGCAGCTGAGCACGAGGTCTAGGCGAGTGATGTGCTCCTCAAACGTACGTCCAAAAATTACGACGTCATCAAGGTAACACATGCATCTATGCCATTTTAAACCAGGCAATATAGAGTCCATAAATCTTTCTATTGTCGCAGGAGCATTACATAATCCGAATGACATAACGTTGAACGCGTAAAGTCCGTCGGTCATAACGAATGCCGTCTTTTCTTTGTCAGCAGCATGCATCGGAATTTGCCAGTAACCTGATCTCAGATCGACAGATGAAAAGTAGGATGCGGAATGCAGGCAGTCTAGAGCGTCATCGATGCGCGGCAGTGGATAGACGTCTTTCTTGGTAACAGAATTCAGTCAGCGGTAGTCAACCCAAAATCTCCACGTACCATCCTTCTTCCTCACTAGAATGACGGGAGCAGCCCACGGACTTGCCGATTCCTGTATTATTCCCTTTTCCAACATTTATTGGACTTACTTGTTGATGATCTTGCGCTCCGATGGTACCACTCGGTAAGGTTTCTGCCTAATGGGATGCGCCGACTCGGTGTGGATCTGATGACGTATCCGGGATGCTGGGATTAAGGGCCTTTGGTTATTTCTAGAAAAATCGAAAACTTTCGAGCGCTTAGATAGAACGTCAAGGAGTGTATGACGTTTGCTTCGGTCAAGTAACTTGCTAACCATTTGTAGCAATTGGGCATCTTCTGAACTTTCTAAGCCTAGATGTTCATTTTGGCTTGTAGCATCAACAAGCGCAACCAGCGTCGTACATGATTCGGGTCTAAATAGTGCAATTTTCATGCCGTCTGGCAGAATTGGAGGCTCCATGAAACTGTTCATTGTCCACACACCTGCCCATCCATCAATGACTGACACTATACAATGGGGAATGAGAATGTTCTTTCTCAGGCATGCCAAGGGAATCGGTTCGAGCGTGGCGTCAAAGGTGTGCCACAGTTGTTGCTGGAACATGTCACGGGGACACACACAGAAGAAAATGCAGGAACGACTCCAGACAGGAACGTCCCCCAGACAGGAATTTTTCAAGAGCACCATTGGGAAAGTACCGTGTATAAAAAGATGCCTACTTCTGCAGTCTACAACGGCCCAACACTCACACAAACAGTCAATACCCAAGATAACGTCGTGTGTACACCGTGGAATAACCGCAAACTCTGTGCAAAACACCTTGCCACACAGCGGGACGTCCACAGTACAATATCCCACCGGACACAACACGTCACCACTTACATACTGAAATGTAACCCCACGATTCAGGCAAAACAACACTTTTGGTCATAGCAGGTTCTTAAAATTTACACTCATCACCGAGACTGTTGCGCCTGTATCCACAGTGTCATAGTAGCCACTATATTGACTACTACATGAACTTTGTTCTTTAACATAAACGCTGACGGGGGTACCTGTAGATAGCACCTGTGATCTCGCCGCGTCACTCCTACTGGCCGCACCGAAGCTAAGTTTTGGAAAAGCAGTAAAAGTGGGAAGGAGACACGAAGAGCAACTACAGGAAATTTTTCATTTATAAAGGCAAAGAGCAATTGCTATAAACAAATTGAGAAGGTAATCACTGAAGATAATAACACAGTTTGAACATACACAAATGTAATTACACTGAGCTAGAGCTTGCTAAGGCACGTGACAAGACACCCCAGAAAAGAAGACACAAGCCCATGAGCTGGTGGGATCAGGAATCTAAGAGCCATAGCAAAACGTCAGGAAGCCTCTAGGGAACACAGACATGCTAAGCAGTGGGATTAACCGACAGACGATGTTGAAAGAAAATGGAACATCTTTAAAGCTCTAGAAGGGAAGCATCCCTCTTGATCAATAAAAATATTAGAATAAAGGGTTTTCAGTGGCTGGCAGAAGTACATAAAAAAGATAGAAAGGCAGCAGCTAAATTTTGGAACCATCTAAACTCCCTAAGAAATGAGACGAGCCTAGAGCAGAGTTTTATAACTACAACCCAAGGTGCTAGGCAAGAAGGGGACGAAGCTATTGAATATATAAGAACAAGGGTGACAGAAAAATTTCAACAAAGAAGTACTTTATGCACCACAATAGACAAGGACGAATAAAGTGGTGCAATGGCTCCATTTTCCCAACAAGAGTGGGAAAGGGCTGAGAAAAGGGTTCCTAGTAGTACATCAACAGGCCCAGATGGCATTCCAATTAGGCTGATAAAGACATTAGGTCCGAAGTCTAAGCAGGCTTTGAGAGAGGCAGTGAGCACAATAATAATAGTGCTTAATCCGTACCTGTTCGCACAATAATAATAATAGTGCTTAATGCGCACAATAATAATAGTGCTTAATAATAGTGCTTATATGCGTACCTGTTCGGAGTAAGTCAGAAGTAAAGACGGGATGCATGTGGTCATGCCTCAACTCAGCCTCTTATATAAGAAGTACTCTTTGAACAGCATAAAGTGGTATTACGGCAACAAAGGTAGTGTGTCACCGCTTAACACTCTCGATGAAATTATGCTGATCATGAGATCGCCGCAATGCAGCAATGGTTATGGAGCTCGGCTTCTTACCCATAGAGGTTCCGGGTTTGATCCCGACCGGAGTGGTTGCATTTTGATGGAGGCGAAATGGTAGTGGGCCGTCAGCTGTGCATTGTCGGTGCACATTAATGATTACCAGATGGTCAATACTTCTGAAGCTCTCCACTGTGGCGTCTGCAGAAATCTGCACAGCGAGAGTCATCATTAACGGCCGTATTTATCGTGCAGACTTCGTAGTCCTACAGCGCTGCTCGAGAGATGTCATCCTTGGCATGGACTTCTTATGCCTCTATGGTGCTTTCATCAACCTAAGAACACAGTCGATAACGTTAACCACAGAAGAAGCACTACCGCCGCGCACGCCATCCGGAAACCATGCCTTGAATGTACTGGTAGAACAAGTCACCATTCCGCCTCACTCAAGCGTCATGATTTCATTCGGTACTCCTAAATCACCTGACTTGGAAGGCGTCGTTAAAGGCAGTCAGCATCTGTTGGTCACCCGAAATATTTGCGTCGCAAGAGGAATTGCAGAGCTGTGGGAAGGCAAAGCGACGGTTATGCTCACGAATTTCAGCAATGAGTACAAACACGTGAACAAAGGAATAACGGTCGCATACATCGAAGAAATTCTGAAAGACACCAGTGCTTTCGCCCTCACCGATTCTGCGGAACCTGCTCAGAGGAACCAAGCCCCTCCCAAAACTTTCGATGTCAATTCCAGACTTCCAAACCATAAGCAAGAAAAGCTCAAAGCCCTGCTCCTGCAATACAAAGATTGCGTTTTGTCGTCATCGAAAATTCATCATCATCATCATCATCAGCCTGACTACGTCCACTGCAGGACAAAGGCCTCTCCTATGTTCCGCCAGTTTACCCGGTCTTGTGCTTGCTGCTGCCAATGTATGCCTGCAAACTTCTTAATTTCATCTGCCCACCTAACCTTCTGTCTCCCCCTAACCCGCTTCCCTTCTCTGGGAATCCAGTCAGTTACCCTTAATGACCAGCGGTTATCCTGTCTACGCGCTACATGCCCTGCCCATGTCCATTTCTTCCTCTTGATTTCAGCTATGATATCCTTAACCCCCGTTTGTTCCCTAATCCACTCTGCTCTCTTCTTGTTTCTTAAGGTTACACCAACCATTTTTCTTTCCATTGCTCGCTGCGTCGTCCTCAATTTAAGCTGAACCCTCTTTGTAAGTCTCCAGGTTTCTGCTCCGTAGCTAAGTACCGGCAAGATACAGCTGTTATATACCTTCTTCTTGAGGGATAGTGGCAATCTACCTGTCATAACTTGAGAGTGCTTGCCGAATGTGCTCCACCCCATTCTTATTCTTCTAGTTACTTCAATCTCGTGATTCGGCTCTGCGGTTATTACCTGCCCTAAGTAGACATAGTCTTTTACAACTTCAAGTGCACTATTACCTATCTCGAAGCGCTGCTCCTTGCCGAGGTTGTTGTACATTACTTTCGTTTTCTGCAGATTAATTTTAAGACCCACCTTTCTGCTCTCCTTGTCTAACTCCGTAATCATGAGTTGCAATTCGTCCCCCGAGTTACTCAGCAATGCAATGTCAACGGCGAAGCGCAGGTTACTAAGGTATTCTCTATTGACTCTTATCCCTAACTGTTCCCATTCTAGGCTTCTGAAAACCTCCTGTAAGCACGCGGTAAATAGCATTGGGGAAATTGTGTCCCCCTGCCTTACACCCTTCTTAATTGGTATTCTGTTGCTTTATTTATGAAGCACTATGGTAGCAGTTGACCCCTGTAGATTTCTTCCAGAATGTTTATATATACTTCATCTACGCCCTGATTCCGCAGTGTTTGCATGACGACTGATATTTCCACTGAATCAAACGCCTTCTCGTAATTTATGAAGGCTATGTATAGTGGTTGGTTATACTCTGCACATTTCTCTATTACCTGATTGATAGTATGAATGTGGCCAATTGTTGAGTAGCCTGTTCGAAATCCTGCTTGTTCCTTTGGTTGATTGAATTCTAATGTTTTCTTTACTCTGTTAGCACTTACCTTTGTAAATAGCTTGTATACTACAGAGAGCAAGCTGATCGGCCTGTAATTCTTTAAGTCCTTGTCATCTCCTTTCTTATGTATTAAGATGATGTCAGCGTTCTTCCAAGACTCTGGTACTCTTCCCGTCAGGAGACACCTCGTAAACAGGGTGGCTAGTTTTTCTAACACAATCTGTTTTCCATCTTTCAGCAGATCTGATGTTACCTGTTCCTCACCAGCAGTTTTGCCCCTTTGCATGCTCTCCAAAGCTTTTCTGACTTCTTCTATCATTACTGGTGGGGTGTAATCTGGGTTACTGCTAGTTGTTATAGTGTTAAGGTCGTGGTTGTCTCGGCTACTGTACAGATATCTGTAAAACTCTTCCGCTATTTTAACTATCCTATCCATATTGGTGGTTATTTTGCCTTCTTTGTCCCTTAGTGCATACATCCGACTTTTGCCTATCCCAAGTTTCCTCTTCAATACTTTGAAACTTCCTCCGTTTTTCAGAGCGTGTTCAATTCTCTCCATGTTATACCTTCTTACATCGCATAATTTACGTCTAATAATCAACTTCGAAAGCTCTGCCAGTTCTATTTTGTCTGTCGTACTTGACACTTTCATGATTTGACGCTTCTTAATTAGGTTCTTCGTTTCCTGGGAAAACTTGCCAGTGTCCCGTCTAACTACCCTGCCTCCAACTTCCACTGCACACTCCGTAATGGTACTCGTCAGATTATCATTCATTGTATCTACGCTAAGGTTGGTTTCATCACTAAGAGCCGAGTACCTGTTCTGCAGCGACACTCTGAATTCCTGTACTTTTCCTCTCAGCCCGAGCTGATTGATTGGCTTCTTGCGTATCAGTTTCTGTCTTTCCTTCTTCAAGTCTAGGCGAATTCGAGACCGTACCATTCTATGATCACTGCATCGTACCTTGCCAATCACTTCCACATCCGGCACGATTCCAGGGTGTGCACACATTATAAAGTCGATTTCGTTCTTATTATCGCCATTAGGGCTCCTCCATGTCCACTTGCGGTTTCCTCGTTTTCGGTAGAAGGTATTGAAAATCCGTAAATTATTGCGTTCTGCGAATTCTACTAGTAGTTCTCCTCTGGCGTTTCTAGTACCGATGCCATAATCTCCTACTGCCTGGTCTGCAGCCTGCTTCTTCCCTACCTTTGCATTAAAGTCGCCCATCACTATAGTTTACTGTGTTTTTACCTTACTCATTGCCAATTCCACGTCTTCATAGAAGCATTCAACTGAAGCGTCATCATGGCTGGATGTAGGCGCGTAAGCCTGTACTACGTTCATCTTGTATCTTTTATTCAGTTTAATTACAATACCTACCACACTTTCATTATTGCTATAGTATTCCTCTATGTTGCCAGCTATGTTTCTTTGAATTAGGAACCCCACTCCCAGTTCTCTTCCGTCTGCCAAGCCCCTGTAGCAAAGGACGTGCCCATTCTGTAGCACCGTATAGGCCTCATCTGTCCTCCTAACCTCACTGAGCCCTATTATATCCCATTTAACACCCTCTAGCTCCTCGATTAGTACAGCTAGACTTCCCTCACTAGATAAGATTCTAGCGTTAAACGTTGCCAAGTTCAGGTTCCAATGGCGGCCTGTCCGGATCCAGAGATTCTTAGCACCCTCTGCTGCGTTGCAGATCTGACCGCCGCCGTGGTCAGTTGCTTCGCAGCTGCTGGGGTCTGAGGGCCGTGAGTTATTTGACGTAAGCATGTGGGAGGTAGTGGCCAGATACTGCACCAGGGTGGCCAATCCTTCTCTGGTGAGGGAGTGAGTTCTCGGCGGTGTTTGCCGGTGAGGCCGCACCCCAGGCCTCTTAATGCAGTTCCATCAACACGCGGATTTTTTTAATCCGGTTGGGAACTGCGCGGTACCAGGATTTGAACCACGGACCTCTTGCATGCGAGGCGGATGCTCTAACCACTACACCATTGCAGCTTCGCCACATATAATGGCCCCACTTAATACGAACTTTTGTTAAAAAGAAACAATATCCGCATGACCATGAAAATATACATTGGTTTAATGGCACAAAATTGCATTTACAACGAACGGGGTCGGCGCTCTCCCCACTTCCCGGGAAACCACTTTCGACGAGCGATTATGCATTGGCGAGGTGCCCATACAATCTCGTTGTTAAACGCCGACCCTGCCTTCGCGCCCCTTTAGTTACCGCTCTCCCCGACCGCTTTTTGCTACGCACCCCTCCGTCATTTGTCCCTCCTGCTACTCTGAGCACCTTGCGTCGCCAGACGAGGCCCGTGTTTTCCCACTCACTGCCACCGATCTTTCCAAGACCGGTCCGCCTTCCCCCTGTTTTTGATCGCTGGTACTGTTGCTGGCCTAAAGTGAGCAGACTATTTGCCAACATCGTCGGCTACCGACTCTAACCGATCACCTGTGTCTAGTGCACGCACGTACGCTACCCCACCGATTCTGATAATTCGCGATTCATTTCGTGTTCAGGACCTGTTCTCGCTCACTTCGCACTCGGCTCAGCATGCCCTCCGGCCGCATGGGGAAGCACGAAAAGGGCTGTTAATTTACGCGGAACTAATCTTGAAATATCGAAGTCGGTGAGGCCACGCAAACCCGCCGGCGTTGCAAACGATTTTTGACCACGACCGCCAATTCTTTGAACACCGCCACGCACGCAGATCCAGGTGGCTGTGCTTTGACCTCTGCGCGCCCAGGCACTCTTTCAAGTTTTTTTACGAGCGAGTGGCACGTTTCGGAGACCTTTCAAGCAAGCTATCCGACCTGCCTTGTTAACGCGTGCTTTGGTTTTTAATGTCGCCCTCCTGCTGTATCCTCCCCTCTTTTTTTTATCGCAACTCCTTGCCTTTCTCTCGCAAATCGGCACTCTTCTCTTGATCACAACCCCTTCGCCCGTCTCCACCACTCCGCGACGTTAGCCAAGCTGGCTTGAATTCAGAAGATTCGTTTTTCGACTGGAAACGGGCCCAGAGCTGTTTCAGGCGTTTTGGCTTGTGTGTCGCGTGTGTGCGTCTAGCTCGCTCCTGGTATTCGTGTGTGGTCAGGATGGCAGACGGTAGGACTAGCACGCTTTTTTCTGCCTCTCAACAAAATGTCGAAAGTGTGACCGCTTGACTTGAGCGTAATCAGCGCGTTAGGTGCCGCGTTGTGGTTGCTCATAGCTGTTGACCACCTGGCAGCCAACTTGCAGCTTAGGGGGTCCCGGTATTCATTTGTTGAGATGGTGAATATTTCGTGGGCGGTGATGACGGCTACATGCGCGTGGAACTGCTTTCGCGAGGCCGACTTCGTCAACGTCGGGCCCGATGCCGAGCCTGAAGCTTTCGAACAGGATCACTCCGGCGGCGATTTGTGGCAGCGCATCGTCAACTTCAACCTGAGAGAGCGGGTGGGACGTTTGCTACGATGGTTTAATTACAGCCGCTGATGATGCCAACACTGCGGAATCGTGCACGAATTCGGGCATTGTGAATGAAGTAGGTGGCAAGAGCGATTTGGAGGAAATGGACTGCGAGAACAACAAAACTTTGGAGCCAGTGCCTCATGCATCTTATGCCACGGGCCTCGGCGAACGAGCACGCTGCCATTTGAAATAAACTCGAGACCGCCCTTTTCACTTTTTCCCTTCTAAACATGTGCATCACGGACTTTTTTTGGGCAAAAAAAGTTGTGTTCTCAGTCACAACTTTTTAACTACGAACTTCAGGATGCAGCAGACGGATGCCGCATCCGGCTCCGGTTTGTTATAAGCGCGCTCAACTGTAGGTGTTAATAAAGAAATGCACACATGGTGTCCTGCTTAGAAGAGGCACCTCATATAAAAGACAAGAATAGCTCTTTGATGCATGTCTGTCATAAAGGAGTTCTACTGTAGAGCGAACACCCAACTTGAGCTCCCTATTCGCTGTGTATATTTAGTACTTGTTAAATGGGATAAGATGCTGTAATTCCACACTATGGCTCCTAGGCTATCCGAAACTTCACAATCATCTCCAAGCGCTTATACATACCCATCGTACCTTCAGAACATCCTCAAAAATAAATGGGTGCCATCGAATGACCCTTACTGGTCACCCCACCCCGCAACGTCCCAAGGTCGACGAATTTTGAAGAGCATGACATTTAGTATGTGTACTATCGCACTGTGACATATTCTTAAGTCGTGGTCATTTCTCACCACCCTGCTAAGTTTTTCATGTTTTCGAAGGACACCAAAAATCCAGCACTGCTGTGCTTCGGGTCAGCCCAGAAAGTGCACCCCCTCCCCCTGCCTTTTTTGTCAGCCTTGCCCTTGGTTAACAAATGGCAGTTGCTCAGAGAAATTGATGAGTACAGTACGGCTTCACACATCACTAGGGCGACGGTGGATCTTTCCAGTTGCATCAATTTCGTGGGGCTGTTCAAGCCATGCCACAGGTATTGGCAAACTTTCTTTCTTAATTTTTTCTTCAGTTCCCTACAAAACAATGCTCTCTTGCCATTTATTTTCTTTCTATGTTTCACTTGCTTTGGAGAGACATCTTCCTGCACGGCACATCTCCCGAATGTCTTGGCAATCCAAATCTCAATTTATTTCTAGCTCAATTGCGCAATGATTTGTCAGTGCATGTTGCTGGCACAAGGCAGTTCAAATGTCACCTGGCTTCTACAGTAAAACCTCACAAAGTAACGGTAATCCTGAAAATATCTTCAAATTAAGCATGTTTTCAAATAAATAAAATGTAGAAAAATCAGGATGCAAGGTACTTTGCATTACTGAAAGTAATCATGGGTGGTTATCTGCTGTGCTAGCTTAGCTAGTTTGTGGCTCAGAGAGTTGTATCCAGCAATACCCTGTCTCAATTTCGCCACACACGAGAGAAAATGGCAGACCTCGCTGTTGCCAGCATGGAGGGAGGGGGTAGAGAGAGAGAGAGAAAGAAAAGGATCTTGTGATTAACTAAATTGCACTCCTGCAAAGAAAAAATGTATTTCACTTCAACACAGTGGTGACATGCAGGCAGCATGTCACCTGCTCCTCGCAGCACCAGCGCATCAAGATGGGACCATTCGCCTCTTCGGTCAGGCAAAACAAAGAAATTATTTACCAGACGGACGCCAGTGAGACAGAATTGACAATGTGTTCTGGCTAGAAAACATGATCACTGAAGTTTTCCAACAGAGTTTTTGAAGTAGGTGTTGCAGGCAAGAACTCCCCAACAGTACAAATGCACAGACTGCCAGAGCAACCATTATTCGCAGCATCACATATATCGTCAATTTCATCAGATCATCCTTTACTATCTTTTTGATGCGGAGTGACACTGCGAAAAAAATGAAACATGGTGCCCACGTGTCACAGCTGTTCTGCAGTGAAGTCTTGAATTTTGTCGATATTATTTGTTGATATTATACTAAAACAGCGAATATCCAAGACTTCGACATAAACCAAGTCACTCCAGTCATTTCCTTATAGTGAAGCATGTCTTCTCAACAAAGGCACACATTTCAGCTGACCATAATAGTGCTTTTATTTCTGGCAGCTACCAGTTTGCGACACTTCAGCGGTCATTTCTTGCTAGTATCAGCCACATCGCACCGCCATGTGGCTCCTAGGGGTCATTGTTCTAGCTCATATGCGGTAAAATCAGGATCTGAAATTGGTTCATGGAACCCAAAGTCTTCAAGCTAACCAACTGGTGCTGAACATCGCTTCAAATTATCCACTGGAATTTGCACTGCAAAACACAGGACTGCAAAAAGTTTAAATTAAGCGGAATTTCCAAACGACAGAGTTTAAATTAGAGATGTCTTACCATATCATATTTACAGCTGGCTGGTGAGCATGTCTCGACTGACTCTATGTACCAAGGTTCCCAGTTGAATAACATCACAGCACTGGACAAACATGTCTAGTTATTCTTACAACCACATTACCAGGTTGAAGACGACAAAGTTCCAGATTTATCTTAACAGCATAACTGAACTGTGTCACAAAGACTGCCATATATTTGGCGTTCATTCTAGCAGGCAACTTTCTGCGTCTCAGCTTTTTCTTTATTCAGCACTGTCTATGGAGCTCAGGGACCTTCCTCATTTGTCACAGGCGCTTTTGCACACCCTACGACGCACAAGTTCACACATCTGTGTGACAATTATTGGCACCCTGTGTGACTGCACCATTTTATAGGCTGTGAAACACATTCCCAAGCACAATGATGCAACCATCTTCATAGCTATGATATTGCCCTAAAGTCATGACACTGACGAAGGCAGCATTCAGCGGGTCCAACATGAAACTATTCAGTCAAACCTGTGGCCGGCAAACAGAAACAAACGACCGCAAACAAGGCACGCTGAACAATGACATCGGCGAATAGAGCATTGGTCGTCAATAATTTGATCCGTTGGCAAAGTGCGCCTGCATTTACACCTGCGGCATCGAACATTCTAGCGTCATTGCTGGTGACCGAGTTTCTTCGAGAATAAATTCTTCTGCTCGCGTTTGTGTGTTCAAGCGTATCCCATGATCTGGAATGCTCTCGGACATTCTAGCGAGGTGCAGATCGATGCGTGCAATGGGCCAGTAACATAAAACACGAGGAAGGAGTGTGGCAATATGTTAAGCCTGTTCTCGATCAGTACAAAATAATCCAGAAAAGTATTACGACAGGAAAGCTGAAAAAAGGATAGTAGCACAGCGATGATAGAATAGGCAACAGAAAAACACAGAGAAATCCGTTTCAGTGAAGAAAAAAATGCAAAAGAAAGTTTTAACACTTTCGGCAGACCTCAATTACGAAAAATCGCATCATAACCGAAGAAAATGCCAAACCACTCCGTCAGAGTTCGTATAGGGTTTCGACGCGAAAACGTGTGGCCATGAAGAGACAAGTTGATGAAATGCTGCGGGATGACATTATATAGCCGTTAAAGAGTCCATGGGCATCCCCCGTGGTGTTAGTGAAGAAAAAAGATGGGACCCTACGTTTCTGCTTCGATTATCGCCGCCTGAACAAGATCACAAGACAGGACGTGTATCCTCTCCCACGAATAGACGACGCACTTGATCGGCTGCATATCGCGAGGTACTTTTCGTCAATGGATTTCAAGACTGGCTATTGGCGAATCGAAGTCGACGAAAAAATACCGAGAGAAGACGGCGTTTTTACACCGAACGGCCTCTTCGAGTTTAAGGTGATGCCCTTCGGTCTTTGCTCAGCGCCTACAACTATTCAACGCGTTATGAATACAGTACTGGCAGGATTGAAGTGGCAGACTTGCCTTGTGTACTTGGACGACGTCGTCATGTTTTCTTCGAGTTTCGACGAGCATCTTCGGCGCCTTGAAGCTGTACTTCGAGCCATCAAGACGTCTGGACTCACGCTGTAGCTAGAAAAGTGCAGATTTGCGTACGAGGAGCTCTTGTTTTTGGGGCACGTTATTAGAGAGTCTGGAGTTCGCCCCGATCCACGGAAAACAGCCGCCATCGCCGACTTCCCGCCACCCAGTGACAAGAACGCGGTGCGCTGATTTCTGGGCCTGTGCGCATATTATAAGCGGTTCGGGAAAAACTTCGCCCGCATCGCCGATCTTCTCACTAGCCTTACCAAGGCCGACAAAGTGTTCAAGTGAGAAACGCCGCAGAAACACGCTTTCGAGGAGCTTAAACATCACCTCCAGACGCCTCCGTTACTTGCCCGTTTCGACGAATTAGCTGAGACAGAAATACACACGGACGCGAGCAACGCAGGTCTTGGCGCCGTTCTTGTGCAGAGGGCTGACGAACTTGAGAGGGTGATTAGTTACGCCAGCCGATCGATATCCAAAGCAGAAGCGAATTATTCCACCACATAAAAGGAGTGCCTCGCCATCATCTGGGCTTTGTCAAAATTTCGCCCCTACCTCTACGGCAGGCCCTCCAAAGTTGTGAGCGACCACCACGCCTTGTGTTCGCTAGCCACCTTGAAGGATCCTTCAGGTCGCCTTGCACGATGGAGCCTGAGACTTCAAGAATATGACATTTCCGTCATTTACAAGTCCGGCAAGAAACACTCCGCCAACTGTCGCTCTCGTGCGCCTCTCGATCAAACATCACCCGACGACCCTGATGACGACTACTTCTTAAGAACGATAACTACCGACGACTTCGCTGAACGACAGCGGGCCGACCCGGAACCTATGGCCCTAATAGAATACCTCGAAGGCAGGACCGCCGAAGT
This sequence comes from Rhipicephalus annulatus, assembly GCA_013436015.1. NCBI lineage: Eukaryota > Metazoa > Arthropoda > Arachnida > Ixodida > Ixodidae > Rhipicephalus > Rhipicephalus annulatus. The sequence continues at coordinate 1,550,227 of WOVY01010535.1, read as the reverse complement.
CCCGAAGGTATTCAAGCGCGCACTTGCGTAGTTATTCCTGCGAAACGGTCTTCTACAAAAGAAAAACTTTTCACCGCTTCGAGCTAAGTACCTCCTTGTGGTGCCTTCAGCTCTGCGACCAGAAGCCCTGCAGGCCCTGCACGACGATCCGGCGGCAGGGCACCTGGGTGTTTCTCGCACGCTCGTGAGGATACAAGAAAGGTACTACGGGCCACGTCTTACCACCGACGTCACTCGTTATCTGAGGACATGCCGGGAATGTCAGCGACGCAAGACACCACCGACATGGCCAGCGGGATTCTGCAGCCAATTGAACCACCTTGCCTACCTTGCCAGCAGATTGTATGGACCTACAGGGGCCGCTCCCGACGTTGGTTTTCGGAAACAAGTGGATCGTGGTAGCTACCGACTACCTCACCCACTACGCTGAGACAAAAGCCCTTCCCGAAGGCAGTGCATCCGAGGTACCTGAGTTCTTCGTCGAAAATATTGTCCTACGTCACGGCGCCCCGGAGCTTTTTATCACCGACAGAGGAACGGCATTCACTGCCGACTTAACTCAAGTGATCTTGGCATACAGCCAGACAAACCACCGCTGGACGACAGCGTACCACCCAGAGACCAACGGCCTCACTGAGCCGCTTAACAAGACGATCACCGACATGCTGGCCATGTACGTCGATGCCGAACATAAGACGTGGGATGCCATTCTTCCGTACGTGACCTGCGCCTACAACACGGCAGTGCAGGAGACTATGAAGATATCTTCATACAAATTGGTCCATGGAAGGAGCCCGGCAACGACGCTCGATGCCATGTTACCTGACGTCACCGACGAAGAAAACCTCGATGTGAGTGAGTACCTTCAACGCGCCGAAGAAGCCCGACAACTCGCGCGTCTCTGTATCAAGAATCAACAGACGACCGACAGCCGCCGTTACAATCTTCGAGGACGCTTCGTGGAATGCCAGCCCGGTGAACGTGTTTGGGTGTGGACGCCAATACGGCGACGTGGACTAAGTGAAAAGCTTCTGCAGCGGTACTTCGGACCGTACGGGGTGGCTCGACGTCTCGGCCCACTTGATTACAAGGTTGTGCCCGACGGCATCACTAACTCTCAACGACGCTGATTGCGACCTGAAGTGTCCATGTTGGGCGCCTCAAGCCATTTCATGCGCGTTAACAAACTGAAACAGTGTTTTTGTATTACATTGCATGTAATTTAATCATTGTACTTTCTTGCATTATAATGGAGGCGGAAATGTTGTAGGCCCGTGTACTCAGATTTGGGTGCACGTTAAAGAACCCCAGGTGGTCTAAATTTCCGGAGCTCTTCACTACGGCGTCTCTCATAATCATAGAGTGGTTTTGGGACGTTAAACCCCACATATCAATCAATCAATCATATCATTTCTTGCATTATAGTTGTAACTTCATCTTTAGTTAAAGCATCGGGACGATGCCTTTTTCAGAGGGGGCAATGCCACGTTCCATTTCTCAAGTTTTGTTATCGCCCCCAAACACTATACAACTCTAAGCGCAAAACGCGCGTGCAGTTTTAGAAATGCTTCCGGACTTTAGTAGATCATTTCGATAAGATCACGCCCACTCTGCGAACTGTACAGATTATTCTAGAACCTACGCCACCACCAGCGATAAAGCTAGAACATTCGATGGCAAGAGTTTAAATGGCGACGCACTTCGCCGCTCGTCAGTAGTTGATTGACGGCCGACGCTCCGTTCACTGCTATCTGTGCAAGACTTCTACAGTAATCAAACTTTCCTTTTACCGGGCACAGGTTCGCCCAAATAAACAGTTAAATCCCAACATAAAGTTTCTTGTCTTCGGCCACGTCACGACCCCGTGACAATACCATTAGTTCCTCCTGCCTCAACGGCTCTTCTATCTATTACCACTTTAACCTATTCCTGCCACCGTGCATGTCAATATAACCTATGTCTGACTTAGCTCGGCCCTTCTGCTTACGTCAATTTCTTCTCCCATGTACTCCGTGTGGCTCGATTATTTGTGCCCCTTTAGAACCATCTTCGGCTACACTGTTTGCCTCAGAGCTATGGGCCCCCCTAAAAAAGGTGTGACTTGACGACCCCTCCTATTACCAAAGCTCCTGCCCGTCGCACCACTGTAGTGAATGCCGTCCTGTGCAAAGGGCGAGCGCCGGGCTCGTAAACATCTAGGTTCACCTCCATTACGCTGTATCCGAGTTGCCGGCTCATACCCTTGATCACACAGTGGGCCTCCACTACTCTCCTTTCAATCCCACGAGACTGCCCCCAGACCTCTGGGACTGTGCATATGGTCACATGCACACTCTCAGTGGCTTCTCGGAGCTTACGCATCCCATTCTTTAACTGTCTTTGAAGGTTCTGATCCTCGCCCTTCAACATATCATTGAGCCCAGCATGAATATTAACGAGATTTTCGCCTTCCATGCTGGCCTCTACAACCTCCTCAGCTTTTGCCAGTGCATCCACTATGTCCTTCCCTGACTGGGCCTCCACCCTGACTCACCCATCTTACTTCACTGTCATGAAGATGCCATCCCTTACCCTGGCCTACAGAACTTTAAGCGCGAGAAAGATCCAAAACAATTCGTTATTGCGGAATTTCTTCAGCGGCATTTACGTAACTGTGCCTTGGAACGAGCCATGCCTTGCTTGTGCCTTAGAGCCATGCCTTAAAGCTATGCCTTAGAGGCATGCCTTAGAACGACTACAGGTTTTCCCGCTCAATTTAATCCAAGCGCCAGCCAAATTAATCTAGGCGCCAGTCAATTTAATCCAGCCGCCACTGAAATTAATCCAGGTGCCATTCATTTTAATCCAAGAGCCACTAAAATTAATCCAACCGCCAGCCGATTTAATCCGGATGCCAGCGAATTTAATCCTGATGACATTGTGACTTCAAAACGACCCAGAATTTTCGGGAATGCGTGGAGTGAATAGCTTTGGAGTGAATTTACCAGGGAAAAACCTTGAATGAGTCACTCGTGACACAATGCGACTCGCACGACATTATCTCGCCTATCACCCGCGTAAGCACTATTCACACTTTCGACATGCATATCAAAGGAAAAGCCGTCCACACAGTAATAACTTGATAATTATTAACCAGGCCAATGATCTCATCACGGGTGACTTAGGTGACGTCCTCACGCATATCACCCACGCACGCACTGCCTTAACCTTCCGTCATGCATATCAAATGAAACGTCTTTGAAAGGGCGAGATCTTGATACCTAAAACTCGGCCAAGTCACCTGATAACCAGTTCCTCAGGGGACGTCATCACAAATATCACCCGCGCACGTTATTTACTCTCCTGCCGACATGCATGCCAAACGAAACGTCTTTGAGAGAGCGATAACGTGGTACCTATGACTCGGCCAACTGACTTGATCACTTGTGATTTAGCTGACGTCATCACGCCTATCACCCACGCACGCAATGTCTAACCTGCCATCATGTATACCAAACGAAACGTCTACGAGAGGCTAATAAATTGAACGCTGTCAATCGGCAGAGTGACGTGATCACTAGTGACTCGTGTGACGTCATCACGCCTGACACCCACGCACGCGGTGTCCTAACCTGTCTTCATGCATGTCAAACGAAATGTCTTTGAGAGAGTAATAACTTGAACGCTGTCACAAGGTCCAGTGAGGTAATCACTAGTGACAGGCGTGACGTCATCACGCCTGACACCCACGCACGCGGTGTCCTAACCTGTCCTCATGCATATCAAACGAAATGTCTTTGAGAGAGTAATAACTTGAACGCTGTCACAAGGCCCAGTGATGTCATCGCTAGTGACTGGCGTGACGTCATCATGCCTTACACCCACGCAAGCACTCTGTACAAATGGTGGTTTTGGAACGTTAAACCCCACAAATCAATCAATCAATCAAGCACTCTGTAACCTGCCTTCATGTATATCAAACGAAACGTCTTAGAGAGAGTAATAACTTGAACGCTGTCACAAGGCCCAGTGACGTCATCACTAGTGACTACGTGACGTCATCACGCCTGAAACCCACGCACACGGTGTCCTAACCTGCCATCATGTATACCAAACGAAACGTCTTCGAGAGGCTAATAAACTGAACCCTGTCAATCGGGAGAGTGACGTGATCACTAGTGACTCGTGTGACGTCATCACGCATGACACCACGCACGCGGTGTCCTAACCTGTCTTCATGCATATCAAACGAAATGTCTTTGAGAGAGTAATAACTTGAACGCTATCACAAGGCCCAGTGACGTCATCACTAGTGACTACGTGACGTCATCACGCCTGAAACCCAAGCACACGGTGTCCTAACCTGCCATCATGTATACCAAACGAAACGTCTTCGAGAGGCTAATAAACTGAACCCTGTCAATCGGGAGAGTGACGTGATCACTAGTGACTCGTGTGACGTCATCACGCATGACACCACGCACGCGGTGTCCTAACCTGTCTTCATGCATATCAAACGAAATGTCTTTGAGAGAGTAATAACTTGAACGCTATCACAAGGCCCAGTGACGTCATCACTAGTGACTGGCGTTACGTCATCACGCCTGAAGCCCACGCACGCGGTGTCCTAACCTGTCTTCATGCATATCAAACGAAATGTCTTTGAGAGAGTAGTAACTTGAACGCTGTCACAAGGCCCAGTGACGTCATCACTAGTGACAGGCGTGACGTCATCACGCCTGACACCCACGCATGCGGTGTCCTAATCTGCCTTCATGCATATCAAACGAAATGTCTTTCAGAAAGTAATAACTTGAACGCTGTCACAAGGCCCAGTGACGTCATCACTAGTGAGTGGCATGACGTCATCACGCCTGACACTCACGCAAGCACTCTGTAACCTGCCTTCATGTATATCAAACGAAACGTCTTAGAGAGAGTAATAACTTGAACGCTGTCACAAGGCCCAGTGACGTCATCACTAGTGACTGGCGTGACGTCATAACGCCTATCACACACGCACGCGGTGTCCCAGCCTGTCTTCATGCATATCAAACGAAACGTCTTAGAGAGAGTAATAACTTGAATGCTCTCACTAGGCCTAGCGACGTGAATACTAGTGACTCATGTGACGTCATAACGTCTATCACACACGCACGCGCTGTCCTAACCTGTTTTCATGCATATCAAACGAAACGTCTGTGAGAGAGCAATAATGTTATACTTATGACTCGGCCAACCGACTTGATCACTATTGACTCACGTGATGTCATCACGACTAACAGTCATGCAAGCACTCTCTAACGTGCTTTCATGAATATCAAACGAAACGTCATTCAGAGAACATTAACTTGAAGGCCGTTGCAGGCAGCGTCTGCTAGTAAATAACTAACTTCTCGCGCTGCACAGCCGTTGACCAGCTAACCGGTATACGTAGGCACCAGATCGCGCGTTTCGAATTCAGTCAAAGGCGTCTTTACATGGCTTTTGTTTGACTTGACGCTTTTCTTGACTCGTGTAGATGCGATGGAAGCAACAGTACCTTCAAGCAGCAGTGTGGTACAACCCAACAACAGTGTCACATCGCTCGTTGAGGGCAGCGCTTCTCCTTCATTCAATAAATAGAAATAATGAAGTCGAAATGACAAATAAGCATTTTACAAACCATACTCAATTACGCAACATTCAACCGATACCCTCACCTCCCTGCGACACGTTTACTCCAGCTCGTCGTGTGGGTAGATGTACGCGTCTTTTTTGTTGCTTCTCGTGTTTCGTAGAATGCCTTGAAAATGCGGGCAGCCAGGCCGCAATACTGTGAACGGACAGGCGTTCTACACTAAACAGACACGCTTATTCCAAGCACACTAACCTATAAGAAACGGCGCGGCGTAGAATGTAGAAAGGAAGGCACGAGTCAGCCACCGCATTGAATGGCGCATCAGCAAATGGCCAGTTGCAAATAGCAATAGTATGTATCTCAAGTATGGGGACTGCCCTCTATTACAACGGATTTGTTTCACAGGATAACCAGATGAAATAATTGTTGTGCCGAAGGAGTGGTAGACAAATCTTTTTGTAGCAAGCTTTGGAGCAGGCAGACCGTGCGTCTTATGCTTGATTAAGGATATACAGTGTTATGACTATAGCCGAATTATATGCAAACGCTTGTTTTGTTTCTTGTGCTCATATCGTGTCATTTTGACACGTGAGCACAAATTAGAGAGCGAGAAGAGCTTTTATAGTGCTTTTATAGTGCCTATATATACCTATTTTGGGCGTTGTAGCCTCAATTCGTATAGGTGCCTGTAAATGTCTGTTTTCAAAATCGATGCCTATATAAACGCTATTTAACCTGAAATTTTGCTTTCAAGTACCACTGGAGCCCGGTTTTATGTTACCCGGCAAAATATAGATTTCGGGACACTGTGGGGTGCAAACTACTTTTTATTTCACGAGTTACGTTTAGAACTGTCAAAACCAGAAGGCGTTTTAGCCAAGAGGAAGGTAGATGAGCCTCTACACATGTATACCATCCCTGTCGCGTAGTCTGCTCAGCCTCTTTCCAGTGTCCGCTCAGATGCGTAGGGAGCAGGAGGTACCTCCGTGCATCGGCAGGAAGATGAATAATGAATGCGAAACTGTGGAGAGTCATCAGGGGAAGTAAGGAAGTAAAGTGCAGATTAAAAAAAGCGATATCTATGTAGTTTTCGTTTTATTTGACATATACATGTGGTGCTTCACTGGATCACCTGAAAATTTTTACTTACGCAGTGGAAATAGTTGCATGTCCAATGAAAAGCTTTGTATCACTAGAATTTTTAATTTAATCATTAGAAGCTGCGAAAGCATGATCTCAGGAGGGGAGCTTGAAACCTTCACCACAAACTCTATGTAGACTTCGCAAGTCCAATTCCTTCCCCGCTATTGGTATGAAATTCACTCGGAGCTGGAGCATCACACGACGTGCATGAGCACGTCATGCGCGCGTAACCTACACTCGTATGAGATGCCCATGTCAGCCCGTGCGTGCAAGCGGTGTTCTGCCGTCTAGATGTTATTTTGTATTGTACTGCGAGTTTTTGTGGGATGGATCCCTATCTGCGCGCACGTTTGGAGAGGCTGGCTTGGATAACGTATCCTTACTCCGATACACAGCGTCACACCGCTGCATCTTCTGCTAGGGACGATACACCGATACCACGCCCAGCGTTGTGAATGCTGGCCCCGACACAATGCGCAAACTGCGAGAACACCAACGCAAACAAAACAAAGGTACCTTAGTGTCGCGTCTCTCTCGATATGAAATTAAATAAATAAGGCGAATAGATTTCGCCTGTGTGTTCTAACATTTTTGTAAACTTTCATGCTTCTATTTAGGCAACAGTTTGTACAAATTACACACGTTGTCTCAAATAGTTCTCGCAGTGTCACGTACTACTTTGACATAGGCGGGACCATTCTATCACCTTCACCATGTTGGGGCGGGCGCACGCCCATGAGATGAAGGTGAAGCCGTGTTCAGTTTGGCCTATCACCTCTTTATGCCACGCGTAGTACTGGAAATCTTGGTAAATGAGATCTTAAGCGCTCAGTGCATTCATTCCTTTACGCTTCTCAGAACTCTTAAGTTTGTGTAACGACCCTTAAAGTGTTCACAGACAGAAGAAAAATTGAACCTGTGTGGTTAGGCCAAGTTATTACGCCGCAAAAAAAATCCTTCTGGCGCCTGGCACTCTGACTATTTGCGCATGTATAGCCCTTCTTAGCTATGGAACACAGAAAGAGACCCAGAAGCATATTTCTACGATGGTGCACACTTAACTGACCATGCTGAACTAGAAATGGAGAGACCGTATTCTGCGAACCCCGCGGAAAAACGCATGTTTACGCTAAATCATTACCCGTTTGTACAATTATAAACTAGAACATATTTGCTTGATTTCAAGTCGCAGAGACAGATCCCGTACCTGTTTATTGGAAAATTTGTGTTTTGTCAAAGCTTATTGTGCCTATATTCACAATTTTGGAAGCCTAAACAAGTGTTCTGGCCGCCAATTTTCGGTGCCTAAATCCCGGTTCTTTAGTGCTTATAGAGCTGGCCTCTATAGTTACGACCTACCTGACATGCTTTCGCAATGCCGAAGCAAAGATGATGCCCGGTTAAAACATCCACCGTACCTCAAGAAAAAAATGTTGTTCTAATAACGTCAAGCTTATTGAAATGGTTATGAAATGGGTGATGAAAAAGAACCGGGACAAGTCCGTAAGAAACAAAATTTAATAATATACAGGCAAAGCAATTTTCATAAACACGCACCCATAGATGTGCTGCTGAGCAGTGTTCTACATATAAAGGCAGTCGAGGGAGCTTGTACAAAAGAGTAATTGTGCCTATCATAAGCGGCACAGTCCACACGCTGGATGTGCTGCATAGAGCGCCCCGCGGCCTTGACCAGCAGAGCACGGCGATGTTCTTTCTTGGAGATCCCTTCCGGTGTCGTGAGGAGATCATCCCTCCGCTCGCTTAGGAATCCCTTTACACCTGCCTTGAACTTTGAGAAGAGCTCCTCAATCGGATTGAAGAAAGCGCTGTATGGCGGTAGCCACTTGACTGTGTGGTCGCTTGCCGCGAGGACAGCCTGTTTGGCGCGGCGGTGCGCTGGTGCGTTGTCAAACAGGAACACTGCCTGTATTACTGGTTCCGGCTGTGAAATTTTACTCGACACTTCTGCAAGAAAGTCGTTGAAGACAGCCCAGTGGACCTTGTCGGCAATTGTCCAGTGAAGAAGGCCATTTGCTGACACGCAGGCTATAACATATACATTCGCCCCTTTTGCACTAGTTGACAAACGGCATGCTGGAGCACCTCATTTCGCCCTACCGAAACTGCGCGAGCACCATACGTTGAAGTTGGTCTCAACGATGTAGTATCGTGTTAGCGTAGTTTCCTCGCTCTGAAGCCACTGGGCATATCGGCACCGCCGCTGTTTCACGTCGGCGCGATTTCTATCTACTGGGCTCGGGGTCAGCAGCTTCACCGAATAACCATGGCCATCGAGAAGCCGATCAATCGTCGACGTGCTCACATCAATGTTAGACATCTCATCTTTGAGAGCTCTCTTTATTTGTTCCAGTGTGAAGGATGGGTTTCCCTGTACGATTCGTTGCAGGGCGTCCACCACGTCCGGTCCAAATTTCCTCGACGAACCACCACGTGTTTTAGTTGTGTCACGATCACTAGCGGCAATAGAACGCACGGTCTTTATATTGATTTTGAGTGTTTCGGAGAGCACTTTTAAATAACCTCCGCGCCTGTGAACATCTATTATACGGCAACAATCTGCAGGAGAAACGCGAGCGTACTTTTTCTTCGGTTCATCAGGCGCCTTCCGTGGCCTTCCGGGCCGCCGAGAGTCTCGGTCTTCCATAGCACCAGTGGTCGAAGCGCAAACTTTCACTTATTCTCAGGACTGCAAAAGCGCTCACCTAACGATGCCTTGGCCGGAAACTTGAAACTACGCCGTCTTGTTGCTTGCGTCGCACAACGTCGTCCTGTCGTCTGCCCGAAAGAGACTCACCGAAAACAGCTACGACACAATGTCGTCTGCTTCAGTTTTACTTAGAGCAATTGCTTTAATTCATAAATAACCAGCATTAGGGTATTCTAACACGAATTAAAACGTAACTTCAATTCTTCGATTCATTATTTCGTGGGACTGTCATCTGCATTGTAGAACTGTATAACTTGAACGCTGTCACAAGGTCATGGCTGCCCCGAATGCAGACGACGGGCATGACTGCCTGTCGTCCGCATGACGACGGGCAGTCATGCAGACGACGGTGCAGACGACGAGACCAACTTCAACGTATGGTGCTCGCGCAGTTTCGGTAGGGCGACACGAGGTGCTCCAGTATGCCGTTTGTCAACTAGTGCGAAAGGGGCGAATGTAAATGTTATAGCCTGCGTGTCAGCAAATGGCCTTCTCCACTGGACAATTGCCGACAAGGTCCACTGGGCTGTCTTCAACGATTTTCTTGCAGAAGTGTAGAGTAAAGTTTCACAGCAGGAACCAGGAATACAGGCAGTGTTCCTGTTTGACAACGCACCAGTGCACCGCCGCGCCGAACAGGCTGTCCTCGCGGCAAGCGACCACACAGTCAAGTGGCTACCGCCATACAGCCCTTTCTTCAATCCGATTGAGGAGCTCTTCTCAAAGTTCAAGGCAGGTGTAAAGGTATTCCTAAGCGAGCGGAGGGATGATCTCCTCACGACACCGGAAGGGATCTCCAAGAAAGAACATCGCCGTGCTCTGCTGGTTGAGGCCGCGGGGCGCTCTATGCAGCACATCCAGCGTGTGGACTGTGCCGCTTATGATAGATAAAATTACACTTTTGTACAAGCTGCCCTCGACTGCCTTGATATGTAGAACACTGCTCAGCAGCACATCTATGGGTGCGTGTTTATAAAATTGCTTTGCCTGTATATTATTAAATTTTGTTTCTCACAGACTTGTCCTGGTTCTCTTTCATCACCCATTTCATAAACAATTTAATAAGCTTGACGTTATTAGAACAACAATTTTGTCTTGAGGTACGGTGGATGTTTTAACCGGGCATCATCTTTGCTTTTGCATTGCGAAAGCATGTCAGGTAGGTCGTAACTATAGAGGCCAGCTCTATAAGCACTAAAGAACCGGGATTCAGGCACCAAAAATTGGCGGCCAGAACACTGTAAAACAGTGGGCTTCCAAAATTGTGAATATAGGCACAATAAGCTTTGACAAAACACAAATTTTCCAATAAACAGGTGCGGGATCTGTCTCTACGACATGAAAGCAAGCAAAAATGTTCTAGTTTATAATTGTACAAACGGGTAATGATTTAGCATAAACATGCGTTTTTCTTCGGGGTTCGCAGAATACGGTCTCTCCATTTCTAGTTCAGCATGGTCAGTTAAGTGTGCACCATCGTATAATTATGCTTCTGGGTCTCTTTCTGTGTGCCATAGCTAAGAAGGGCTATACATGCGCAAATAGTCAGAGTGCCAGGCGCCAGAAGGATTTTTTTTGCGGCGTATTAACTTGGCCTAACCACACAGGCTCAATTTCTCTTCTGTCTGTGAACACTTTAAGGGTCGTTACACAAACCTAAGAGTTTTGAGAAGCGTAAAGGAATGAATGCACTCAGCGCTCAAGATCTCATTTACCAAGATTTCCAGTACTACGCGTGGCATAAAGAGGTGATAGGCCAAACTGAACACGGCTTCACCTTCATTTCATGGGCGTGCGCCCGCCCCAACATGGTGAAGGTGATAGAATGCTCCTGCCTATGTCAAAGTAGTACGTGACACTGCGAGAACTATTTGAGACAACGTGTGTAATTTGTACAAACTGTTGCCTAAATAGAAGCATGAAAGTTTACAAAAATGTTAGAACACACAGGCGAAATCTATTCGTCTTATTTATTTAATTTCATATCGAGAGAGACGCGACACTAAGGTGCCTTCATTTTGTTTGCGTTGGTGTTCTCGCAGTTTGCGCATTGAGTCGGGGCCAGCAATCACAACGCTGGGCGTGGTTTTGGTGTATCGTCCCTAGCAGAAGATGCAGCGGTGTGACGCTGTGTATCGGGGTAAGGATACGTTATCCAAGCCAGCCTCTCCAAACGTGCGCGCAGATAGGGATCCATCCCACAAAAACTCGCAGTACAATACAAAAGAACATCGAGACGGCAGAACACCGCTTGCTCGCACGGGCTGATATGGGCATCTCATGCGAGTGTAGGTTAGGCGCGCATGACGTGCTCATGCACGTCGTGTGATGCTCCAGCTCCGAGTGAATTTCATACCAATAGCCGGGAAGGTATTGGACTTGCGAAGTCTACATAGAGTTAGTGGTGAAGGTTTCAAGCTCCCCTCTTGAGATCATGCTTTCGCAGCTTCTAATGATTAAATTAAAAATTCTAGTGATACAAAGCTTTTCATTGGACATGCAACTATTTCCACTGCGTAAGTAAAAATTTTCAGGTGATCCAGTGAAGCACCACATGTATATGAAAAATAAAACGAAAACTACATTTTTTAATCTGCACTTTACTTCCTTACTTCCCCTGATGACTCTCCACAGTTTCGCATTCATTCTTCATCTTCCTGCCGATGCACAGAAGCACCTCCTGCTCCCTACGCATCTGAGCGGACACTGGAAAGAGGCTGAGCAGACGACGCGACATGGATGGTATACATGTGTAGAGGCTAATCTACCTTCCTCTTGGCTAAAACGCTTTCTGGTTTTGACAGTTCTAAACGTAACTCGTGAAATAAAGAGTAGTTTGCACCCCACAGTGTCCCGAAATCTATATTTTGCCGGATAACATAAGTACCGGGCTCCAGTGGTACTTGAAAGCAAAGTTTCAGGTTAAATATCGTTTATATAGGCATCGATTTTGAAAACAGACATTTACAGGCACCTATACGAATTGAGGCTACAACGCCCAAAATAGGTATATATAGGCACTATAAAAGCACTATAAAAGCTCTCCTCGCCCTCTAATTTGTGCTCACGTGTCAAAATGACACGATATGAGCACAAGAAACGAAACAGGCGTTTGCATATAATTCGGCTATAGTCATAACACTGTATATCCTTAATCAAGCATAAGACGCACAGTCTGCCTGCTCCAAAGCTTGCTACAAAAAGATTTGTCTACCACTCCTTCGGCTGAACAATTATTTCATCTGGTTATCCTGTGAAACAAATCCGTTGTAATAGAGGGCAGTGCCCATACTTGAGATACATACTATTGCTATTTGCAACTGGCCATTAGCTGATGCGCCAGTCAATGCGGTGGCTGACTCGTGCCTTTCTTTCTACATTCTACGCCACGCCGTTTCTTATAGGTTAGTGTGCTTGGAATAAGCGTGTCTGTTTAGTGTAGAACGCCTGTCCGTTCACAGTATTGCGGCCTGGCTGCCCGCATTTTCAAGGCATTCTACGAAACACGAGAAGCAACAAAAAAGACGCGTACATCTACCCACACGGCGAGCTGAAGTAAACGTGTCGCAGGGAGGTGAGGGTATCGGTTGAATGTTGCGTAATTGAGTATGGTTTGTAAAATGCTTAATTGTCATTTCGACTTCATTATTTCTATTTATTGAATGAAGGAGAAGCGCTGCCCTCAACGAGCGATGTGACACTGTTGTTGGGTTATACCACACTGCTGCTTGAAGGTACTGTTGCTTCCATCGCATCTACACGAGTCAAGAAAAGCGTCAAGTCAAACAAAAGCCATGTAAAGACGCCTTTGACTGAATTCGAAACGCGCGATCTGGTGCCTCCGTATACCGGTTAGCTGGTGAACGGCTGTGCAGCGCGAGAAGTTAGTTTTTTACTAGCAGACGCTGCCTGCAACGTCCTTCATGTTAATGTTCTCTCAATGACGTTTCGTTTGATATTCATGAAAGCACGTTAGAGAGTGCTTGCATGACTGTTAGTCGTTATGACGTCACGTGAGTCAATAGTGATCAAGTCGGTTAGCCGAGTAATACGTATAACATTATTGCTCTCTCACAGACGTTTTGTTCGATATGCATGAAAACAGGTTAGGACAGCGCGTGCGTGTGTGATAGACGTGATGACGTCACAAGAGTCACTAGTATTCACGTCGCTAGGCCTAGTGAGAGCATTCAAGTTATTACTCTCTCTAAGACGTTTCGTTTGATATGCATGAAGACAGGTTAGGACACCGCGTGCGTGTTTGATAGGCGTGATGATGTCACGCCAGTCACTAGTGATGACGTCACTGGACCTTGTGACAGCGTTCAAGTTATTACTCTCTCTAAGACGTTTCGTTCGATATACATGAAGGCAGGTTACAGAGTGCTTGCGTTGGGTCAGGCGTGATGACGTCACGCCAGTCACTAGTGATGACGTCACTGGGCCTTGTGACAGCGTTCAAGTAATTACTCTCTGAAAGACATTTCGTTTGATATGCATGAAGACAGGTTAGGACACCGCGTGCGTGGGTGTCAGGCGTGATGACATCACGCCAGTCACTAGTGATGACGTCACTGGGCCTTGCGACAGCGTTCAAGTTATTACTCTCTCAAAGACATTTCGTTTGATTTGCATGAAGACAGGTTAGGACACCGCGTGCGTGGGTGTCAGGCGTGATGACGTCACGCCAGTCACTATTGATGACGCCACTGGGCCTTGTGACAGCGTTCAAGTTATTACTCTCTCTAAGATGTTTCGTTTGATATACATGAAGGCAGGTTACAGAGTGCTTGCGTGGGTGTCAGGCATGATGACAATTAAGTGTGCTAGTCACTAGTGATGACGAATTAATGTCGCCAGTCACTAGTGATGACATCACTGGGCCTTGTGACAGCGTTCAAGTTATTACTCTCTCAAAGACATTTCGTTTGATATGCATGAAGACAGGTTAGGACACCGCGTGCGTGGATGTCAGGCGTGATGACGTCACGCCAGTCACTATTGATGACGTCACTGGGCCTTGTGACAGCGTTCAAGTTATTACTCTCTCTAAGACGTTTCGTTTGATATACATGAAGGCAGGTTACAGAGTGCTTGCGTGGGTGTCAGGCATGATGACAATTAAGTGTGCTAGTCACTAGTGATGACGAATTAATGTCGCCAGTCACTAGTGATGACATCACTGGGCCTTGTGACAGCGTTCAAGTTATTACTCTCTCAAAGACATTTCGTTTGATATGCATGAAGACAGGTTAGGACACCGCGTGCGTGGATGTCAGGCGTGATGGCGTCACACGAGTCACTAGTGATCACGTCACTCTGTTGATTGACAGCGTTCAATTTATTAGCCTCTCGAAGACGTTTCGTTTGGTATACATGATGGCAGGTTAGACATTGCGTGCGTGGGTGATAGGCGTGATGACGTCACCTAAATCACAAGTGATCAAGTCAGTTGGCCGAGTAATAGGTAAAACGTTATCGCTCTCTCAAAGACGTTTCGTTTGGCATGCATGTCGGCAGGCGAGTAAATAACGTGCGCGGGTGATATTTGTGATGACGTCCATTGAGAAACTGGTTATCAGGTGACTTGGCCGAGTTTTAGGTATCAAGATCCCGCCCTTTCAAAGACGTTTCATTTGATATGCATGACGGAAGGTTAAGACAGTGCGTGCGTGGGTGATATGCGTGAGGACGTCACCTAAGTCACTCGTGATGAGATCATTGGCCTGGTTAATAATTATCAAGTTATTACTGTGTGGACGGCGTTGCCTTTGATATGCATGTCGAAGGTGTGAATAGTGCTTACGCGGGTGATAGGCGTGATAAAGTCGCGCGAGTCGCATTGTGTCACTAGTGACTCATTCATGGCTTTTCCCTGTTAAATTCACTCCAAAGCTATTCACTCCACGCATTCCCGAAAATTCTGGGTCGTTTTGAAGTCACAATGTCATCAGGATTAAATTCGCTGGCGTCCGGATTAAATCGGCTGGTGGTTGGATTAATTTCAGTGGCACTTTGATTAAAATGATTGGCACCTGGATTAATTTCAGTGGGGGCTGGATTAAATTGACTGGCGCCTAGATTAATTTGGCTGGCGCTTGGATTAAATTGAGCGGGAAAACCTGTTGTTAGGGGTTACCGCGTATGCGCAAGAAACAGGTGCGCATGAAACAAGCACGTAGGAGAGAACAGGGTATTTAAAGTCGATGATCCTTTCAGTGCACTCAGCGTTTCTGCACTCAGTTCCTGCGTCGTGTGCATTCAGCGTTCCTGCATCGTTTCTTGCACTACGTCATTTCCCCACCTGTTAGCATGTTGAGCGTACTTTTTTACGACCAATCATTCGTAAATGCATTTTATGTGAACCACAAGCATATCATTCATCTGTAATGCACGGCAGACCGATGAAACGTTGTTTTATACTTTGATTTATCTAGCTTGTCTGTCTTTTGTAGAATAAAAATTTAAACTCGTTAGTACGGAGATTGCAGGATGGTCATGTTTGTTCTTTCTGGCACTACTTTATCTCATAAATAAGGTAGGTATCGAATTAGAAGGTAACGCTTTTGTAGTGCTGGATAGAAGGCTTCTTATAATGTCTTACATGAACTTCATCGTTCTTATACAGATACCAGACCTTAAAAAAGAAGATTTTTTCACTTCTTCTCTGATTGTTATGAAAGAGCGAGTGCTTCACGACCTCCTCAAGCTTCGAAGGCACGGTCATGGACCAGACTTTGGGTAAGTAGTGCTGCACTTGGTCAAAGTTCGGAGGAAGTGATCCACGGTACCCTTTTGTGCGAGGAGATCTCGTACAGAGGTGCAGTAAGCAAACACTTTGTCAAGGCTCGGATGGAATGATAAGTGCTACCTTTTTGTGCGTCATTTAATTAGTATTCAGGGGCAGTTATCAAGCACTTTGTTAAGGTTCTGATGACACTATAAGTGCAGCCTTTTAGTGCGTACTGACTGAGCACTCAGGCGCAGCCCCCAAACAGTGCTATATTATTTGCATGGAGCTTTATTACTCAGGCGCAGTTAGCAAGCATTTTGTTGAGGTTTGATTGGAACGATAATTGCTAATTTAGGACGTCAAGGCGCTAAGAGCGAACACTTTGTCACAGTTATTGTTGAAAGATAGGTTTCTCGTTTTTTTTGCGTTAGTTTTCAGTGCTTAGACGTATGTGAACTTAGCAAGCACATTGTAAAAGTTTGGATTTAATGCTAACTGCTGCCTTTTTGCACTGGAGAATGAGTACTTAGTCGCAGTTAGCGAACAGTGTAACATCTCTTTCTTGATTGAGGTACAGACTAGCAAGAAGGATTCTTGACTGCTGTGTATATACGCATTACACGTGTGCTAAAACACATGCGTTTATTACGCCTCAGCGTAATAAACACATTACTACACGTAACAATATGTATGAGATTACCTATTTGTCGATTGAGTTTAGGTGTATCTGGTGGTCATAGCTGACCTTGCTACTACAGCAGCGGCCCCAATATTTGCATGAGACGAGACAAAAATACCTTCATTTCCCTGAGATTATTGAATTTTTCTCGGCCACGACAGGTGAAAAGGGTTCCGCTATGGCTTTGCTGCTCATACTTGAAATTATACGTCTCGTGTTTAGAAGTTGTAACGGGTGGACATTGCCAAAAAAATTATTCAGAATGTATCTAGGATTTTTGATTTCTTGCTGGCATAGAGTAGGTTTTTTGCCGAACCAAGGCAACTAGGGCTTTTGGAGAGAGCCGTAGATAATAACGCATTATCTGAAATGTGAAATCATAAAAACTTTCAGGGAGTATGAGAAGCTAATAAAACCCATCCACCACCTTATTATTGCCCTGAAATGTACAATAAGCTTAAAAACAGTACACGTGAGCAACTCTTGGTGCGGAAGGCATGCTGTAGCTGTAGTCCTTAAGGGCACCTTATGTAATCACAATTTTAGAACTGTGCGACATAGCTTTATCATGTCATCCACTACCTAAATTTTATTCGCTAAATATTTGTGTGCTGATTGGGGCTGAAATTGAAAAAAAATTCAAGTACGTGCAGAGAAATAATAAAAAAACTTCTGAAACCACCTCAACACGAATTTCCAGAAGTAACCGTTTAAATTATTCCTATCTAGTTTGGTATTTATGTGTTAAACTGAGTACTTTCGTTTTTCATTTTTATATATTATTGAATTTGCAAACTAATATGCACACTACACTGCAAGCATTCACTATGCTATCCCTCGTTATTCTTCGGAGAAGCATGATATTTGCTACGCCCTTGCTAGGAACTTTGTGCAAATTTTCATGCTGTGGCTGATGAAGATTGCGCC
This sequence comes from Rhipicephalus annulatus, assembly GCA_013436015.1. Classification (NCBI taxonomy): domain Eukaryota; kingdom Metazoa; phylum Arthropoda; class Arachnida; order Ixodida; family Ixodidae; genus Rhipicephalus; species Rhipicephalus annulatus. Next base: position 1,532,415 of record WOVY01010535.1, on the reverse strand, counting down.
TGAAGTGGGTATGCACCACAGTCATTGCGTTAGCAAGAACAAGCGTTCTAATGTGTTGGAGCATCGGACAACCCATTCGTTACGCAATTCACATTGTGTGAAGCCTGGTTGTTTTTTTGATGTTATAAAACGCCTAATTACCGCCATTCCTTCAGCGACATCAAGCCTTCCCAAAGCCAGTTTAGAAATGAGCTCGAAGCACTAGCGTGGCACTGTGGTAGAATACTCCGCTAGAACGCAGCGTACCCGAGCTCTATTACTATTGGATCTTTCGTGTCTTTTGTTTGCTGAGTTTTTTCTTTATTTTTGTGATACTAGTTACGGACACCAGTGGCGGTGGCGGCGAACAACTAAGATGCCGCACGTGACCTGTGTTCTGATGCTACATACGTTTTCGCTGTAAAACTCAGATTGTACTGTACACAGCTATTTTAACTTTAATAGAGAGTTTGAGAATTGGGGGCCCAAGGCACTGGGTCCTCAAGCTGCGTTAGGTAGGTTGCTCAGCAGGATCAGAAGAGTTTAAGAACTTTGTCAAACGCAGGCAGCATTGGGTCAAACACGCGAGGCGCCACCTATGGCCGAATGCAACATTATGCGACACGCAAGCCATATGGCACCGCGGCTCGCGCTGCGTCTCCTTCGTCTTGCTGGCCGTCCAAGACGCCTTGGGGCTCACCCTTCAGCATTGTGGAAGCTAAAGGGACTCTAAGCCAACACAAAAGGCTATTAGCCTCTCCACATGTATTCATCAGCGCCATGTTGTCTACTTACAGTCTTCACGGCATCTGCTCGCCGAATTGTTGATAAACACTTATTGGAGATAAGGCTGGTTTATTAACTTAAAAATACAGTAAAACTGTGAAACAAACAGTCACGTGAGGAACTTGGAACGTTGAGTTGTTGCTCCGCTGAAGATCAATAGGCGCTGATGCCGGCGGATAATTTCACTTTGTGCCCGTTTTTCTCCGAAGACTTTTGTGGCTCTCGCATAACTGCTCCTCCGTCAATGCTTCCCTTCGCGTATCCTTCTGAAATGCTTTTCTATCTGTTATTGTTTCCATTGAAGGATGATCCGATCCGCACGAAACGCTGTGCAGTGTTGGATGTCCCATGTTTGAACATGCAGCGTTCAGCCCGTTATTCTGCAGCCCGTTAGTCTTAGCACATGCGGCTAAGCACGCAGCATATCTTGCCAATAACAGCACGTACTGCATGTTTTCTCCCCAGAGTAAGAATATACAAACTGATGGCGGATTTCACCATTTATTTGTTGCTGCCAGCGTAGTGGGCGTGTAGCAAGAGCAAAATTGAATCGTAGCGGGTGGTTGCTTCTGCATGGATGCTGTCATGTTGGTTGGCAAACGCTGTTACTGGGGGTAAGAGACAAAAATAATTTCATGAGTACGAACTAAATGTGAACAATGAACCTTTGGCATAACGATCTGGTATAACATACATCAAACAAACGTCAATTTTTGTCAACGCGGTGAACTTTAAGGAACTTCATATATTTGGGACTATGTTTCTCTTTGCAACTGTGTGGCGTCGCCATGTAGTTTAGGTAGTGCTCAACCAAATTGTTTAGGGCCTTGGGTCAGCACGAACGCAAGAGCCCAAGATTGGTTTGGGTTCTGCGCATGCACCTTGGTGCGTCAGAAGCTTCTTGAGGCCCCGATACTCCAATTCTCGAATGGCGACAGAGATTCCCAAAAAGAGGAACACGTGCGTAGTGGCTCAGGACCTTCGCTTCGTCTTCCTCTCTTTTCCTAAGTCCCAAGATCTTCCGGGGCCGCATTTGCGGTAGCACCGATCTCTAAGTAATGTATCTTCTTCGCGGGTCTTCTAAAAACTTTCCGCTGTCAAGACGCAACAAGCGAGCGTGAACGCATGCGTCATTGTCGGGGTAAACTTCTGTGACTGTTGCCAGAGGCCACATACAATTCCCTTTGTTGCGTGTGTTCACAATCGCAATGTCTCTAACTGCCAGCATGCAGGAAGAACATCCAGAAGAACGATGCGCGGACGGTAGAGTGAGAGTATACTCGTGCCTCCAGCGTCTCTAAACGTGATCCAAGAAGATTCGGTGGTATTGTAAACTGCGTGAATTTTCATTCGCACTGCTGTGTTTATCTGAACGTTCTGTTGAGTCAGCATCCGGCAAAGTGGTAAATTGTTCCACTATAGGGAAATGTGCTGGCTTAATTGCCCATGGATCACTGGCTTCGAGGCAGGCGTAAGTAAGTGGTCGGAATTAACTACAGCCTCGACGCCGGTAAGTACCATACCAAGGCATTCTGCAGAAAGGTTATTTCGTTTAGGGACGTCCTGTATAGACGACTTCACCGATGTAATCAGTCTTTCTTACCAACCGCCCCATCGTGAAGCAGCGCCCATGATAAATTTCCATTCCAATTATTTCGCTTTGTTGTGAGGAATGACGGGAGCACAGAGTCTTCATTCTGGTCCACTATCTCTTTTAACTCCTTCGACGCTTTTTTGAATGATCGAGCGTTGTCTGAGTACGTGGCACTGGGCGATTCTCGCATAGCAGTAAATATTTGGTATGCCAGCAGGAAGCCTTTCACCCTCATGCCGTTTATCACCCGCCATGATTCAGAAGTTTATCGCCCAACATGATGCACAAGTTTATTGCTCACCATGATGCACAAGCGAAAATCACCGTGTACACCTTTTGTTCACATTGTTCGTCTTTTCCGGCAAAGAGTAGCCCCGCAAACTGCACTACTGTACTGTCAAATTTCTTATATCGTTCTTTCCTATGGGTCGGAAGTGGAGCCTGTGGTGCTAGCTTTCCTTCACACTGTAGCGCGCACATATCCCATAGCGGTGTATCACTGTTTTGACTGTTCACCAAGCTCGTATTACCCAAAAATGCTCTTTCAGTTGGTTTAGTGTGGCGGTCGCGCCTACATGCATCATGAATTTTGAGAAACATGAAAGAGTGACCATCAGGCCGCACCAATGATAGCTTTCTACCAAAGCTTTCATTGAAGTTTTGCAGCCGCCAAGGGTTTCGAGGTAGGTTTTCTTTATTTAGTAACTGTCCCAACTCAGTCACCTTTGAACTTTTAAATAGAACTTGCTTTTTGAAAACGCGTTCATTTCATCACAAAAGGCGTCACTTTGAATTTCATGTATCCAATAACGCTTAGCTGCCAATACAACCTGGGTCTTCAGGCATCAATACTTGGACAACCTTTATTAGCGCTATATACAAACTGCCGTACCAACGCAATGACTCTCAACATCCTAGAGGTACTCTTACAGCGTAAACACAGACATACCACAAAGAGAGAGACAAGAAACACAGCGCAAGTGAAACGCCCTAATTTTTGTCTATACCTTCAGAGGTTCCTGCGCATGATGAGATTGCTATAAGTATAAATGCGGCTTCTAAAGCGAAGCAAGAGTCTAGCTGTCAATGCCTACTTGAGGACGTCACAAGTTTAGACAAATCAGTGCCAAAAAGCCGATCCCGGCCTTAAGATGGTAGTGTTAGGCGCTCATTGTCCTTTTTGAGAGCTAAAGACGTCTGCCTCGTGCAGGCTGATAAAGAAGCCGGCTTTGTTGTAGAAAAAAAGCATAATCAGCGAGAAAGTCTGGCAGACTGTGTCAAAAAATTTAGTTCCTGTTGGGAAGCAGGAGGTTTGTGTTAAATCAATGTTTGTGGATATTTGTGAAAAATTGAAATAAGATCACTTGCCAAAAGCATAGAAAATAGTAGAGGCAATCTTTTTACTGCGTTTTTCACGGACAAGCGCCATAAGAGGAGTACCTTTTAGAACCATTGTTATTGAATCAGGGTGCTAGCATCGCAATGTTGGCCTGTTTTTGCAGAAGAAATTGAAGTCTTAAGGGCACAATGATCCATTTCATATGGAAAATGCAGATTACGTGGTGCAGTTCTTAAGTGGAAATACTAATGTAAGATTTGGTTTCTCAGTTGACAATGAAGATTCGTTTTATCCTCTATCTCAGCATGAGCTTATGTCTTCAGTGCAAGCATGCATTGAGGGCTTTGGGGCTGTGCCTTTTTAGAATTTGGTCAGTGTTTTTCAGCAGTTCCTTGCGCCTTTCAGCTTTTTATCTTCAGATGACTTTTATCGTTTTTAATGACCAGCTAAATTTGCAGCGTAATGTCATATGTATCGAGTCCTCTCTGGCGCCTCTACTTGTTGATATCTTTTTAGAAATATGAATGATTTTTAGGCAAATGCTTAGCGCGGCAAAGGCTATAAATGTTTTAGGTACGTCATTATTTTTGGTTCCATTATAGCCAGACACCTCCTGCCAAAACTCGGTAACTGAGATTTTAGATGATATTAGATGACACGCACAAAGGCTTGTTTTTACATTTGAGCTCCAACTGAAAGGCGTTTTACAGTTTCTAGAATTAAGGCTCGAATTTTGTGAATGTCAAGTGTGTTGGTCCTACCATGCACGCGTAAAAATGACTTGCTACAGTTTAAAGATGCAAACTTGAAAATAGTAAAAAAGGAATTACGATGCCGGGCATGGAAGCGGATTTTAGAAAATCATGCAGTCACAAGATGCACGATAGCTTCCCAAATCAGATCAGCCTACTTTCAGCTGCTGGGTTCCCCAAGTCTGTCTTGACTGCAGTGGCGGAAACGCGCATTAAGAAAAAGAGATCCACTAAGTGGGCGGACACCGTAAAAAACAAAGGGAGGCCTGTGGTGGTCCTGTATATACATCGGATATTCCATCAGGTCAAAAAAGTGGCAGGCAGGTATGGTGTCCCTTTGGTGCTGTCTGCCCCGAACAAGCTTCTTCTGTACTGAGAAAAACTTCAAGACGCCTAAACCACCGCAGGAAGAAAGACACACAGAGAAAGAGCGTCAACTCGCGACTGATTTATTTGCATGAGAAACGCAGAAAATATATAGCCAACATGCTAACGGCAGGCAGCATGCTAACGGCCTTTCATTTACGCTTGAGCTTTCTATCATCAATCAATCAATTGCTGCTTCTAGACTTGAGCATCATGTTCTCGGAGACACACGTCTGCTGGGCGTATCACCTACGTTCACTCATAGAGCCTTTTGATGCGGTTCATTCTAAACTTGTAAAAATAGTCATTGCGACTCTGTGTCTCGAGGGAGCGCTGCTGAAATCTTTCCCTCCCAGGAAGCAGGATAGCTACTTGAATCAGGTTAGACGGCTGCATTCAGGTGTCTATCCTAACTCTATCATTGTATCTGTTTCTGAAACCCTCCTTCAAAAGTTGAGGGGACATGAAAATGTAGGCAGCTGAAGGATACACAACCTATGATTGTACAACATGTTCATAACGTAGCCCACAACCTTAAGAACGTGATGAAGAGGTACAATGTGTCTCTTGTTTTTTCTACACCATGAAAGCTGGCTGGCCTGTGGCAACGTATTTATAGAACACTGAGCGGCCGACCCGTGGGAAAATACACGTTTCGATGTATGTGGTTTGTGTGATGGGTGTGGTGTATTTATTCCCACTTAGTTGTGGCCAGGTTTACATCGGCCAAGCTGGACAGTGTTTGAACGTCAAAACTGGGTAAAACGAGCTTTCGATTCGAAATAATTAAGGAGCACATTTGCGTATTGCCGTTTCTGCTCTTTTGAGGCGAGGTTTTCAGGCGTTTCTGTACTCGCAAAAAGCTCAAATGACCTGGCCCGTGAGATATTGAAAGCAGTCTGAATAAAGAAGTAAGGTGATGTATTATAAGTGACGTGTCAGTGGTTTTGCGCACGTCTGAGCTCAATTTTTTCGCTTCGTATCTTGATCAGCTACGCCTTTTATTGTCGCGTTTTTATTTGTGGTCATCCGACTAAGTGAACAGGCGTGCTTTGCGCATGTGTGGTGTGGTTATATATTTCCTGCGTTTCTCCTGCAAAACCCTGAGTTGCAAGTAGATGCACTTTATCTCTGTGTTTTTTTCCTGTGAGGGTTTTGGCGTCTAAAAGTTTCCCCCAGTGTGCTCAGCAACAAGTACTTTCAAGCTTACTACGCTATGCTCCGCAGCTGCGGGATGAGCAGAGGTGGGTGCAAATTAGACACTGTGGGACCTATGTTTCGTGTGCCGTCAGCGTGGTATATGCCATCCTGCCCTCGTGTGGTAAGTTCTATATCACATTGATTGATATGTGGGTTTTAACGTCCCAAAATAATGATCTGATTATGAGAGATGCTGTTGTGGAGGGCTCCAGAAATCTTGACGACCTGCGGTTCTTTAACGTGCACCCAAATCTGAGCACACGGACCTACATCGTTCCCGCCTCCATCAGAAATGCAGCCGCCCTTGCCGGGATTCGATCAGCAGCCGAGTAGCTTTAGTCACTAAGGTGACTCTAATGAAAATGCAGCCGCAGCCAGGATTTGATACCGCTGCGGTCAGGCATCTAACGAAAACTTTTTGCTTGTAAGAATCTGCATGAGCACAATTCAGGACAATTGTAGAGTCGGCCCCCCAAAAAAGTAGTCTACCGAAAATCGGAGCATATGCTTCTTCTATATATTTCAGCATTCTGCTGCCTAGTATTGTTGCCATTAGCTCGAAGCGTAGCAAAAAGAGAAACGTCATTGGGGATATTCTGTATTGCGCAGCAATAAAACTTGAGCTGATGTCACTGTTAGCTAGGTCAGCATGAACGCATAAGCATGCTTCATGAGCTTTAGTGCTGGAGTCCACAAAAACCTGTATTTGAGTGCCATGCATATCAGCTGCCTCTGACGTCAAACATCGAGGAACATTGACCTTGGGAATGTGAACCAAATCACTTCCAATAATCACTGATTTGCTATACTATCTGGCAACTGTATTTCTGTGGACTTTACCAACGCACAGCTGCTGAAATAACATTTTTTCTCGTACACAAAAAAGAGAAACGAACCCCAGTGGGTCATAATCTGTGGATATTGTTTGCCCAAGAAAGCGCTTTGCATTTGAAGCCTTCTCTAGGAATGACAATATATTTAGGAGCTGTGTGTAAGGCAGTCAATATCGATGCTCCATGTGATTCCAAATACTTTTGTATTGGATGACGTTTGTCTATTGCTGCTATGTAGAGCTGGCTCGATTGAGTCAACAGTGTCCTGCAACTCTTCGCAACTTGTCCATTCTCTGCGTGGCATTCCAGCGTCCTACAATATATCTTTTGTGGTAGTGCATACAGTTTTACTGCTGCTTGTGAATTGTCTGCCCCCAAAAGTGGATCGCCTACAAGGAATGACTTGGCCAGTATTTGAACCACTCTCTGCAGTTCGTTGTCAACACCTGTTTTCAGGTGATGCTGAATGGTCTTGGTCAGAATTAATGAACTTCACATTCGTTCAAGAAGTACTCTCAACTTTTGTCAGACAGTACTCTCACCTTTCGCAGAGCGATAGCGTTGGCTTCACGGTGAACCACAAGAACGCCTCTGTATTGTGCTATAGCACCAACCTTCATAAACACTTTGTATATTTCTGCAGCCATTGAAACCTTGCAACAGCGCAATCTCTTATGAACTTGTAGCAAGTAATAAATCGAGTTTTTATCGGTTTGTAAGCAATCATTCAGCGACTTCTGGTCGTTTGCATGCGATGAGGCGTCAAATAAACCACCCTCAGCTTTGTAGTGAGAGAGTCTTCACGGATAACTACTTGATGCGGCAAGTAGTCTGCACCTTCATTTTGCAGGCTGCTTCAGCGTTACCAGGGTCACTAAATTGTTACTTGTAAATACCAGCAGACATTCCTCAGCCACAACACAGCTCAAAAACAACGTCCACCTCTTCACTTCTAGTGTGAAGTGGATTTTAGGGTATGGTTCATTATGCCCTGTTACCATCAGCTGAAACCACGTAACACAACCCCCAGCGGCAAAAGCGCCGACCCGGCGAGCCTAAGGGGCCGCAGCAGGAGCAGTGTGCTAACGCTTGAGCCCCAGTATATGGATGACGTACCAGGAAAACAAAATAGAAGAGGTTGATAGATCATCAGGAACAAATTCGTATGTAGCGTCTGTCTCTTGTCGAAGCATGCAGTTTGGACTTGTCAAACGAGAAAGAAACTTTTCTGAAAGGCCTGCATGTCGCATAGGGAAGCAAAAAGGGCAAGGGAACCCGTCGAAAATTGTTCATTCCAACGCCGCTCATCATAACGATGCTTCTGCATGTCTTGCGAAGCCATTTATCTGCTGCGTACAAGCTGACGAGCATGGTCAGCAAGGGCAGTAGCATTGCATTCATATTCAGAGGTAGACAGCGCAGCAGCCGACAGGAAGGTATTGAACGGCAGTGTTGCTTCGCATCCAAACCAAAGCTAAAATGGCGAGTACCCAACAGTGCCTTTCCGGGAGGAATTGTACGCAAAAGGCATGTAGGGTAGTGCAAGGTTCCAGTCATGATGGTCGTCCGCGACGTATTTCGATAGCATGTCCGTCAGGATGCGGTAAGCGCGTTCTATAAGCTTGTTTGTCTAGGGGTGGTACAATGTTGTGATTTTATGTTCGGTGGTGCAGGAATGCAGGATATCGTAAACCATTTAAGAAAGAAACGTACGGCCTCTCAGCAGTTGCCGCGGGGCTTCATGCACTGAAATGAGATTGCGTAGTAAAAACTTCGCAACGTCTGTAGCGTAGCTTAAGGGCATGGCTCGTCTAACTGCATATCGCGTCGCGTAATCTGTAGCAACCACGACCCACTTGTTTTTGGAGGCGTATGCTGAAAGTGACCGAGAAGGTCTAGGCTGTCCCGGAAGAAGAGCTCCGGTGGGATTTTGTGCGGCTGAAGATACCTGGCAGGAAGTCCCGACGGCTTCTTGTCACACTGGCGATTTTCGCAAGCTTTCAGATAACAACGCATAAAGCGCGAAGAGTCAGGTCAGTAGAAGTGGTGGCACACATGGTCATATATCCGAAATACACTATGGTGACGCGCGGTTGGCGCGCCATAGAGCTCGCGGAAGATTGGGGAACACATGTGCTTTGCTATTACTGGAAGTAGTTCGTGACCAGCGGCCGATAAATTACGCCGATGTAAGGTGTTGTCCTTTAGGGTAAATAGGCCTTTATAAGCGTTGTACGGTGGTAATTTCAGCTGTTGTAAAGAGCGACTGATAGCCGGATTGCGATGCTGCTTGTAATTGAGATGAAGCATTTGCGTGGAGGAAGGGACGCAGTCAACGCAATCAGTGCTTGTGGATTCCCACTCGGCGTCAGAATTGCGTGACAAGCGATTCGCATCTTTGTTCGGCCTTCCTGCCTTATACACTACGGTGTAAGAATACTCTTGAAGTCGGAGGACCCAGGGAGCGAGACGACCTGGGGGATCTTTGAGAAAGGCGAGCCAACACAGAGCGCGTTGGTTGGTGAGAACTACAAATGGTAGGCCTTATAAGTAAGAGCAAAATTTCCCGAGTGCCCACGCCAGCGATAGGCATTAGCGATCTCTGAATAAATAATTCCTCTCCAAGGGAAACAGCAGCCTACTGGCATGTACTATCACGTGGTTCTGCCCATGCTGTTGCTGAGCCAACACAGCGCCAATTCCGTGACCACTGGCACCGGTGCATACTTCGGTCAATGCAGCAGGGTTGAATTGAGCCTTAACAGGAAAAGTGTGCAAAGTGGCGAGGTCGGAGAAAGCTGCTACTTGCGAAGGACAACAGTTAAAGTTGGCATCTGGTTTCAGTAAATATGTTAGAGGCCAAGCGATTTTCGCCAAGTTTTTGATGAGCCGCCGAAAGTAGGAACGGAGCACTACCTAGATGGCACATTTTCGACAGTTTCCAACACAAGAAAGCCCTTAACAGCCCGACATTCGCCACAAAGTCTGGCTATACGCCATCATTGTCAAGAACATTTCTGAGTACTGCAATGTCACGGCAACCAAACCAAAACTTGGATGGATTGAGCTGAAGGCCAGTGAGACGGAATACATCTAGAATTTTGGACAGTCTCTCAAAGCGCGCTTGAAAAATGGGAGCAAACGCAATTACGTCATCCACAAAACAAACACACAAGAGACACTTGAATTCATGCAACCGGAAGTTTATCATTCGTTCGAAGGTAGCGGGGGCAAAACTTAAGCCGAAAAGCATGAACTTGAATTGGTAGAGGCCATCACGTGTTGAAAAACCACAACAAAGCTAACAAACACCGTCCACCTCTTCACTTTTAGTCTGAAAAACATTTTATGGTAATGTAAAGCACGGTTTCATGAACACTTTTAATAGACTAATGTAGGCAGGGCGAACTTGAGGCTGAGAATAACAACACAGCTAGAACTAAAATCGCCTAGTTGTCTCGATGATTCACTTGTGGCTCTTCCTCCACGTTTTTACTTTTTTTTTCACCACGAGTCGTGGAATGAGGGAACGTCGAACAACGTTGTGTCCTCGACGTTTCATTGCCTATTGTGATGTGGTTTCATCCTGACGAGATGCACTGTCTACGTGCGATGCCGCCGTCGTGATGAAATATTATGTCCCTCTGGCATAAATTTGTAGTTGAGCGCGACAACGTGGCGGAGCACTCTGTATGGACCGAAATAGCCGGGAAGCAAATTTTCTGATAGGCGACGTATTCGTACAGGAATCCACACCCATACTCTGTCTCCTGCTGCGTGCTGAACGTCCCTTCTTTGGAGATTGCATTGGTACGTGTCTGTTTTCTGCTAATAAAGAATGCTATATCGTGCCAGCTGTCTGGCTTCTCATGCTCTTAGTATTGACACAGTGTGACTTCAAATTACGCGTGCCAGCCGATCCTAGTGCCCTCTAGATGGTTTGCGACGCACGAGCCGGCGGGACCCAGCTGCGCGCGAACCGTGTTGAAAAAAAGAAGAACGTAGAAGGAGAGGCAGAAGTGAATCCTCGAGACAATCTAGCTGTGTTATTATTCTTGGGCACAAGTTCGCCCTGCCTAGGTTAGCCGATTAAAAGAGTTCATTGAAGAGTGCATTACAAATCTGGTGAAGGTGCTGGGTATGACGCCAAGCCCCTCTAGAGTGGCGGACGGAGCACAGTCCAGAACCACGGCGATTTCGACCCAACGAGCTGACGCCTGTTCATCAGCGCTGCAGTCGACGCCTACGTGGTAACGGTCCTAAATTTTCACCTTTATCAACTTCAATTGGAACATCAACGGCTGTGAACGGGTACGCAACCTACATGACAGCTCAGGTCACTACAGGCAACATTGTAGTAAACCAGCCATTGCTACCAAAGGCTTTCCACGGCGAAAGCTACGAAGACGCAGAAGACTGGCTTGAACACTTTGAACGCGTCGCAAAGGCTAACGGATAAGGGGAAGAGCGCAAACTTGGAATTGTTTACTTCGCACTGGGAGATAGCGCACGAACGTGGTATGAAAACCACGAAGCTACCTTTCGGTCGTGAAATGATTTTCGACGGGAGCTGCTCCCTGCTTTCCCGAACACAGACCGCAAAGAGAAAGCTGAAGCTGCGCTCCAGACAAGAAATCAGCGAAATAATGAAACTCTCGCCATGTATCTGGAAGACATGCCTCGCCTGTTTCGCCGAGCGGATTCAAATATGAGCGAAGACAGGAAGCTGCACCATCTGATGCGAGGCGTGAAGCAAGAACTCTTTACCGGACTAATTCGAAGCCCGCCGCGCACCGTCGCCAAGTTTCGTTCCGAGGCGACTACAATTGAAAGCGCGCTACAACAGCGAGCAAGGTTATACAACCAGGATGTGATCGTCACTTCATTGGACATGTTTCCACCAGTCTTCGGTAACGGCATGGAAGCACTATGTGAGCTGGTGCGGTCTGTTGTGCGAGAAGAGCTGCAGAAGCAGCGTCTTAAACAGAACGCTCCAATGCTTTCTTCTCTGGCCGATGTGATCCGTGAGGAGGTCAGGCAGGTGGTACGTGAACATTCGAGCAACGCACAACCAGGGCCGCCACTACAATAGAAGACGAGAATAACGTATGTTGATGTGCTACTACGAGAACTTCCAGGACGTGCAGACGTCGTGGCGGCTACACCTATGAAGTACCCGATGCCACCGAGCACCCTGCAGTTAATGCCAGAGAGGAGACTAAGGAAGAGCGATGTCTGGCGCACTCCCGACAGGATACCACTGTGTTACCACTGCGGGGAGCCTGGTCATCTCTACCGAACGTGGCACTACCACCAGACAGGACTACATGGTTTTCCTGTTAATGCACCTAAACCACAAAATGGTGAACGTCCCTTCGAAATTGAAGAATACCTGTCAGGTCGTCAAACCTCAAGTGGCTTCCAAAGAAACCAACCTCGTGCAACGACAACGGGGAGGTATAGATAGCCTAGCCCCCGACCTTCAGCAAGCTCCCCAAGGTCTCATTACCCAAGCCCGCATCGGGAAAACTAGAGTCAGCGACCTGTGGAGGCAAGGCCGCTGTCGACGCTAATGAAGAAAAACCTCCATTGCTGACTCTGAACGACGACCGATTTAGAAACTGGTGCTTCGATATTGACGTTGCTTCCGATTTACGTGCGTTTGTTGACGGCTACAAAGTCATCGGACTGGTAAATACCGGCGCAGATTATTCAGTGATGATTAGCGGACTTTCTATTAGACTGAAGAAAGTGCTGACTCCTTGCAAGGGACCACAAGTCCGCACAGCAGGAGGGCACCTCATCAACCCTATTGGAATATGCACAACAAGAGTTGGAATACGGGGTCTCACGTACGTTGCCAGTTTTATTGTGCTGCCGGAATGCTCAAGGTACTTGATTATCGGGATGGATTTCTTACGAGCTAATGGCGCTGTAATTACCTTGTGAGAATCTTCCGTCTCATTCTCGACTAGGCACTCGATTGCTGCCTTTGAAACGGAAGAAAACGTATATGACCTTTGTATTGCAGATGATGGCGTCATGGTGCCGCAGAGATCGAGCATGTATGTCGCAATAACCAACAAAGCATTCAGTGAATTCGACAGATTTGTTGACAACAACACTGCCTTACTACTCCAAGAAGGGATCTGCATAGCATGAGGGCTTGTTAGGTTCCGTGGCGGATGTGAAAATGTTCTACTCACAAACTTTGGAAATGAGGTGCAGCAAGTTGCAAAAGGAACCGTCATTGCCAGTCTGAATGATTTCGTCCAGGTTACGGGGCTGCACCCTTTCGAAACCAATGAGTCTGGTTTCGATGACGTGTAGTCTGTCCTTGCAGCCATCGACATCGAGCCAGGCCTACTACCAAGCGAAAAAGGGCGTATAGAGGGTCTTTTGAGGGAATTCGCCGAATGTTTCTCGTTGTCATCTGAGGTTCGACGCACTCCTATAGCCAAACATCGCATCATTGTCGACGAGCCAGTAAGGCCAATACACCAGCATCCCTACCGAGTATCACCAAGAGAAAGAGAAGCTATTGGTAATCAGGTTAAAGAAATGCTCAAAGAGGATGTAATCCAGCCTTCATCAAGTCCATGGGTGTCACCTGTTGTTTTTGTAAAGAAAAAGACCAAACCTTACTTTTTTGCTTTGATTATCAAAAGCTGAATGCCGTCACCAAACGGAATGTTTATCCTCTGCCAAGAATTGATGACACTTTGGATAGGCTGCGAAATGCCAGGTATTTATCCTCATTGGATCTTGAAAGTGGGTATTGGCAGATAGAAGGTGACGAAAGAGATCGCGAAAAGACAGCGTTTGTGACGCCAGACGGTTTATACGAGTTCAAGGTACTCCCTTTTGGCCTTTGTTGAGCACCCGCCACATTCCATCGTATGATGGACACAGTGCTTTGTGGTCTTAAATGGCAGTTATGCCTGGTTTATCTCGACGATGTTGTAGTCTTCTCAGGTACTTTCGAGCAACATTTGGAAAGGCTCCGGGCCGTACTCACTGCGATCAATTCAGCGGACTTGACCATAAAACCACAGAAATGTCATTTCGGCTTCCGTGAGCTCGTTTTTTTCGGACATGCCATCAGTGCAGAAGGCGTCCGCCCAGATCCTGCAAAAACTGAGGCCGTAGCGAGATTTCCGAATCCAACAGACAAAAAGGCTGTTAGGTGATTTTTAGGTCTCTGCACCTATTATCGAAGGTTCGTTAAAAATTTTTCACGAATTGCTTAACCACTGACGCGGCTGATAAAAGAGGAAATGCCTTTCGTATGGCTTGCCGAACAAGAGAATGCCTTCAATGAACTACGAAAGTGCCTTCAAAGCCATCCTGTTCTGGTGCATTTTGACGAGGAAGCAGAAACCGATATCCACGCGGATGCAAGTAATTTAGGTCTTAGGCCTGTGCTCATTCAATGGTGAAACGGACAAGAACAAGTCATTGCGTATGCCAGTCGCACTCTTTCGAAAGCTGAGGGGAACTACTCAGCGACCGAGAAAGAATGCCTTGCCGTGGTATGGGCTATCAGCAAGTTTCGACCATATTTATATGGTAGGCCTTTTTATGCTGTAAGCGACCATCAATCGCTATGCTAGCTGGCTAATCTCAAGTACCCATGTGGACGGCTTGCACGATGGAGCTTGTGATTACAGGAGTACGATATCACGCTTGTGTACAAGTCAGGTCGCAAGCACAGTGATGCAGACTGCTTGTCACGTGCTCCGATTCAACCTGCTGCTTCTGCTTCCACCGAGGATGGAGAAGATTTGATGTTCTTGGGAGCTTTGACACCGTCAGAAATGGCACATCAGCAGCGATTCGACCCTGAGATACTCCTCTTGATCAAGTACCTACACGGACAGTCTGTCAATGTTCCACGACCTTTTGTCCGCGGCTTGTCAGCGTTCGTCCTACGAAACAACAAGCTGTATAAAAGGAACTTTGTCAACAATACAGCGACATTCCTGCTTGTCGTCCCTTCACCTGTCTCTTACATCGCAGTGTTATAGGCGAGTGTTGCATAGGGTAATATTTTATCCCAAGTACAGTGTTCTATATCCTCGTACCTTGGCAACATATCAGCCAGCGTTCTGTTTAGTCGTTCGGTAAGACCATTCGCTTGAGGATGATATGCCGTTGTTTTCCTTCGACTGGTGTACGTCGAATTCAAAACACATTTCAGCAGGTGAGCAGTTAATGCAGTTCCTTGGTCCGTGATCAACGCTCTTGGAGCTTCGTGCCGCGGTACGATGTTGTAATCGAAGAATTCGGCTTATTCACTGATATCCTTTACCAAGAGTCGCTGTCTCGGCATATCGGGTTAAATAGTCGGTCGCCACTATTATCCACCGTTTCCGCGATGACGACGTAGGAAATAGACCCAGTAAGTCCATTCGCACTTGTGTGAATGGGGCGTCCGGTGGTTCTATCGGCTGAACGAGACCTGCTGGTTTAGCGGTGCGATTTCTCATCTTTGGTTGTCCCGGCAGGTTCGTACATTCTTTAATAACTTCAGCCAGCAGTATTTAGTGCGAATGCGAGCTAATGCTCTGCTTACTCCTAAATGTACAGCTCATGAGTCATCGTGGCAAGCCTCCAAAATTTCTGGTCACAGAAGTGCAGGAAAGAAAAGCAGGATTGTCGCTGTATTGTTGTCAAAGTTACTTTTATACAGGACGTTGTTCCGTATGACAAACGCTGACAAGCCGCGGACAAAAGGTCGTGGAACATCGACATACTGTCCTTGTAGGTACTTGATCAAGAGGGGTAGCTAAGGGTTGGATCGCTGATGATGTTCCATTTCTGATGGTGCAAGCTCCCAAGAAAAGTCTTCACCGTTCTCGGTGAAAGAAGAAGCAGCACGTTGAATTGGAACACGTGCCAAGCAATCAGCATCACTGTGCTCGCGACCTGACATATACACGAGAAACAATTCTGTTGAGCGGGCAACCTATGAGGATAGTGAAAGAATATTTTAACCAATGACTTTACCAATTAAACACATGCTCTTCCGAACACATCTCGTGTCACTTACCTTTGACATTTGGGTGCACGTTAAAGAACCCCAGGTGGTCAAAATTTCCGGAGCCCTCCACTACGGCGTCTCTCATAATCAAATGGTGGTTTTGGGACGTTAAACCCCACAAATCAATCAAATCAATCAACTTACCTTTGACATCTTGGCATTTAAAAGTAGCCGCCTGTTTCTCTCTCGCGCATTTTTGTAAGCGCTTTCTTATGAGTCCCATTCATAGATGTTCGAGAACAGCATAGGCCTTTATCCTCGGCAACTCTTTGTGGTGGCTAAACGCGGGGACTGTCTGCTGGCTTCAAACTTTCAAGCTCTTTGCTTTTTTCGTGTCTGTAGCGGCCACCCATTGGCAGCAAACCGCTTCTACTTTGCGTGTTTCCTCTTTTTTTTCTTCCCGTTTTTTTCTCAACCCTCCGAGAACATTTTCAATTGCTACCAGCCTACTTGAAATGAAGTGAGGACTGCACTCGTTTGCTTTCTAGTTTTTTTTTCTTTTCCGACGGCAATTGCCAACAAGGACACGCACCACCACCGCGAGATGACGTCTCTACTAACCCCCTTAAAACTAACATGCCAATGATGAGAAGGCAAGGCACTTTTGACGAACGTAAGTCCTCCTATCGAAACGTCAGCCAGTCTATCTGAGGAACTTCCACTGTTCGCCCTGACTATACCACTCTTCACAACAGTTTTTTCTGATCTTAAGGCAGTTTTCAAGGCATTCCTAACATTATGGGCTGTTTATATAAGCTCTGCACACACAAACTAGCCATCTGATGTACAATATGCAAAGTATATCAGAGTGACTTGTTGGGCTTTACACTCTTACAAAGTATAAAAGAAGGAAAATTCGTAACTTCATATCTAACTCAGAATACTTGCAACAATCATTACCTTTTGCAAAAAATTAGGAATGTAATAAACAACACCAGCACACACTACGTAGAGCTGCTCAGAGATGCATCTTGATAAAATACATAAGTATTGCAGTGAATTATGACTGAAAAACACAACACCATTGCACTAGTAAGGATGCCTGGTTAGCACCAAGATGCTGTATTTAAGATGCATCATGAAAGCAAGACCACAGCCCACAACAAATATACCCTTCAAGTAACCCTTGACTGCTGAACTGAAGGCCGGAAAATAAAACCGTGGCTGTGGTGGCTGCAATTCCGATTAAGGAGGAAATGCTTCACACCTGTCTGCTTAGACTTGGATGCATTTTAAAGAACCCCAGGTGGTCGAAATATCTGAAACCCTGCACTACAGTGTCCCTGATAATTATATCGTGGTTTTAACACATCAACCTCAGTAAATATTATTCTCATTACACTTCACATTAAATGAACAAAGCAGATATTACTACATAGTTCGAAAAATTCACCATTAATCCCCCCCCAGTTCAAGGAATCACGTTAAAATATTCCAGTATGCCTATCAGTTATCATTAGCAATGTTAAACATGAGTATGTATCACTGTAAAATATCCGACATTGTTTGGTATTGGCAATGTTAGGTATGATGAAACACGAAATTAGGAAAACACTTGATTTCACTTATGAATTGAACTTCTCAAAGGCAAATAAATAACTAAGGTATCAATAATATATTAAAATAGAATATTCAGTGAAGGTTACACTGAAATGTAAAATCATTAATGTGCTACTTTTTATCACAACACAAAAAGTGTTTTTGAATGGCCAATTGCACATAAGGCGTCAATTAACATGACATGCGAGACTGGCGGGCAACTCACTCAGTATATCTTGGTAAAACTAAAATATCCAATAAAGAGCTCAGTAAGTAGCACTGACACATTCATAAATCTGCTGCCTAGTTACATTGAATTTTAGCCTTAAAAATAGAAAAAACACCTTGGCAGATTGTGTCCAGGGCGACACAAAGTAAGAAAATAATGCTGTCATCTGCCCAATCAACCAAAAATATTAAAACTTTAGTGACGAAAATAAGCAGGTATGTTGCATCAGAAAGTTTGAGGCAGTCGTGTTTCTACACAGTCCCACTTGGAAAAATTTTTTGATTATGTTTATGCCCCTAGATATCCCGTTTGAAAGTTTAATTTTGCTTTTCATGAATACGCACGCAAGACAGCGAGGTTTAGCGAAATCTCACTCCTAGCGGAACGAGCAGACGGTTCTTGCTATCGCCA
This sequence comes from Rhipicephalus annulatus, assembly GCA_013436015.1. Classification (NCBI taxonomy): domain Eukaryota; kingdom Metazoa; phylum Arthropoda; class Arachnida; order Ixodida; family Ixodidae; genus Rhipicephalus; species Rhipicephalus annulatus. The sequence continues at coordinate 1,514,344 of WOVY01010535.1, read as the reverse complement.
GCAAATAGCAAGAGTAACCATTTTAGTGCTTGCCCATGCCTTTTACCCAAGGTCAGATTAAATGCATGAAATCACAGTGCTGGTGCTCAATGTCCTGCAAACATAATAATGCAAGCCGCAACTAAATTTTCAGCAGGATATCTGAGCACAGACATGCTAGAACTGTTACAAGTGATGATATGTAGAAATGTGACTGGCTCTAATATTTAACACATACATGATCTCCTGCTGCGGTCACTATTAGGTTGAATAATAAAGCTTAACGGCACCACTGACAGTGATAATTATCGTCTCACACTGCATCCTCCTGGATACATAGCTATCAGCAGAGGTGGCTTTTACATACATAACTTACAGTGCTGATTTTCATTTAAGGAAAAACAAAAGGGTTAACTTTGAACACCATGAACATTTGTGCTCCTTAAATACAACTACCAGGTGGCTCTGTGCAGCTCGCTTTTCAGAAGAAACAGAAGCCATGCGTTGCTGTTGTGCACCAGCAGTCAAATTTTCCACGAGCCAGCCTTTATGAAAGGCTAGTGCAGACGTCTCCCACACTCTATTCCTACGACGAGCATGTATAGGCTGCGAAAGAAACAAGAAAAAACTATTTACATTGTGTTTGTTAGCGAAGCAGAATTAGGAACTCTATTTACAATGTTCTGAAACGTTGTGTTTTAAAAGAAAAGGATGTACGAAAACCAGACATGTTACAGCAAAAACATCCTCAATGTTTTTGGCGAACATAGCTGCAACCTAACGAAAGAATATGCATTTTCCACGTAACAGATGTGTCACAAAATATACTTGAATAGCGCCCTGACATAGTAAGTACATATGCCATTTCATTGATAGGGCAGCACGTACATGACGGTATGCGCTTTGATCAAATATCTATTGGAGATAACACATAAAATTAAATTACGCATTTTAGTTTGAACACAACTAATGTACCTTTCCTCCGGCGGCCTACATTAGGACAATTATGCCGATAACACTAAAATTGGTTTCACCAAGATACTATTGTCAACAACTAAGTTATAGCTATTATTTCAATGATTCCTGGCGGCTAAAAAGGCAGTACCCCTCACTCATCCCTAACATACCCCTCATTACAGACTGTCTTATAAATAATGGAAAAATGTGGAAATGCTAATACAACGCACCCATCTTGAGCTAAATATCATCCCAATAAAGCATGCAAGCTTCTGCAACAATCTCCAGTAACAAGAATACTGGAAGGCATTGGTCACATTTTAGCGATACACAAAAAACATTTCATGACACTGAGTTCCTAAGTTGTGTAGTTGCGTCCATGCCAACAGCTTGGAAACTTGCAGTCTATATTCATGATAGTCAGGTGAACATAATGTCCAATTTTTAATTTTCACAGTAACACGTGCATGCCTTATGTATACACACTGTGATGTATAACATTATTGCATGTTTTTTGCGATAAATAGTTTATTAGTTTCTCCAAACACCACAGATCCCTTGTATAACTGTTGCGCATGTCTATAGAATTTACTTAAGCTTTTCATCTGATGTGAAAACAATTAAAACAACATGCTGACCCCAATTGAAAGCATAACGTTTGGGCCCCTACCTAGGAGCCCTATTCACAAGTGACAAAGACTGTGCTTTTATTCGTGGCCAATGTGTGGTTTTCCAATGTTTTCATGTGTGTTTCTGACCAGATGGGATAAGCCTGTAATCTATTAATAAATGCCATTGAAGGTGGTGGTCTAAACTGTTCCTCCTGTTCGTACAAGTAAAAGTGTTTAGCAAAGATTGAACACAAAGTTTGGGCGAGGCACATACAATATTTATTAAACCACCACAAAATAATGAAATCTAAACATAGCGAAAACAATCTGGATAAAATAAAATGAGCTCAACCGCATGAACTACTGATCGAATTAGGGCTCGCACAGTTAAGCTACAGTTATTCGTCCCCAATAAGCTAGGAAAGTTTTGTTCGAAAATACAGTTCAAATTTAACGAACGGCTCAATTTTAAGGGTTCCGAGCGCATCAGGCAACCTAGGTTGCGGGCGTATGACGTAAGCTCAGATTTGACTAAACGGGCATAATAAACACCTAAGCGTACATACGAGCAAGCCTTGCGAGCCGTACCTAAGACGAAGCAGCATGCTGCACGCGAACTCTAGTAACACGGTAGTTCAAAGATGCGTGCCGGCGTGGATTCATACACCGAAATACATTCGGCAATTTTTGATAGCAGGTAAAAAAAGGACGTACAACATATGAAACTGTTTTCAAACTGTTTCGGACGTACAACATATGAAACGTACAAAATATGAACCCGTTGACTCCTGTAGCACACAATATTGTCACGAGGTCGTGACGTGGCCGAAGACAGGAAACTTCGTGTTGGGATTTAACTGTTTATTTGGGCGAACCTGTGCCCGGTAAAGGGAAAGTCTATATACAGCAGCAGTCTTGCACAGATAGCAGTCTCGGACTGATAGCGGCGAACGCAGCGTCGGCCTTCGATCAATAACTGACAAGCGGCGAAGCGCGTCGGCATTTATACTCTTGCCGTCGAATGTTCTAGCGTTATCGCTGGCGGTGGCGTAGGTTCCAGAACAATCTGTACCGTTCGCACAGTGGGCGTGATCTTATCGAAATGATCTACTACAGTCCGGAGCCTTCTAGAAAACTGCAGGCGCGGTTTGCGCTGAGAATCGTGTGGTGTTTTGGGACGATAAGAAAAACTTAGGAAATGGAACGTGGCATTGCCCCCTCTGAAAAAAGGCATCGTCCCGATGCTTTAACTAAAGATGAAGGTACAATAACAATGCAAGAAAGTACAATGAATAAGTTACAATACAATAATAATACAAAAAACACTGTTTCAGTTTGTTAACGTGCATGAAACGGCTTAAGGCGCGCGACATGGACGACTTCAGGTCGCGATCGGCGTCGTTGAGAGTTCGTGATGCCGTCGGGGACAACCTCGTAATCAAGTGGGCCGAGACGTCGAACCACCTTGTACGGTCCGAAGTACTGTCGCAGAAGCTTTTCACTTAGTCCACGTCGGCGTATGGCGTCCACACCCAAACACGTTCACCGGGCTGGTATTCCACGAAGCGTCGTCGAAGGTTGTAACGGTGGCTGTCGGTCGTCTGTTGATTCTTGATACGGAGACGCGCAAGTTGTCGGGCTTCTTCGGCGCGTTGAAGGTACTCGCTCACATCGAGGTTTTCTTCGTCGGTGACGTTGGGTAACATGGCATCGAGCGTCGTTGCCAGGCTCCTTCCGTAGACCAATTTGTATGGAGATATCTGCGTCGTTTCCTGCACCGCCGTGTTGTATGCGATGGTCACATACGGAAGTGGCGTCCCACGTCTTGTGTTCGACATCGACGTACATTGACAGCATGTCGGCGATCGTCTTGTTAAGCCGCTCGGTGAGGCCGTTGGTCTTTGGGTGGTACGCTGCCGTCCGGCGGTGGTTTGTTTGGCTGTATGGCAAGATTGCTTGAGTTAAGTCGGCAGTGAATGCCGTTCCTCTGTCGGTGATAAGGACCTCCGGGGCGCCATGACGTAGGACGATATTTTCGACGAAGAATTTAGCTACCTGGGATGCACTGCCTTTTGGCAGGGCTTTTGTCTCGGCGTAGCGGGTGAGGTAGTCGGTAGCTACCACGATCCACTTGTTTCCGAAAGCCGACGTCGGGAACGGCCCCAGTAGGTCCATACCAATCTGCTGGAAAGGTCGGCAAGGTGGATCAATTGGCTGCAGAAGTCCCGCTGGCCTTGTCGGCGGTGTCTTGCGTCGCTGACAGTCCCGGCATGTTCTCACATAACGAGTGACGTCGGTGGTAAGACGTCGCCAGTAGTACCTTTCTTGTATCCTCGCGAGCGTGCGAGAAACACCGAGGTGCCCTGCCGTCGGATCGTCGTGAAGGGCCTGCAAGAGTTCTGGTCGCAGAGCTGAAGGCACCATAAGGAGGTACTTAGCTCGAAGCGGTGAAAAGTTTTTCTTTTGTAGAAGACCGTTTCGTAGAAAGAACGACGCAAGTGCGCGCTTGAATACCTTCAGGACTTCGGCGGTCCTGCCTTCGAGGTATTCTATTAGGGCCTTAAGTTCCGGGTCCGCCCTCGTCGTTCAGCGAAGTCGTCGGTAGTTATCGTTCCCAAGCAGTAGTCGTCATCCGGGTCGTCGGGTAGCGGTTGGTCGACAGGCGCACGAGAGAGACAGTCAGCGTCGGAGTACTTTTTGCCGGACTTGTAAATGACAGTAATGTCATATTCTTGAAGTCTCAGGCTCCATCATGCGAGGCGACCTGAAGGGTCCTTCATGGTGGCTAGCCAACACAAGGCGTGGTGGTCGCTCACAACTTTGAAGGGCCTCCCGTAGAGGTAGGGGCAAAATTTCGACGTAGCCCAGATGATGGCGAGGCACTCCTTTTCTGTTGTGGAATAATTTGCTTCTGCTTTGGATAGCGATCGGCTGGCGTAACTAATAACCCTTTCAAGTCCGTCAGCCCTCTGCACAAGAACGGCACCAAGACCTACGCTGCTTGCGTCAGTATGTATTTCTGTCTCGGCGAATTTGTCAAAATGGGCAAGTAAGGGAGGCGTCTGAAGGCGATGTTTAAGCTCCTGGAAAGCGTGTTCCTGTGGCGTTTCCCACTTAAACTCCACGTCGGCCTTGGTAAGGTTAGTGAGAGGATCGGCGATGCGGGCGAAGTTTTTCACGAACCGCCTATAATAGGCACACAGGCTCAGAAATCGGCGCACGGCTTTCTTATCAGTGGGCGGCAAGAAGTCGGCGATGGCGGCTGTTTTCCGTGGATCTGGATGAACCCCCGACTTGCTGATAACGTGCCCCAGAAACAAGAGCTCCTCATACGCAAATCTGCACTTTTCTGGCTTCAGTATGAGTCCGGAAGTCGATAGCTTGAAGTACAGCTTCAAGGCGCCGAAGATGCTCGTTGAAACTCGAGGAAAACACGACGACGTTGTCCAGGTAAACAAGGCAAGTCTGCCACTTCAATCCTGCCAGTACTGTATCCATAACGCGTTGAAAAGTTGCAGGCGCTGAGCAAAAGCCGAAGGGCATCACCTTAAACTCGAAGAGGCCGTCCGGTGTTATAAACGCCGTCTTCTCTCGGTCTCTTTCGTCGACTTCGATTTGCCAATAGCCAGTCTTGAGGTCCATTGACGAAAAGTACTTGGCGTTATGGAGCCGATCAAGTGCGTCGTCTATTCGTGGGAGAGGATACACGTCCTTTCTTGTGATTTTGTTCAGGCGGTGATAATCGACGCAGAAACGTAGGGTCCCATCCTTTTTCTTCACTAACACCACGGGGGATGCCCATGGACTCTTGGACGGCTGGATAATGTCATCTCGCAGCATTTCATCAACTTGTCTCTTCATGGCCTCACGTTCTCGCGTCGAAACCCTGTACGGACTCTGGCGGAGTGGTTTGGCATTTTCTTCGGTTATGATGCGATGTTTCATGATTGTGGTCCTGCCGAATTTTTGATGACGACGAAAAGCAATCTTCGTATTGCAGGAGCAGGGCCTTAAGCTGTTCTTTCTTATCGTTCGGAAGTCTGGGACTGACGTCGAAAGCTATGGGAGGGGCTTGGTTCCTCTGAGCAGGTTCCGCAGAATCGGCGAGGGCGAAAGCACTGGTGGCTTCGACAATTTCTTCGATGTATGCGACCGTTGTTCCTTCCTTTGTTCACATGTTTGTACTCATTGCTGAAATTCGGGAGCATAACCGTTGCTTTGCCTCCCCGCAACTCTGCAATTCCTCTTGCGACGCAAAAATTTCGGGTGACCAACAGATGCTGACTGCATTCAACGACGCCTTCTAAGTCAGGTAATTTAGGAGCGCCGACGGAAATAATGACGCTTGAGCGAGGCGGAATGGTGACTTGTTCTTCCAGCACATTCAAGGCATGGTGTCCTGACGGCGTGCGCGGCGGTAGTGCTTCTTCTGTGGATAACGTTATCGACTTTGTTTTTAGGTTGATGACAGCACCATGGAGGCATAAGAAGTCCATGCCAAGAATGACATCTCTCGAGCAACGCTGTAGGACTACGAAGTCTGTAGGATAAATACAGCCGTTAATGGTGACTCTCGCTGTGCAGACTCCTGCAGGCGTTACGAGATGACCTCCGGCTGTGCGGATTTCAGGGCCTTACCAAGCTGTTGTAACTTTCTTTAACTTTGCGGCGAACGACCCACTGATGACAGAATAGTCGGCTCCAGTATCGACGAGAGCGGTCACACTGTGGCCGTCGATAAGAACGTCGAGGTCGCAAGTTCGCCGTCTCGCATTACAGTTAGGGCGTGGCGTCGGGTCATGGCTGCGTCGGCTTGTTCCGCTGCTTCCATGTTGCGTCGTCCGGCCACCTTCGGTAAGTGAGCTTTTGCCTTCAGGGCTTTGCCTGGTTGGTGTTGTGTTCAAAAATCTCCGTCGCGGCGGCGTCGTCGTCGGAGGATCTTCGGTAGTTCGTCGCACAGCAACTGCACCTCCATCGGTTGCTGCCCTTAGTTTCCCGGATACGGGCTAGGAGACCGGCCCCGCGTTGGGCCAGAGAACTGCCGGAGGTGCGGTGACATGCAGCGACTGGGCGACGGCGAACGGGAAGGACTTCGTGGTGTCCATTGAGTTCCTTCCAGGTAATCGGCGATGTCACGTGGCCGATCTCCTGGCTGCGGACGCGGTGCATTGACAGCGAAGCCACGCAGTCCCATCTGTCGGTACTGGCAACGGCGGTATGTGTACCCGGCCTCGCCGCAGTGGTAGCAGAGCGGGCGGTTGTCAGGTGCACGCCAAACGTCCGTTTTCCTCGGTGCACTGCGCTGGCCCGCTGGGGAACGGTAGGACGTCGGTGGGGGTGGTGGCGGCGTTGGCGTCTGGCGACGGAAGTGCGACGGGGCGGCGTTTTGGCGTGGACGGGGAGGAGCGTTGTGGCGCACTGCAGCGGCGTAGCTCATACTTTCTGGCTCGGGTGGCGGTGTTTGGGGAATTCGAAGCGATTGCCGGACTTCTTCTCGCACAATGTCGGCGATCGAATCCACTTGAGGCTGCGCCGAAGGCAACAGTTTGCGCAGCTCTTCCCGCACGATCGCTCGGATCGTTTCACGCAGGTCGTCGGAGTCGCTGGCTTGAGCAGCAGCGCAATCTGGAGTCAGGCGACGATTATACTGTCTGGTGCGCATGTCCAGCGTTTTTTCAATGGTGGTCGCCTCGGATACAAATTCTTGGACGGTGTTCCGTGGATTCCTCATTAGTCCCGCGAAGAGCTCCTGTTTGACCCCTCGCATGAGGAAACGAACTTTCTTTTCCTCAGGCATGTCTGGGTCAGCGTGACGGAATAGGCGGGTCATCTCCTCTGTGAAAATTCCAACCTTTTCATTTGGTAGCTGAACCCGGGTCTCGAGTAGAGCAGCGGCCCTCTCTTTGCGAGCGACGCTCGCGAACGTTTGCAGAAATGCGCCGCAGAAGACATCCCACGTTCGGAGCGTGGACTCCCGATTCTCTAGCCAGGTCCTTGCGGTGTCTTCCAGGTAGAAGTACACACGACGGAGCTTTTCTTCGTGGTCCCAGTGGTTGAGGGCGGCCACACGGTCGTATATTTCTAGCCAGGTTTCCGGGTCACCAAACGATGAGCCATGGAACGTTGGTGGTTCCCTGGGTTGATGAATGACGATTGCGGGCTGGGACGCTCCGGTTGTCATTGTCGCTGCAGTCGAGGTCATGGTCTTGATCTTCCGCGCCTTGTCTTGTAGAAGGCCGTACTCCGGTGGTAGACCTTGCTGTCGACGGCTTGTTCGCTGCTCTTGGTTGGCGTCGGTGTCTTCTCCGCGACGGGGACTGGGTTCACGGCTTGACGGGGGCGTCCGGTACATGAACGAAGCAGCACCTCCAACAGATGTCACGAGGTCGTGACGTGGCCGAAGACAGGAAACTTCGTGTTGGGATTTAACTGTTTATTTGGGCAAACCTGTGCCCGGTAAAGGGAAAGTCTAATTACAGCAGCAGTCTTGCATAGATAGCAGTCTCGGACTGATAGCGGCGAACGCAGCATCGGCATTCGATCATTAACTGACAAGCGGCGAAGCGCGTCGGCATTTATACTCTTGCCGTCGAATGTTCTAGCGTTATCGCTGGCGGTGGCCTAGGTTCCAGAACAATCTGTACCGTTCGCACAGTGGGCGTGATCTTATCGAAATGATCTACTACAGTCCGGAACCTTCTAGAAAACTGCAGGCGCGGTTTGCGCTGAGAATCGTGTGGTGTTTTGGGACGATAACAAAAACTTGGGAAATGGAACGTGGCAATATAAACAGGCACGCAAAAAAAATCCGCAAGATAAAAGATCCAAACATAGGTGCCCTAGGCGTAATCAACGCTTACCGCTAACAAACCCCTCTTTGCCCAACAATCATTTAACCAATATATTGGTCCATCGCGAGCAGGGCTTCCTCCCCATCACTGCCGACATAGGTGGGCACCGTCACAACTCGCACAAATCCGCCGCCGAATCCCCACTGCGCACGCACGGGCCATGTGGTTCACACACCGAAGCATGTTTGAATTGAAAGCAAAAGCTCGCCCACGCTTGACTTCCCACAAAAAACGCCTTCATCCTGATGAAATGACGCACATCAACAGGTTCGCTACGTTAAAAACCTCACTTATCGCCCACATGTAACGGAAAACGTAGCATGGCGTCGTTATCACGGTCTCGGTGTTGACAAAGTGCCGACAGCAGGAAAGTGGTACATACGTGGCGAGTGTTCCAAAATGCGACACCACACGTCCTCGATTGAGTATGGTTCATCTTCGTGATAGGCAGCACCGGCAGAACACAAAACACAAACGCAGCGTGCAAGCACACCTCAAAAAACGAAAAAAATTGATGCAGAACCGACCAGCTGCGAGGCGCCCCATCAGCGAGCGAGCACGCCCAAACAAGTATCGTGGTTACAGCTTCGCAGACGTACGTTGGGGCACTAAAATACTTTAGTGATGCATTTAGGTATAAAAACTAAAGGGAAATATATATAACATAAAGGCGAAGGAGCCAAAGTATTTTTATCGCCACAAACAAAAAAATTAACGTGTAAATTTAGCACGCGAAGTTTGAAACGTTTTCAGGTACAATGCGTTTTAACAAATGAACAACAGCGGTAATAATTCCCTAAAACACTCATGCTCTTGAACTCAAATTATACTATTGTTGACGCACACATTACACACAAAATTTTATTACAACGATTGATGTTGCTAATGCATAGGCGTGCCCACCACGAGGAAGGAGGGCAGGGGTGGCTTTTGGTCACTTAGGGGGCAATGTAAATCCCTATAGGTACATAGAGAAATAGAAAGGGGCACTTTAACTCGAAGGGGGTCGCAGTGTCCCCTGCTGATCACCTCACACCCCCCCCACCCCCTTCCCCTTCCGAAGGGATGTCAAACTTAATAGATAGCAAATACAAATTTTACGGCGTGGGTCGCAGCGTCCTACAATATATATATATATATATATATATATATATAGTGGGAGAAATAATTTAATGAGCCAGTTAGTCTTCTTGAAGGTATGGGATATGGCACAATGGGAGCGTTGTCAACAAGGATCAATATATTTATCTCCCACCAGTTTCGAGAGGGGTCCTCCCTTCATCAGGGGATCAGTTATCTCCTGGTGAAGGGAGGACTCCTCCCAAAACTGTTGGGAAATAAATATATTTATCCTTGTTGACAACGCTCCCATTGTGCCATATCGTATATATATATATATATATATATATATATATATATATATATATATATAAGTGTGTGTGTGTGCGGGGGCGAGAGGCGTGTTTCTCTCTCTTCTCTCGTACCCTTCTCCCCTTCGCTACGCAAAGGCGCTGCGTGCACTGACCGTGCCATTCACTGACCTTTATTTCTTGACCTAAAGAATCACTTCCCGTGCTCCCGCATGGTTGCAGAAGGTAGTGCATTGTTTTCCTTTTCAACGAAGCACGTCTCGTCTTTGATATTTTTGTGAAAACGACTAGCACCCGAACAGCTTTTGGCCGAGCAAGGGTTTTTGTAATAAATTCAAGCTTTTTGCTCAATTGCTTCTGCACATGAATATGTGCTGTCCGTAGATTGTGACCATTCATTTATTCACATATATTGTGAACGATATAGAGCGGCAAAGCATGTCGAATCATACAATGAAAAAGAAGTTAGTCTCTTTTACATTTTCTCAATTATTCTTAGAGTGTTCTTAAAATTTGCCAAAGCCTCAATCATTTCTTCGATTTTCTCATCCCTACCACATTGTTATCTTAGGAAAGGCATTCCTTGCGCTATGCGTGGTATTTTATTTGCAAGCATGGATGCAGCTCGATTCTTGCACGTGCACTGCCGTGCCGGTGGTCTGGTGCTTATTTATTTATTTATTTATTTGTAGATACTGCAATCCCACATGAGGGATTATAGCAGGGTGGGAAGTACATTCATAAATATTCCTAGGTGAACAAGAACAAAAATACGGAAGCAAAGTACAGTTCTCGGAATTACAAAAAAGGGAAAAACTGATATACAAAATTCACGAATACATGATCAACCATGGCGACAAAATACAATTCAAAACGTACAGGATAATAAATATTCCAGAAACAGAGTCACATACACAAGGATTGGAAAAAACACGGGTGTTAATTCTACACAGTTTCAAATATATACACATATATACATACATATACATACACACATATGCACACATATATATTATGCAGTTAAACACAAGGCAAACTTTTCAAGTGATGGCTGTAAAACAACGTCATTAGTTAGGTTGTTCCATTCCCCGACTGTTCTCGGGAAAAATGAATACGTGAAGCAGTTATTGCGTGTTTGAAAGGGCGTAATGGAGAGGTTATGGCGATGCCTTGTCGGATACCCAGAGGAGAAAGACAATAATTTGCTATTGTCTATCTTTTTGGTGCTGAACTGTTGACCCGCAAGTCGCAGAATCGAATCCCGGCAGTTCACGGCGGCCACATTTTTGGTGGACGAAAAATAGTGCGAAACTTGTGTAGTTAGACTCAGATGCACCTTAAGTAACCCCAGGTGGTTTAAATTTTCAGAGCCCTTCGGTACGGCGTCTCTTATGATTATATGACAACTTTGGGACGTTAAACAGAACAATTTTTATTGCAGCAATTATAGGTATTCACCATTCAGTTCTTCAACACCCTCACGAACGGCATAATAACACCCTTATGCCAACTACACCCTTCCATGAGGAGGTACCAGAAAAAATGGTGTTACATTCATTTCAAAACGGTGTAAATCTGTGAAACACCCTTTTTACACCAATAAGGGTGTAATTTTTTTTATGTGTATATGGCAGGACGAGCGCCTGGTGTGGCAACGCCGGCATGATGCGACGAAATGAACGCCGGTGAGCACGCGCACCGCGTAACGCCGAAAATTATTGACGTCTTCACTGTGGCAAGAGGGCATGTTCTCACATGACACGCATTTCATGAATATGACGTTTGCACCAGTCACATACCTCCGTCATCCATTGGGTAGCCTAATACTGACTTTGGTACATGTGAAGCTAGCGGAATGGCTGTGAGCGCATCATGAGCGTAGCATGTAGTCATGTTGTTACATGACATCCATCTTATGTTTATTATGCTTGCAGCGGTATTATACGTTCGTCGTATATTAACGTTTCGTATTACCAAATTTGTTATAAGTGAAGCTAGCAAAACGGCCACCAGCGCATTAAGAGCGTGGAATATTGTCATGGTATGACATGACACGCATCTCATGATTATCACGTTTGCGTCAGACACATACCTTCTTTATTCATTCACATACCGTAATACCGAATTCGACATATGTGACGCTAGCGCAATGGACGCAAACGCATCATGAGTGTAGAACGTAGTCATGTTATTACATGGCACTCATGTCATGACTTTCATGTTACGGTTTGTCGCTTGTGTTTGCCTTGCAATCTTGTCACACTAGTTTTGCAACATGTCATGTGAACGAAACCGCGGTCAAAGCTGCATGACCCTGAAATGTAAACCATGACATACGCGACACACATGTCACGATTTTCATGTTACGACTAGTCAATATGTCCTTCATACAGTCATTGTATGCCATACGAGGTATGGTATGAATGTCAATATAGACACAGACTGGAGAGCTGAAAATTTAGGCGGCTTGATAGATAGATAGATAGATAGATAGATAGATGGATAGATAGATAGATAGGTAGATAGATATGCTCAAAGTCACCAATGATAGATAGACATAAAGATAGATAGAAAGATAGATACATACGTTAAAGTCGCCGAAGTTCGCTAAAAAATGCTTCGCATTTAAAACACAGGCTTCCATTCCTTCACTAGTTGGCAAAGTCAGCAAAAAAGCGGTGTTCCGGTTGAGGGCACGAGAGACTTCTATCCTAGCCAGAGTCGGCCGTTTGTTGCCCTCACAAGGAGCGAGCGATCCAGCGTATGGTCCAGTCAAGCGCCAAAAGTGGAATGTGACTACGCTACGCCAGAACGTGCTTCTTGGCTTATAAAATGACTATTTATCCGAAGAACGCACCGTTGGACTTCATGTTTACAAATCGCACAGTTGCATATTGAAGAATCTATATCTTAACTCTGAAAGATCTTAAATGAACTGAAGGAGCAGCCACGTGTTGTCGCCGGTTCTGCCGATAGTTTTTAAATTAGAAGCATTCCCTAGCGGACTTCGGTGACTTTCAGCGTATCTATCTATCTATCTATCTATCTATCTATCTATCTATCTATCTATCTATCTATTTATCTATCTAGCTGCCTGACTTTTAGCTCTCCTGGCCGTTCGTATAATGGTAATAATACCAAACATTATAGGGCATAACATGAATGTATGACGAATACATTTGACTATACATATGAAAATCATGATAAGTAAGTGATGAATGTCATAAAATAAATGTCATGATCTTGCTGCTCTTGCAGTGGTCTCGTTCGCATAACATGTTGCAAAGCTGGAATGGTATGACATGATTGCATGGCGAACACAAGTGACATGCCCTCACGTGAATATTATGACGTGCGTGTCATGATACAACATGACTACATGCCACGCTCATGACAAGCTTGCGTCCAATTCGCTAACGTCACATATACGAAACTTGGTATACGTGTACGTGACTAGATGACGAAGGTATGTGACTGGTGAAAACATGATAATCATGAGATGCGTGTCATGTAGCAACATGACTACATGGCACGCTGATGATGCGCTCGAGGCCGTATTGATAAATTCACATGCACCAATTTTGGTAGTACGTGACGTCAACGGATGACATAAGTAAAGGAGACGTCCAAATATGATGATCATGACATGCGTGTCAGGTAGCAACATTACTACATACCACACTCATGATGCGCTCGCGGCCGTTTCCTAGCTTCACATATGCCAAGTTCGATGTTTCCTCGCGTGAAAGGTTGACGAAGGTATGTGATTGGCGCAAACATGATAATTATGAGATGCGTGTCATGTAGCAACATGACTACATGACACGCTGATGACATTCTCGAGGCCGTTTCGATAAATTCACATGTACCGATTTTGGTATTACGTAACGTCAACGGATGACATAGGTAAAGGAGACGTCCAAACATGATAATCATGACATATGTGTCAGGTGGCAACATTACTACATACAACCCTCATGATGCGCTCGCGGCTGTTTCCAAGCTTCACATATGCCCAGTTCGATGTTACTTTGCGTGAAAGGTTGACGAAGGTAAGTGACTGGTGCAAACATGATAATCATGAGATGCGTGTCATGTAGCAACATGACTACATGACACGCTGATGATGTTCTCAAGGCCGTTTCGATAAATTCACATGTATTAATTTCGGTATTACGTGACGCGCACGGATGGCATAGGTAAAGGAGAAGTCCGAACATGATAATCACGACATGCGTGTCAAGTAGCAACATTACTACGTGCCACACTCATGATGCGCTCGCGGCCGTTTCCTAGCTTCACATATGCCAAGTTCGATATCACCTCGCGTGAAAGGTTGATGAAGGTATGGGACTGGTGCAAACATGATAATCATGAGATGCGTGCCATGTAAGAACATGACTACATACCACACGCAAGGCAGAAATAAAGTTTGACTTGAGCTGGCGCGCATGCACGCTGGCGTTTGTTTCGTCGCGTCAACGCCAGCGATGCCATGCTAGGCGCCAGTCCTGCCGTATACTAGCAGAGGCGCACTGCGCTGCGTTGCTCTGACGCATGTGCGTTTCTGCGCGTCCGGCGTCACTCCGTCACTAAAGGAGGCAGACACAGTGTAGTCTGTGTAACGCATCGGTGCGAAAGGCAGCATGTCACATTTCGCGCCAGTTGCCTTATGGCCGCGCCGCTGGAAGGCTGGTAGCGCCGGTCACGCCTGGCGTGAAACTATAAAGTTCTTGCGTTTTGCTAACGTACAGTGTCACTGTGCCCAGTGTACGCGTGCGTCAACATCATGCATGAGTATATTGGGCCCTTCATGATGCACTCGCGGTCGTTTCGCTAGCTCCACATATACCAAATTTGGTGTTACGTGACGTCAAAGATGATGATGGTATATTACAGGTGCAAACATGATAATCATGTGGCACGCGTATCATACAAGAACATGACAACATAACACGTTCATAGTGTGCTCGTGGCTGTTTCGCTAGCTTCATATTGTCAGGATGAACCACAAGTACCGGGTATTTATTAAACCACTGAGTAGCTAGCTCTAGGACGATGCGTCAGTCGTGGCTAGCTCTCGAGTCAAGAATAAGCACGCGATCTTCTTCTTTCCTCCAGATTGAGAGCTGCTCTTGAAGTCTACCCACTACGTGTGGGTGACATTATCCCCCTTTCGAAAAGAGAAAATGTCCCTAAATAGGGAAAGAAAAGTGGATAGCACCACCCAATGTTACGTGCAACATAGGCACGTGAAAAAAAAGGAAAATCAGATAAAGCAAAAGTAGAAGTTAAAGAGCGTGCCAATATAGGAATAATCAATGAACGAAGAACCAAGACCACTAAAATAAATGAATAGCACAAAGAACAGTTTACGGCAAAGATAAACCTACGAACAATGCGCAGTAAATAGTTTCATGCGCAACACAAGAACGACGTCCAGCCTCGGTAGTGTCCTGCTCCATGCCTGCGGTGTTGAGTCCGGAACAACTTTGTAGTTCACGTCACTGACGCGGCGTAGCACTTTATATGGGCCAAAGTACCGGCTCAATCATTTTTCATAAGGGCCACGGCGGCGGACAGGCGTCCACACCCAAACTTGTCCTCCGGGTTTGTAAAACACTTCTATGTGGCGAGTGTTATGGCGTCATGCGTCTGCCAGCGGTTGCTGACCGATGTGCAGTCGCGCGAGCTCCGGGCTTCCTCAGCATGCTCTGCGAATTCTTCGGCATCAGTTGCCAACTTGTCTTCGTCCTGATACGGCACCAGAAAGTCCAGCGTGGTCTGCACTTAGTGACCATAGAAAAGCCGAAATAGCGTGAAATGCGTGGTCTCTTGCACGGCGGTATTATACGCGAAGGTCACGTAAGGTAAGATCCGGTGCCATGTTTTGTGCTGTACGATGTACATTGAAAAGGTGTCTGCGATGGTTTTATTCAGTCGCTCGGTAAGTCCGTTCGTTTGCGGGTGTTACGCAGTTGTCTTTCGGTGTCTGGTGTTACTCAGTTTGAAAAATTCGTCCAGAAGCTGCACCGTGAATGCCGTCCCTCTGTCCGGTATTATACTGGAAGGAGCAACGTGTCGTAACACGATGTGTTGCGTGACAAATTGTGCTACCTCAGAAGCCGTGGCTTGTGGGATCGCCTGCGTCTCAACGTAGCGTGTCAAATAGTCGGGCGCAATAACCACCCATTTTTTGCTGTCCGCAGACAGGTGAAATGGCCCGTAAATGTCCATGCCGACTTGGTAAAATGGCGTGTAAGGTGCTTCAATGTGATGAAGCAAACCAGCTGGCTTAACAAACGATTGCTTTCGCGCTGACATTCCTGACAGCTTTTGACGTACTTCTTGACGCTTGCTTAAAGTCCTGGCATATAGTACCTCCCACTCAAACTGACAAGTGTCCATGAGTAGCCCAGATGACCAGATGTGGGTTCGTCAGGGCAAGCGAAGGAGACATCATCTCGCGTATCTCGAGGAACCACGAGGAGGTAAGCCCGGTCGTTCGAACGAGCGTTCTTCTTGTACAGCACACTGTCTCGAAGACAGAACGACGTTAACTAGCGGGATAAATGACGTGGTATCATTGTGCCTTTGCCCTCTAAATGATCGATGAACGGACGGATCTCTGTGCCGTCTCGCTGCCGTTTGCTCAAGTTCGATGAGCTAATGGCGCCCAGGAAGCCTCCGTCTTCCTCTGCTTCCTGACGACTACATGCAAGGCTGCGCGTGACAGTGTGTCACCGTCTTCATGCCGACGGCCGGACTTATGAACGATGGTGACGTCAAATTCTCGCAGCCGCAAGCTCTACCTTGCTAGCCGTGCTGAAGGGTCGCGCAGGCTTGCCAACCAACAGAGGGTGTGGTGGTCCGACGCTAACATGAAGGGACGACCATAAAGGTACGGGCGAAACCTGGTTATTGCCCACACGACAGCAAGGCACTCTTTCTTCCTAGTAGAATCATTCGCCGCGGCACAGGATAGAGAGCGGCTGGCGTAGGCTATCGCTCTTTCGATGTCCTCTCGACGCTGAACAAGCACTGCAGCGAGCCCAACGTAACTAGCGTCAGTATGGGCATCCGTGTCAGCATCATCGTCAGAATTAGCGAGAACGGGCGCTGATTGCATGTGCTGTCGCAAATCATCAAAAGCTGCTTGTTGCTCGTTTTCCCAGACAAACTGCGTGTCATCCCTTGTGAGACGAGTCAGAGGTTCCGCTATCTGTGAAAAGGCGTGAATGAACCGTCGGTAATAGGCGCGCAAACCAAAGAAGCGCCGGACGGCTTTCTTATCGACAGGAGCTGGTATTTTGGCAATAGCGGCAAGCTTGTCCGCATCAGGCCGGACCCTTTCGGCGCTAACTACATGTCCAAGAAAATTTAATTCTTCATAGACGAAATGGTACTTCTGTGGCTTTAGTGTGAGGTCCGCCGATCGGATAGCCTCCAGCACGTTGCGCAAGCGGTGAAGGTGCTGCTCGAACGTGGCAGAGAAGACGACCACATCATCAAGGTAGACAAGGTAGACAAGTCTGCCACTTGAGCCCTGTGAGGACAGTGTCCATCATTCGCTGGAAAGTTGCCGGCGCTGAACGCAGGCCGAAAGTGAGTACTCGAAATTTGTATAGGCGGTCTGGAGTCACCAAGGCTGTCTTTTCGCGGTTTCGCTGATCTTCCTCATTTTGCCAGTACCCACTTTTGAAATCAGGAGAAGTGAAATAATTGGCACGACGAAGTCTATCCAGCGAATCGTCGATACGCGGCAGCGGGTACACAAGCTTTTTTGGTCACGTGTTTAAGCTTTCGGTAGTCGACGCTGAAGCGTAGGGACCCATCCTTCTTTTTGACAAGTACGACTGGAGATGACCACGGGCTGTTGAATCGTTCGATAACGTCATCGTCAAGCATCTCGGGGACTTGCGTACGTATCGCTTCACGTTCTTTAGCCGACACGCTGTAGGGGTGCTGGTGTATTGGGCGTGCGTCCTCGTACGTAATGATCCTGTGGTGAGTGATGGACGTCTGGCGGATCTTTGAGCAACTTGCGAAGCAAGATCTGAGAACTCGATCAAGAGCACTCGCAGCGCAGTCTGGTTATCGGTTGACAGATCAGCATTGATGTCAATATTACTCATTAACATGCCTGCGTTGTGCACTAGCTCTGACGTGAGACAGTTGGTTACGTTTCAAACTTCGTGGGCAAACACAATCGATGTGCAACGAAAAAGGTGTTGATGCTCGTTACTAAATTTGGTACCGAGCAATTCAGATCGGCCCTCACGAACGTGTATTACACTTCTAGATACACAGACGCTTTGTTGCAGGTGGTGTTCTACATTTGTTTCGGCCACCACATCGCCGTCACTCAAACCACAGCATGTTATCTCGACTTGAACACTTGCTCGGGGAGGAAGCGTCACTCTCTGTTCCGAAATACGGAGTACGTCGACACGCCTTCCGTCATTCTGCACGTTAATTGCTCGCTGGGCTGAGAACGTGACGCGGCGTTTTTGCAGATCAATGATTGCTTCATTTTCCTGTAAAAAGTCAACTCCCAGAGTGACGTCATGGGAGCATTCACGTTGAATTCACGCATTCACGTTGAACAAGGCAGCTTGCTACGAATGTATAACCTTGAATCTGTACTCTAGTTGTGCGGGCGCCCAGTTGATTAACGACATGGCCACCAGCTGTCCGAGTCTGCGAGCTATGCCATGGCGTGATTACTTTCTTCAGCCGCGTTGTCGATTTCCCGCTCAGTCTGCGCCGGTGTCCACGAACGCTTTACCGACACAACCATCAATTGTCACTGCTATGATGAGTGAAAGCCGGCTATGCTTTGCGGCAGCAGCTGATGTCGGACCAGTTTCTGTACAGTTCTGCGTCAATAGGAGGTCTTCATCGCTTCGACGTTCAGCGACCCCGCCCCCAGAGGTCGCTTTGGCTAGTTTTTCTGGTGGGGGCTGGGAGATCGTGCAGTAGAATACCGCTGGGGCGTTGATGAACATTGTGTCGGTGATGGCGAGCGCGACTGGCGCCCGACAGACGGTGGTGCATGCTGCTGGAACAGGTAGTTTTGGATGTCGCGTGGGCTCTGGCTGTAACGGGGTGGCGCCGAGTACGCGGAGAATCCGCGAAGCCCAAGACGGTGTTATGGGCACTGGCGGTACAAGTGATCAGCTTCTCCGCAGTGAAAGCATAGAGGCGGGTGATTGGGTGTGCGCCAAACATCAGACTTTCGAGGAGACGTGTGCCAATCGTTTGTGTACTGGACAGCTTGCACCGAACAATGGGCGACAGAAGCGCCAAGGACGAACGGCAGGGACGGTGGCGTGCCTTCGTAATATGGTATGTGCTGCGCTGACTCGAGTGAAACAGCAGAAACAGGATGAACGAACAATATAGGCGATGCGCCAGGGTGTTTCAAGGCTTCCGCGTAGGTTTTCCTACGGTGGTATTCAGCAGGAACTGGCGCAGCTGAATCAGGAGGCAAGCTGTCCCGGAGGGCCTGGTGCAGCTCATCCTAATCACAATTGCAATAGCGCTAATCGTAGGAAGAGGTGTTACACCAGCCTTTTGCAACTCTTCACGAACGATATTACGGATGAGTTCACGTAGAGAGCCATTGCTGGTCCCAGCGGCGGTGAAAGTGTTAGCAGTGGACATGCCACTGACTTGCCTGTCGTACTGGTTGGATCGCTGCTGCAGCATTTTTTTCATTGTGACGGCTTTGGAAAAAAAATCCGTGACCGTCTTCGGAGGGCTTCGCATGAGGCCGGCAAAAAGCTGGCCCTTGACACCACACATCAAGTGAAGAAACTTCTTGTCCTTCGTCCTTCTTGAATCAGCCCGTCGTAAGAGATGCATCATGTCTTTGACGTACGTGGTCACAGTTTCGTTTGACGACTGGACGTGGGCCAGAATAGCTCGTTCAGCTTTTTCTTGGCGATTAGCGCTGGCATAGGTCTGCAGAAGTCTACGAGAGAGTTCGGGCCACGTCGTCAGCTGCTCCTCTTGATTTTGATACGACGTGCGTGCCCCATCTTCGAAATAGAAATAGACGCGACCCTTTTTCGCCGCGTCAACCCACTGACTCAAGATGATTACGTGCTCGAAGTCTGCCAACCAGTCCTCCACGTCCTCGCGCTCCGTACCATGGAACGTCGCTAGTGCCCGTGGGCTTTCCAACGTGTAGCGAATCGATGTCGTGCTTCCCGTGCCGGTTGGTGAGGTTCGAACCGAAGCGCTGGTAATGTTTGTTGAAGTGGTGGGAGCAGTATCGTTGACTTCCTGAGGCAATCTCCTGATTCGGCGGCTGGTCCAATACACGGGAGTACTGGCTGGCTGTCACAGAACGAGCGCCTAAAATGGGCGCGCCGCCAACTTCTTGCGATAACGCGCGGGAGAGACGCGGCGAGGTCAACGAAAAAAAAGAAAAGATAAAACAAGCATCCAAGGCTCCCCGGGCGCGCGAGGCTCTCCCCTCGGAAGCGTGGCTTCGCCGATGAACCTCCTCACCCCACAACGGCGGTCGAGCAAGCACTGGAAATTTGTAGAAGGAAATAGGCGTGGTCATGCCGGGTTGAGTCATCGGTCAGGGACGGCCCTCGTACAGTCTCGCGCCTCTCCCCAGCCTTCGCTCCGTATCGCGCCGACGAAATGACGAAAACTTTCTGGAATGTCGCGCGGAAGGTATTTAACCGAGCAGCCGAGACGAGAGATCTGGAGAAGACGGAAGTTAGCGCCAGAGCGCGTAGGGATTCCATCGTGTAGTCGGCGAAGCTTTTGTCCGTAGAGACAAAGCAGGAGATGGAGATGATTTTCACCTGAGGGGTGACGACTCGAGCTACAGGCAAGAGTGTGTGTTTACCGCTATCGAGCGAAGACGCGTGGCAACAGCTGCGCGTGTGAAGCCAACGTGTTTCCGGCAAAGAAGTTTGAAGCTTGGAGAGTGGCCATTTGAAGACGCGAGGTCCCTTGGAAGAGAAACTTCGGCGAGGTTTCCTGGAAGAGAAACTTCAGGGGGCTGCGGAACGACAACAACGCTGGACTTTGAGTGAGTGATCCTCGGAAGGGTATCATTCAGACTTTTGTTCCAAGGACTTTGGACTGAATAGGTTTTCCATCTCTTTAGTCTTTAAGTGTCTTAGTTGTTCAATGCATGCGACTGCATTGTAGTGTGTACTGATGTCTGTGTCCGTTGTTCGAGTGTGGCTAATTTTACTGTGTAGAACGTTGTTTGATCGGTGACATATTGTACTTACCTATTGTGGAGTGAGCATATTTGTGTATTGTTTTTCTGATCTGCCATTACTGAGAATATAATTTTGTTGGTTTATCAACTCTCGGCTCTGACTTGTTCTTTTGGCCACAGCCGGCGTCCGCTGGCGCGCCAAAAAGGACCACTTCTAAATTGTCCATGCTTTCGTGGTGCGGTTCGGGGTGGTCGATACTTCGGCCCTTGGAATTATCCCGGCGATCGCCTCCCTAATTAACGGGACCTTGTGTGACACTGGCACTGGACTCGTATTACGGCTTCCTGGAGGGTCTGCAGCATCTGTGATACTACCCAGTAACTTCCACCAGTTTGCCACGATGAATCCCAAGTACGGGGGTTTATTAAACCACCGAGTAGCTAGCTCTATGACGGTGCGCCAGTCGTGGCTGCCTCTCGAGTCCAGAAGAAGAACGCGATCTTTTTTTTCCTCGAGATTTAGAGCTGCTATTGTAGTCGACCTACTACGTGTGAGTGGTAATTTGTACTCAATTTGGCTTCATATGACGCGAATAGAAGACGAAGGTAAACAACACGTCCATGCATAATAATCATCACACGGAAGTTTTGTACGGCATAATTTACCTCCACCTCGTAATGTTGTGGTGAATTTATTGTGACAGATAAACCCTCTTATTTGTGCTTCGCATGCCATCGATTCTTACTGTACGTAAGATCTGCCATTTTTTTTTGCTTTGAAAGTCGGTTCTTTCTTTTGGTGCTGGTCAACATATAAAGATGATTTATATTGACTTGTTTGGTAGATATGCGCGCACACGAGTGAATATTGAGTTTTTCTTTGCGCAGGCGACGATATAGCAGTATACATCAGGCGTGCCAGATTACATAGTTGCAGTTATATTGATACCTATGATTAAGAAACCGCGAAGGAATTACTGATGCAATCAGCTGAAAAAGTATCCCAGTGTGTTAGTTCACTAAGTCGTACCAAATTACCCACTCTAAATTGCCTGTCCTCACATACGAGTCAGAGAAGTACCGGCTACTGCGCTCGAAGAAAGCTTTCGGTGGCAGCCTGCGTTGCTGAAAGCACGACACATCGATTGTCGTCACTCTTTGTGCGGGCATCCCACACGCAGAGCAATAGTTGATGTAGGCTCAATCATATCTAAATTGTACTCAACAGTCATTTTTACACTTTTGAATTGTGCCTACATAAAGTACAGCGCCGGCAACATGTACACCGACGCGGCTGGCTCGATAGGCCTTGATGGGACGGGGCACTTGGTAAGGCTGCTTTCGAAGCAGCTGAGCTGCGATGCTTGAAGTTTCTGCATTTTAGCTTTGCAACAATTGTAACTGTAACCTAAAGTGTACCTAAAGTAAGTAGAAGGTCAACCATTTCTAGTTGTGCATTCAAGAAGTGGCGATACCGAGCAACAGCCGTTTTTCTGGCAGTATACAGTGAGCGTGCCAGTGTACAGATCTGTGCAGTTTTATCAATATCAAGTATTAAAAACACCCGAAAAATACTATTGCAATCCGCTGAAAACGTATGCCCGGCAGTACGTTCACGAAGGCGTACCAAATTACCATACCAATATTGCGTGCTCCCACGCAGGGGCGTCTGGCTACACAGACGTTTGGCGTGTAGCGTCCCCACGGACCCGAGCTAACGGAGAGGGTGGTTTCGACTCCTTCCCACGCCCAGCCGTGCGTGGCTTTGCCATGTCCGGGGAAAAGGCGATCCTGGGGGTTAAGCCGAGCCAGGTGATTGTGCCTTTAAGGCCCCTTGGCAGAGACAACACACCCCTATGGCCCCAACTTCACGTAGGCGGCAGACCTGGGCTGACCCACCGAAGGAAAATAGGCAACACCTTTTTCTATCTCTCGGTCTCTCTACAACTTCGTCTTTCTCACTTTTTTATCTTCCCTGTCTACTTCTCCCTTCTGTTTACTTCTAATTTTCTCGCCGGCAAGAGTTCACCCTGTGCAAACAGCTTACCTTGGTCTGGACGCATTGGGTTATAGCAGTGTTCTACGGCTGACGTCTACAAGCTTTCAGCAACCCCAAACTTGCAGCGTCGCCTCGTTGGGCTCCGTGGTGGGTGGCCGCCAACTCTGCTGAACAACACACAATCAACATGCATAAAGCATTCCTTTTGCTTAGTGATGGTGCCTCGTCAAAGCGGGCACGCACCAAAGACATCACTTTTTTCAACTGGCCAAGACAAATCTTTCCTCACTTCCATGTTATACACTGCGAGAGAACTAACAAGCAAGCCAGAACTGTATCCTCCTTCGTAGTGGCTAGGTGCTTAACCGAAACTCTCGGTGCAGGGTAAAGGTTATCATAACAGCCAGCGGAGATCTACTCCTCGAGATACTTGACAAAGACCCATTCGAAAAGCTGAACACTTTCACAACTTTTGGTGACACCCCAATCAGTATTACACCGCACATGTTTATGAAATCTGCTCGCGGGGTACTATCGGACGCAGACTTTTTGGCCTGACCAAAACTGCATTTTTGGAAGGATGGAAAAGCCAGATTGCGACCAACGTACAGCGTAAAAATATAAGAAGAAAAAAAAGGGAAACACCAACCAAACAGTTAATACTGACCTTTTCTTCGAGCGATTTGCCAGAAACCCATCAAACCGTGTATACAAAGACATCCATGATGCCATATAATACCAATCCGCGCCATTGCTTCCAAAGTCAGTGGTATGGCCACGGCTCGCAAAGGTGTCGTGGCCGGAAAATTTGTGCTCTGTGTGGAGTCGCGGGCCACGCGCACGACAACTGCGAAGCACCTGCACACTGTGTGAACTGTGGCGGGAATCATGCCGCATACTCAAGCTCCTGATGTTTTGGAAAAAAAATAAAAGAACCATCTAAGTAAAACTAAAAGAAAACATTACAATCAAAGAAGCCAGAAAAAGAGTCTCGCCATTCTATGGCCCCACATATGCTGATGCGGCGTGCCAGGGGACAGCGTCGCACCAGCCCTCGACACTCATTCGGCCTGCGCAGAGTGAGCCATAGGCTGTGGCGCCTGCCACCAAGATGCAGGGGTTGAGTCTACTCCACCTACTATTGAACAGAAACCAGAGACTCTAGGGTCCTCCAATCTCATGGCCTCACCTCGCCAGACGAGGTCCAAACTTAGAACAACCAGCTCGCATGTGTGGGCATCCTGTGCCTTCCGAGGAGGCAATGAACGCGGCGGCACCCCTGGTCGTGAAAGAGCGGCGTGGCTCTCTGGAGCGCGCCTAGAGAACTAAAAAGCTCATATCTGGGCCTGATGACAGCCCTGTTATTTGAGCTCGAAATTTCAGGTTAAATAATGCACTCCCTTAATGTACACACAGCACTACTTTACTTCCAATATTGAAACACGAATTATACATTGCAACGTCAGAAGACTGCTTAAAAACCTCGACGACGTCAAAGAGCTCTTACACAAACACTCACCAAAATTGCTGTGTGTACAGAAAACACCTACAATCCGTCAGTACAAATTTTTTACTTGCTTACGACATATACCGAAAGGACCGAGATGATGCTGTGGTGTCATCTGGTGGCTTGGCCATTATGATTAATCAAAAAGTAGCGTGTACACATTTACCACTCCAGACATCGCTTGAGGTGGTGGCCGTCTGAGTGGTACTTTTAATCAAACCCGTCACCATCTGCTCTCTGTATGCACCCCCGTAACACCGTTTTGAAAGACGGGAATTCCAGTCTTGAATAGACGAACTTCCTGAACTTTATCTGCTCTTTGGGGACCTAAATGTGCATAGTGGTCTGTGGGGCGATTCTCGCTGTGATGCACGAGGTCGTTTCATTGAACAATTTCTCTTCTCTTCTGGTGCCTGTTTGTTAAATAGGAAAAGAGCCAACATACTATAACGTCGCAAACAAAACTTACTCGTCTATAGATCTCAACATCGTATCACCTTCACTTCTAGCCCAACTGAAATAGAAATTCGTAAATAATTAAAATGAAAGTGATCATTTTCCTGTAGTGTTGAGTTCACCAACAACATATGAATACCCTCCACAGGTTCCCAAATGGCTGATAAACAAAGCAGACTGGAAACAGTTTCACAACACTGCTCGTTTCAGTTAGACAGACATATGTAGGTTAAACATAGATGAAGCTATGCAGTACTTCACAGCTTTTGTTACTGACACAGCAGCCAAGTGAATACCGTAAACATTTGGAATGCCTAGCAATCAACGTGTTCCAAGGTGGAATACTGATTGTCGGAATGCGCGAAAGGAGCAGAAAAGGACATGAAGGTTGCTTCGGAACTCACCGACAGCCGACAATCTTGAGAGCTTTGGAAAATGAAGTCTTAAGGCACGAGAACGCGTCGGCAGGCTGGAAGAGAAAGGTGGCAGAAGGTCATATCAGGTATCAGTTCATATACACAGGAAGCTAAAGTCTGGAACATGGTTGGTAGAATAGCAGCAAGACAAGTACACTCACCGCCACTCGTAAACACACAGGGTGATACCTTGGAAGGTCAGGCAAACTTTCTCGGTGCACACTTCGAACGGGTCTCCAGCTCGTCAGACTATACTGGTGCTTCTCAAGAATACAGAACAAGAATAAAAAGCAGAAACTTGAACACAATTTCGCTAGATGCGTGGCATATAACCAAGCTTTCAGTTTAGCTGAGCTCCAATTGCCTCTAAACTCCTGCAGTAATTCTGCCCCAGGTTCTGACCATGTGGGGTATGAAATGTTAAAAAAAAACCTGCCCATCAAAACGTAAAGAACCTTACTTTGTTTATGAAATGCTATCTGGTTTTCTGGCACTATCCCTGTTTCCTGGAAAGAGCCCATTATTATTGCTATTTTCAAAGAGGGCAAGGATCCTTTTTTAGTTTTGAGTTATAGTGCTATCGCATTTACAAGGTGATTGTTCAAACTTTTCGAAAAAATTATAAACTGCCAACTTGTATATTTTCTTCAAACAAACGATTTTCTCGACCATACCAGTGTGCATTTTGAGAGTGTAGATCTACCACAGACCCCCTTGTTCGTATCGAGGCACAGATTTGAGACGCTTTTGTCCACAAACAATATTTTCTCTCCGTGTTCCTCGATATCAAAAAGGCTTACGATACAACATGGCGCTTTGGAATATTAGGAGACCTGTCCCATCTTGGCGTGCAGGGAAGAATGTTTAACGTATTCGAACGTTAATTGTCAAATCAGACATGCCTTGCCCGAGTGGGCAGCATTCATTCCCAAACACTTGTCCAAGAAACAGGAGTGCAACAAGGTGGTGTACTTAGCTGCACACTTTTTATAACCGAAATGAATTCTTTGCGCTTGTCTATCCCTCGAAATACGTTTTACTGCACATACGTCGACGACCTCCAGCTTGGTTTTAAGTCTTGTAATCTGGCCATGTGTGAGCGGCAGGTTGAACTTGGTCTGAACATATTCTCCAACTGGGTAGAAGAAAACGGGTTCCGGCTGAATGCACAGAAAAGCACGTGTGTCTTGTTTTCCAGAAAGAGAGGCCTTCATTCCGAACCTGATATTCAACTGCATGGGCAACGTCTTGCTAATAATACTGAACATAAATTTTTAGGCCTGATATTGGACACTAAGGTAAGCTTCATACCACGCATCCAGTATTTAAAAAAACAAGTGTGTAACAGCCGAAAATGTCTTAAAAGTATTGTCACATACTACATGGGGAAGTTACAGGAAGTGTTTATAGAATGGCTATAAAAGCCTCATACGTACCCGCCTAGACTATGGGGCAATAGTATATCAGTCTGCGACACATACTGCCCTTGATATGCTTGATCCTGTTCATCATCTAGGCATCCGCCTCTCTACGAGTGCTTTTCGCAATAGCCCGGTAAGAGCCTGTACGTGGAATCGAACGAATTAATGTGAACATAAATTTTTTTATGTGAACATCAACACAAGGTGAAATAGCTAATTTAGGTTCATGGATGTATAAAGTATACTTTACAGTTATTCTCACAATTTAAAATTGGTTTACACGAGGCAAGAAGCGTTGGTAACATATACACCGACGCGGCCGGCACGATAGGCTTAATGCTCGGATGACCGGGCACTGGGTAAGACCGCTCTCGACGCGGTGAGTAGGGATGATTGATGTTTGTGCATTTGAACTTCAGAACATCTATAACTGTTATCTGAAGTAATTAGACGGATAAGCATCGCCAGACATTCATTTAAGCGGTGTGGCGGAATCGAACGACAATTTTTTTCCTCGCCTCCGCAGGGAAACTTCGCTAGGCGGCTGAGAGAGCCCATTTAGGTTTCGTCAACTTGGCGGCAAAAACAATTTTCTGTTTCTGTTAGGAGTGGCGTGCAGCTTAAGGCTTATAAACACAGCAACTTTGATTCGTTACAGGAATACACGGCTGATGCGAATATGGCTGGTATACGCGGGAGAATATGCGAAAAGTTGCATTATAATTGCTGCGATACGTACGTGCGCGGCAAAAGTTACGTATGCTCGGTATCTGTTAGGGTAGCAGCTTTCCGTGGCATTGAATCGAGCGCTATATATACAATGACCACGAAAGATAACACGGCACACGCTACTATAATGTGCACATGTGCATACTGTGCTGGTAGAAACAGTTCGTGCTCCAGCCTTCACCAGTGTCAAAAAACATACTGGTATGACGCTGGGGACGCTGTTCTTTGGAATAGAGTTCACACAACAGGATACACACACACACACACACACACACACACACACACATATATATATATATATATGTAGGAGTAATAATTCAACGGGCCAGTTAGTCTTCGTGAAGGTATGGGATATGGCACAACGGGAGCGTTGTCAACAGGGATAAATATATTTATTTCCCAACAGTTTCGGGAGGGGTCCTCCCTTCATCAGTATATATATATATATTTTTATATATATTGTGGTGAGTAAGGGGACTTACTCAATAGCTGAGGTCATCGGACGCACTCAAGACAACCTGATAACACGAAGACGTTCTTTTATCAGACGAGGACAAGGAGGCTCTCTTTCATCTTCGTCCGTTTCCCCTCAATGTTCCTCAAGTGGTAGGCGAACAGAACCACTTTGTATGTGCATGAGAAAAAAAAGAAAAAAGAAAGAAAAAAGAAGAGAAAAAACAAAAAAGGACAGTGTACACGTACGAGTCAGTAAGAAAAAAGCATGGTCTCCAGCAATCAATCTTTGTCACCAATTTCCTCCTGGCTTACTTCTCGGAGGCAGGAGAGTCTTCCGCGGTCCTCATTGATGCCAGCTACTAATGTTCAAAATTTGAAAAGAAAATATGCCTCACGGTGTTCGCGCTCGCTTCTGTTTGAGAAACCGGACTGCAAAAGAGTTACGTTGATATTTTCAAAACTGTGGCTTGGCAGGCGCAGCTATCTAGATAGAGGTATCTTCGGCAGTGAAGTGGCGTGGTACCAGTGATTATTGAACCGCAGCCGAAATGGCGTGTCTGTTTGGCCGATATATTCTTGTCCGCAGATGTTGCAATGTAGCATGTATATTACGTTGTTGGAGTCACAATTAAGGCTTTCAGTTATGCAGAATTTGAAATCCGAGAAGTTCGCTTTGGATTCACGTGTTGTGACCATCTTTGGGCATACCTTGCATCGAGCTTTTCCGCAGGGATGGCACCCTGATTGAATTTTGGGGGTGGTTTTTGCTCTGACAAGAATGTCCTTCAGATTTTTATCCCTGCGGTACACCACGTGAGGTGGCTTCGCGAAAATAGAAGTTAGTCGTTCGCTTTGCCTGATTATGTTGAAATGGCGGGAAAGTGTGTTGTTTATTTGTGGCGCTGATGAGGAGTAAGTTAGTACAAGGTTAGTTTGGGAAATCCTTTCAGATACTTTGTTTGGTCCCTTAATTACATCATTCCTGTTCGAGTCTCGAGCACGTAGTATAGCATCGTCAATATTGTCTTCTGGATAATTTTGTTTCAATAAGGAATGCTTTAGGTGTTCTGCGTGTCTGTCAAATTCCCGCATATTGGTGCATATTCTTCGGTACCGGTAGGCCTGAGAATATGGAATACCCGTTTTGCAATGCTTTGGGTGGCTACTGTTAAAATGTAGGTACATTTTACGGTCTGTAGGCTTTTTGTAAAGGTTTGTTGGCAAGCGGTCATTTTTGACCGTGACAGCGACGTCCAAGAAGTTAATGCTAGTTTTGGAAATTTTGTGCGTGAATTTAATTGACGGGTGGCACGTGTTAAAATTCTCTATAAAGCGGAAATGACTTCCCTCATCGTGGTTCCACATCATAAAAATATCGTCTAAGTATCTTCTGTAGTAGAAAGATTTCAAGGTGCGTCGCTCAATGGATGGCATTTCAAGTGAAGCCATAAAGGTGCTCGCGAAGTTTGGGGCCATTTTCGTGCCCATTGCAGTGCCACTGACTTGAAGGAAATGCTTGCCATTGTACTCAATATGTTTCTTCTTTAGTACAAGTTCAAGAAGTGTAAACAGTACCTCGCCACTTACACTCGTTGATGAGTCAGATTTTACATATTCCGAAACCATAGGCGCTATCACTGTCATTGTGGGGTATGCTGGTGTACAGTGAGCAGGCGTTCATGGTCACCAGAAAACTACCTCCTGGGATATCGACACTTGAAGTTTCGCAGATGAAGTGATTTGTGTCCTTTAGGTAAGAGGGAAAATTCGTGGGGATGTTTTTATTAAGGAATTGATGAATTCTGATATATTTTCTGTTGATGTGCTGTTACTGGATACTATCGGACGTCCCAGATGGCCTGCCTTGTGTATTTTGGGGAGCAAATAGAATCGACCGGGAACAGAATAGGCCGGCAACATTGCTTCGAACATTTTGCCGGTAATTTTCTCGTCCCGGCGGAGGTTATTTAGGGTTACTTTTATCTCCCTTTCAAATTCGGGAGTCGGGTTCGTTGGAAGTTCTTTGTAGAATGTTGTGTCTGATAGTTTATTTATTTATTTATTTATTAGAATACCCTCAGGGCCCGTAGGGCATTACAGGGGGGTGGGTACAACATTTTATAACACACAAGATAGTTGTCGTTCCCCTTCCTTTAAGTAGTCCGACGTGTTTAGAATTACTATGCAGCCCCCTTTGTTCGCCTGTTTGATGGTAATTACAGTGTTTTTTCGTAGTTCATCGAGTGCAGTTTGTTCTGACTGATATGTTGTTTCCAGATGGCCTATCTTTTTGATACGCTCTGATGAATATCTTTTTGAACTGCTGATATATACATATCGAGGTGTTTGTCCTTTTGCTCAACCGGACACCATAATTTGCCACCACCGATCAATCTATTCTCCTCCGTACAGTCTTTGCCACCATGAAAGTATTCATGGAGGCGGAGATTTATTGATTTGTAGGGTTTAACGTCGCAAAAGCACCATATGATTATGAGAGACGCCGTAGTGGAGGGCTCCAAAAATTTCGACCACCTGGGGTTCTTTAACGGGCACCCAAATCTGAGCACACGGGCCTACAGCATTTCCTGTTCCATCGGAAATGCAGCCGCCGCAGTCGGGAATCGAATCCGCGACCTGCGGGTCAGCAGCCGAGTACCTTAGCCACTAGACCACCGCGGCGGGGCATGGAGGCGGAGATTACGCGCAAAGTTATCGAGGTCTTGGAACAGTTCCAATTCATTGAATCTACCGGATGATGGACAAAAGGTTGAACCTCTCGACAAAAGTTGAAGCTGAGCGGGTGTGAGCGTTGTGTTGGACAGATTGAGGACATTTTTCTCATACTTTTTTGGCTGCTCTTGGCTATCACGTGGCACGGGAGTGTCAGCGTCATTTTCGAGAGTAAGGGTGTTTTGATTATGATTGCACTGTAGTTTTGAGTCCCCATTTTTCTCCTCAAAGTTAGGTTGTGGTGCGAGTAGTCCCTGGCGTTCTTGTACTGCGGCGTTCTTGTACTGCGGTTCTTGTCCCGGCTGCGGCGGCTGCATTTCCGATGGAGGCGGAAATGTTGTAGGCCCGTGTGCTCAGATTTGGGTGCACGTTAAAGAACCCCAGGTGGTCTAAATTTCCGGAGCCCTTCACTACGGCGTCTCTCATAATCATATAGTGGTTTTGGGACGTTAAACCCCACATATCAATCAATCAATTGTACTGCCTCATTCCTATTTTTCTGTTGCAGAGCAGTGGAGCTTCTGCAGTCCCCATTGAATATTTTATCTTTTACTACTCAAATTTCGCCTCTCTTTTTTACTTCATATCTTTCCAGTTCTCTTCCTCATGCTCTCCGAGATTAGATACGAATTTCTGCGTGGCCTCCGTGACACTGTATTCGGTGGCCTTACGCTCACTATGGTCCGCAATGACACGAGTCAGTTGCAAGGACGCTTCTAGTAATATTTTTTCCCACTTCCCCTTTCTGCTTCAGTTAGTGCAGACATTGAGGGGTTGCAGGCTAGGCGGAGGCCCTTAGGTGCAATTTCGTGATATAGATATTTGGTTAGTTGTTCCGCGTGTTTTTCCTATTGCACCCGTTTTTCAATGAAGGAAAATGATTGCCTTCATTCTTCATATTCGTACGCAACGTCAATAACTGAAGGTATTACATGCACCGGTAGGTCTTTGCTGACAGTAGCCTCGTCCTGATTAGGCACTTCAGCGTGTTTGAAAGAGGCGGCGCTTTGCGCGTGGTAAACGTCCACACACTCGGCCAACGACGGGCGTCACTTCCGGAGATGGCACTCAGAAGTGACGTTGAAACTGGAGGAATCGTTGTTCTTTCACTTCTACTTGCGATAAAACTAACGTCATCACACAACCGGCTGCAGGAAGTGTCAGGGGCGACCGTGAATGCAGTGAGGGCCCGGTGGCTGTCGGGAATATTATGGTGCACCATGCTAACGCATGTCGCATCATAACATGCCGCGGCCGGAAGTGGTGAGCTTGTTATCCGAGGTATGCTATTACCAGGGCAGGTGATTAGACTGATACACCTGCTATGCGCGCGCGCATGAGCACCGCTTTGATCATTATTAAAATATATATATATATGACTACGAAATCTTAGCGCCAAAAAAAACAGAGACAAAAGAAAGAAACGTAGACAACACGAGCGCTAACTTCAAACCAAGTTTATTAGGAAACACACATGAATATATACGAACTCAAATCTCAGAAATCTCACGCCTTCTTTTAAACAATGTCATACAAAAACAAGAAATGTATTATCAGGAAATAAACAGGTAAACGCGCATGAGTAACTGGAACCAAGAAAACTTAGAAAAACTTAACAGCCCCCCGAAAAACCCTACAAACGAAAAATAAAACATCAACTGCGCAGGCTTAACTCGGTGAATATATATATATATCTCGGTGAATATATATATATATATTCTCGGTGAATATATATATATATATAATATATATATATAACTATATATATATAATATATAACTATATATATATATATAACTATATATAATATAACTATATATAATAAACTATATATAATATAACTATATATAATATATAACTATATATAATATATAACTATATATATAATATATATATATATATATATATATATATATAACTCGGTGAATATATATATATATATATATATATATATATATATGAGTACAATTGTGGCGTTGTTGTGGTAAAACACATGCACGCTGCGCCGAAGTCGTGTGATAAATTCGAAGCTATTTGTTTTTTACTATTTGCGTATTTGTGCTTTAGGACCTTTTTTGTTTTTTATTCGGGCATCTGAGTTAAAAAATTATGAGTGTAAACACAGAACACGCCCCACAAAGAAACGGAGCTGCAGAGCTCGCGTGTGAATCTCTTCCTGGAGCGTGTTCTGTGTTTGTGCTGCTAATTGTAATTCAGAGCCATGCAGTAACAAGGACCATGTGAAATAATATTTTAGTTGGGGAGAATGCGGTTTCTTATATCGCAACTAAGGACAAGAACAACGAAACTTAAACCAGAATTTCGTTTACATAAGACATTTGAGACTACAGCAAATATCGACACAAGCAATTATTATTCTTTTTTGAGTTTCTAATATAATGAGCAAGTTTTATGTTATTGCAATGAGTGAAACACAATTCGCCATGCACAGGTGGATGGAGTCGCAGCCTCAAGCTGATCCAACGTACCAGTACCTCGGAAACTATATGAGTAAGCATTTTGTTGTATTTGTACTTCATTCTGCTATTTCATTGTGATCAAGCTTCTTACGGGGAAGCCTAAACGTCTCGCTTTGTTGTGGGGTATTCATATTGTAGTCAGCGTTTCTTATTAGGCCCTGCATATTATCAATATTTGAATATTCTGGAGATCCCGCATACCTTTGGATTCGATGTTATGCGAAACATGCGTAGGAAAGGTGACTGTGTTGTAAATTTTTATTGAAGATAACGTTATGAAGTAGCCCCGAAACTATGTACAAACGCACGCAGAGACATACGTTAAATCGTTGCATATGTTTTATATCACGAGCTGTTTACAGTTGCGTAAAAATTCCAAGAGGTACATTGATATCAGCAGTACTACAAGTGGAAGGCTCATATGAAGGGCGTTGCTTGCGAGAAAGGTAAGCCTGCACACTGACGCATAAATCAACTTCAGCAAATGGTTCCTAACTCTGGCTGGCTTTAATCTGACATCACGACTCTATCGTAGGAGTACATTTGCGATGTTAATAAAAGTTTATAACCAGCACTGAAAGTACAATTGGCGTTTCACAAAAATTAGGGTCTATATTTAAAACAGTTCCGAGACCTCGCGTGGGTCTTTGGTAGAATACTTGAATTCATTACTTGCAATCATCGGGCCAACACTGCCGACGTCGCGTTTTCTTTAACTCTCACCCGTTAAAGTCATGCATGTCTGTTCTCGCCATTCGTGGGTAGACAAACTTTCAATCACTTGTAGCACATGCCCGCATACTTATGGCACATACGCGTCAGGGCGTATTTGCCACAAGTCTAGCGGAAATGGTTTGGGAACATACGGGATGGGATCGTGACATTATTTATGTCATGACTAGCAAGTCGTATTTGTCAAACTTGTTGCCACCCACCAGTTTAACTTGAAGTTTGCCCCAAGTTAAGCTGGTGATCACGATAACACCTAGACGTAGGCACAGACAGACCTACAGATAGATAGATGGATAGATAGATAGATAGATAGATAGATAGATAGATAGATAGATAGATAGATAGATAGAGACAGACAGACAGACAGACAGACAGACGATCAAAGTGGTCTCAGAGCGCAGATAAATGCTTCGCACTTAAAAAAAATCACACGATCCTTTATGTATTCTCAATAAAACAACTCCAAAGTGAGAGCTGTTCGGTGTGGCTATTTCACCGTCCAATATATATCGAGGTCCTCAATTTAGTGATTACCTACCACAACTTATTTGTCACGAACGCCACTTTCACAAATCAAGTTGGTTAAATAATCCGGGCTAACCTAATGCGCTGCGATTACCATCATAAAACACAACTACTTTTCACGATTTTTTTTTGCTTTCTAAGCCAATAACGACAAATTATGAATATTTATCAAGAGGTAAATCCTACTGTTACATAATATAGGTGGTAGTCAGACATTTAAAGATAAAGGTCTTTGATGTTCACATTTGACTAAAATGCTTTATTTTTATTTAGAAATACTGCCAGTCTTGAACGAGATCAAGGCTGGAAAACGGGGGTTACAGCAGAATACATAGGAATCAGTAAACAAAATGCACTAAATTGTACAACAATGCGCTAAGATTTTATAAAAGCAGACATAGATTAGCTAAAAGTTATACAATAAAAACATCATTCCACAAGAAAAAGGGAGTCACAAAAAAGAAGACAGTACATAAAAGTAATTATGTTCACAAATAAAAAGGTAATAACTTAACTCAACCGCTCTTCATTAGTAAAGATTCCTCGATTGTCGCAGCGAATCTGTCTAGTGAGTGAGTGTTAGGCGATGATGGATCAATTTTATTCCAGACTCTTCAGGCTGTCGGGAAGTAAGAGTATTTAAATTAGTCAGAATGATGTGTATATTCAGTTAGTGTCATAAAGCGTTTGCAACGTGTAGGTCTAAATGAGGTTACCAAAATATAAGTAGTGGTGTCCTTGTTTACTTGGTTTTGTAGTAGCTGATGCATGAATTTTAATCTAGTTAGTTTGGCTCTATTTTCAAGGCTAAGAAGGCCTGTCTTGTTTAGTAATTCAGTCAGTGGGTCTGAAGTTTCAAATTTCTTTGATACAAATCTGACGGCCTTTCTTTTGATCCGTTCGAGTTTATCAATTTTCTGTTTGGTGTACTGGAACCATGCAATGTTAGCATATTCGAGAACTGACCGAAGAAATGTTTTGTATGCTAGAAGCTTGATGTCAGGTGGCGCAATAATGAGGTGTCTTCTGAGGAAGAAGAGCTTTTTAAGGCAGTTGACGTAATAGTGTTGATGTGCGAGTCCTATCTAAGATTGTATGTAAATATTAAACTAAAGTATTTGTAACCATGCACTCAAGCTAGCTTTAAGGTATTCGCGATATATGCGAGCTGAGACATGAATTTTTTCTGCTAATTGCTAGAGCAGCTGATTTATTAACTTTAAGGGTCATTTGCCAGTCAGTACATCATTTAAAAGTTGAGTGTAGAGTTCCTTCAGTGTTATGTAATCCTCAAAAGAAGTAATTTCTTGATAAAGTATACAATCTTCAGCGAGCAGTCTAACTTTTACACCTATGCTAGATGATAAATCATTGATAAAAAATATGGAAATAATTGAGCCAGCACGCATCCCTGAAGTACTCCAGGTGTGACGCGTGAAAGAGCTGATGACTGATAGTCAATTTTGACAAACTGCAAATGATTGGTAAGGTATTCTTGTACACATAAGATGGGTCCGCTTCTCAGATTGGATTTATTTTAATCACCAGCATAGTAAGTGAGACACTATCGAATGCTTTTGGAAAACCTAGTAAGAGAAGGTCAATTTGTTTTTGGTTATTGATGCTAAGTGATGTGTCGTGGATTAGCTCAACAAGCTAAGTGACAGTGGATAGACCTTTTCGGAAACCGTGTTGATAAGATGAAAGGATGCGTTTTTCTTCTAGGTATGAAATTAAGGTTTCAAGCACTATGTGTTCAAAGAGTTTACTGACTGAGCTGGTTTCGGAAATGGGCTTTTAACTAGAGACTTCAGCTTTGTCACCGGACTTATGCACTAGAATGATTTTCGCGACTTTCCAGTCTTGTGGTAATCTACAGGTTGATAATGATTTACTGAAACACAATCATTTTGCTAACCATTCGGCTCTTTTATTTAGGAATGCAATAGGTATATTGTCCTAGTCCTTTCTTTGTGTCGACATTGAGTAGTAGTCTAAACAGGCCAGAAATAATTACAATAGGTGTTGCTAAGCGTCTAGGGTTACGTGAGTTAACATTAAAATGTTTCCATTATCCAAAGTAAAAATTGAATAAAATATTCAATAAAATTATTCACTCTACAGAGCTTTTCTTCAGATGGAACCTTTGCTCACTTCTTTTCCTAGGTTTAAAGTTTTCAGATTTTCTGAGTAGAAGCTTCTAGGAACATCGAAAAAGTATTGTTAAAGTAGTTAGCTTTAGACGACTTTATTTGACTTTTCGTGTTACGAACGACAGTGGCAATGACTTCACGAGATGTGCTGGTGGGTTTAAAACTCCATGTCGGTCTTAAACGTCTAACCTTACACTTGGTATGAATGACTTCGCTATTAATCCATGGATTCTTTTTTCTGGTCTTTTTTGTTTTCGTAGGTAGAAAATTTTCTAAACACTGAAAAAATATCTTTGAATTTATGCTATATTGGTTCAATGTCTGACGTTGCGTTATCGGATGCCTCTAGAAAGGCAGAAAATTCGTCGATGAGGTAATCAAGGATGCTTGCTTTCGCAAGCATTACAGAAATGCTGTTAAGTAGTTGGGGTATTTGTGTATGATATGGTGCCACGGATAAGTATACTACAAAATAAAAGCTTATGATATTCTATACCATTCATGATATCAATTTTCACTCGATCGTATGGAAAGTGATCACTGAAAAATACTAAATGTAGAATGTTAGATGAAGACCCACAAGTGCGCGTAGGTTGAGCTACTATTTGGCACAAATTAAGGATAAACATAGTATGAAGGATGACTTTGCTAGAAGCCAAGGGAACGTTTGCCAGTTAATATCAGGCATGTTAACATCACCCACCAAGATTAGCCTGCTTTTGGGCCCATGAAGAAACAAAGCTGTGAAGTCACTAGTTGACGTCCATATCTGAAGTATGTCTCAGATAGATACAACTTACACTGACAACAAATGCACCTAAAAGGAGCTTGCAAAAGATTGCTGCTGCACCTAGGATATCAGAGAGGACTTAAAACTTGATTTTCTTTTTTATAAGAATGGCTACGCCTCCCCCACAAGATTGTCTATCTTTACAAATTATCAAATAATTAAGGGGTGACACCTCTTCACCTCTGACGTCACTCGTAAGCCACGTTTCTGTTATAGCAATGAAGTCGGGTTGAAGTAAAGAAGGAATAATTCAATAGTATCAATTTTTTGACAATGCTGCGAGCAGTTACATTATTGAAGCTTGTTTCTCGCTTGTTGATCGGTGGATTCTTGATCGGTGGAAGCTTGTTGATCGGTGGATTCGTCCTTTAAAGGGACGGCATCACTTTTAGCATCGTCCCAGCGGTAAAGCTCCCCATTAATTTGCAACTTGTCAACAAGCAGAGCTCTAGACGCCCTATGCTCCTTAGCGAAGTGACAAAGCTTGCTTTTATTATTAAGTACGCGAGCTGAGAAGACTTCACCTATTCTATAACTTGTTCCCTTTAGTTTGTTTATGCGTGGGTTTGTAGGTGTGCATACTTATATATACATATGTATACGGTGTTGGCACGGTTATTTGTGCATGTACTATAGTTCACGTGCAAGTAAAAAAACGAAAAGAGATTAAAGCACTCCATCCCAGTTTCATTTCAATAGCTTTCAACTTTCGTGCACAGGCTTTATGGTACCAGTTAGTAGATCCCAATAATAGTCTGATACAACAGGAACCGCAATCAGTTTGTCATCTACACCTTGTAAAGAGAGAGCTCGCGCATCCACATGTATCTTCTTTATTTCGTTCGCAACGTGTCCTCCTGGTACCGGAATGCATTTAGTGCATTTAATGTTCACCACCAGTGCCCCAATGAAAATCGGAAATTTCTGGTTCGCAGGAAGAATGCATACACGTACGTTCTTCATGGTTCTCGGTGTGTTATTGCCCCTGAACACACCGATGGTTAACGTTTCTTCTTCTATTAGCTCGCAGCCAAGTCTTCCATAAGGTTTGGTCGTTATGAAACTCCGCTGAATTCCGCCATCGAAAATGATTCGGCAGCGAATAGATGATTGGTTGCCCAATATGGTGGCTGTCAGACTCTGCAGCATTGCGCCGCCGTGGTAGTCTAGTGGCTAAGATACTCGGCTGCTGACCCGCAGGTCACGGGATTGAATCACGGTTGTGGCGGCTGCATTTTCGATGGAGGCGAAAATGTTGTAAGCCCTATTGATCAGATTTGGACGCCCGCGAAAGAACCCCAGGTAGTCGATATTTCCAAAGTCCTCCACTACAGCATCTCTCATAACCATATGGTTCTTTTGGTACGTTATATCCTACATATAAATCATGAATCTACAGCATTATCACAGACCTTACATGCTTGGACACTAAATTGAGCGATGCAGATTTCACCTTCTTGTTGTTTTTTATGTCGTCGTATGCACAAACTGATGTTGCGCGCCTTCTCGCCCACTTGCCACTTTTGAACTAGTTTCTGCAATCATTTGCCATGTGGGTCTGCTTTTGGCAACGAAAGCATCGCCCGCTTTCATGAGCACCTTCTTCTTGATCAAGAAGTTGATATGCTTCGTATCACATACTTTGGCAGAATTCTTTTCATACCGACAGAACAGGCACTGTTGTGAACTTTTTGCTGAGCATTGTAGTGCAGTTGGCATAGAAACATCACGTGGATGACTGGATTTTAGTCCTCCTTTATCTGGGGCGCAATGAGTTTTCGTTACGTCTTGTACAGAATCAGCTTTCGGACAAGGGAGTTGAAGGTCGAAGAATTCTAAATGCATTTGAAGAATCTTTTGAAATTGTTGCACGGTTTGAATTGCCTTGCGTATTCGAAGAGGATGCAGCTGATGATGATGATGCCTTGAGCATTTAGTGAAAACGCAGTACCATTTCCGTCGGAAGAACTAACAGGATTTTCTAAAGCATGGAGCAATAAAGAGTCGAGTTCGTGTAAAGCGTCTTGAGGCTTCGGATATAAATCTGTACCTTGTCGCAAAACTGCCTCAGCTGACGGACGTCTGCTGAAGACGACACCGTCTTTAAATCCAGTAAACCTTGCAAGTGGTCATGAAAAATGATCTGTTCATTTCCGAAACGCTTCTTTAAAGTTTCAATAGCGTCTTTATAGAACTCTTGGGCAGCTTGTAGTGCTGTTGTGACCAACGTGACCGCTCGGGTAGCCGAACTGCTTAAGTAGTTGAGCTTGTCAGCTGTGTTTAACTCGCTGTCGTTGTGTACTGCTGATGCAAATTGCGTCTAAAATTTCGTTCATAATCTGTGGTTGCAATCAAATTATACGAATTCTATTTGGGCAAGCTTGTTTTTGCCAGAATAGTGCGGGTGGTGGCTCCTGAGGTGTGCGGCTGGAGGCGCTAGACAATCATTCAGCTTCATTCGTAAATTCGCTGTGAGAGTGACATCCTTATCGCGGTATACACCAGCGTCTAACGTCTCGCTGTCTAACAGGTCATCATGTGTTTCTCCCAAAATGGCCTCATCCACTTTCTCTATCGGACCAAGAAATGAGCTTATTCGGTCGAGGAATACACTTATCGCTGCTGTCGTGGCAGCTTGATTTCTTCGCAAGTGAACTTCCAACTCAGAAAACAGGAAACCCAGTTGAGACCACGAACTGTGGCTTCGTCTGAGATATTGTTTCGTTCTACCACCCGCAGTCGAAATATCTCGCTAAAATCACAGGCGCCGCCTTCTGAGGTGTTGCGGCTCCTAACGTAGATGATATTGGTGTCGTTAAAGACACCGGGTTTCGGCACCATGTGTTGGACCCCTGAGCCTTATTACTGTGGTGCGGCTAACATCGAGCAAAGGACACGTCTTCCGAGATGAAATCTTCATTGGAACTGAAGAAGAAAAAAAATGAAAGGGTGAGTTGTGGTGCCACGAGGACACGTGGGGTGCTCGAGACCAGGCACAATAATGATGATGACTGCCCTTCTGCAGCGAGGGATGAAGAAATTGAAGCCACAACCGCTCATAATATGTCCTAAGAAGTGGAGTTTCTTGAAACCGAAATGATATTTCTCGGGATTCAACGTCAGGCCGGCGGATCATATTGCAGGAAATACTAATAGCAGTGGCCCCAAATGTTCCTCGAATGTTGCTGAGAAGATAACGACGTCATCTGGGTATACTAGACACGTCTGCCACTTAAGGCTTGATCGTACGGTATCCATCAGTCTTTTAAATGTTGCTGGGGCTGAGCACAATCCGAAAAGAAGACTTTAAACTCGTAAAACACGTGAGCCATTACAAAAGCAGTATTTTATTTCTCTCGCTCATCAACCTCAATTTGCCAATATCCACTTGTTAAGTCCGTAGATGAGAAGAAGCGACCATATACCTCAGCCTGTTAGGTAAATCATCGATACGCGGTAATGCGTATACGTCTTTTTTTTTTGTCTCGCGGTTCAGCTAACGGTATTCCACACTGAAGCGTAAGCTGCCATCTTTCTTCTTAACCTGCACTATCGACGATGCCCAAGGGCGTTTTGACGGCTGAATGACGTCATCGTCGGGCACTTTCTGGGCATGTTCTGAGATTGCTTCGCAATCTTTTGGTGCCAAGCAGTATAGATTTCGTCGAAATATTCTTGCCACATCTTCCGTTATGGTTCGTTGTTTTGTCAGTGGCGTTTGATGTACCCTCGATGCCGATGGGAAAGAATCTTCAAACTGGCGAAGAACATCTAGAAAATACCACCTCTGCGCTAGCGATAAATCTGCGCTTGCGTCAACAGGTGGTGGTGCTGATGCGGCTGGCGTGTCTGGCTTGCTCATACACTACACTGAGGAGACTTCTGGCAATAGCAATTACTCGAAAGAAGAAAAGCGTAGATACTTGTTCTGTGACACCTTCTCCAGTATGCTGCCTGTTACACGTGACAGAGACGAGGTGGCATGATGACGGTAGTATGGTCCCGTCGTCAATGACGCGCATGGGCTTGCACTGCAGCGCTTTGCTATGGTCCGCTGAGAAGTTCAGTACCCCGTCTGGCATATTTATGATGGCACCGAACTGCCGCTAAAAACTCATACACAAGATTTCCTGTTTACAACACAAAGAAAGAATAACGAAAGTGGTGACGAATGATGAGTCACAGATCCTGATTCATGTGGTGCACTTACCTGTAGTTGTCAGTAGCTAGCCTCCAGGTCTTCTAATTTGCGGCGCCACCCATTCTATTTTCACCTTCCTGAGCTTGTCGGCCAGATTCGCACTCATTCCTAAAAAATCCGCACAAGTGTCGAAGAAAGTCGTCACGTCGTAACCGTCCATAGAAAGTGTGATGTCGGCGGTAACACTCTCATCTTTCGTCGATTCATCTGAAATGTGCTGCTCTTCACAAGACGATAGAGTGGAATTTTCAACACTTAAACAATTCACAATCCCCCCCCCCCCCCTAAACCGCTGCTTTTATTTTCCCCGGCGTAGACTGCGATATCTTCCTCTCACTATGTACGTTGTGTTACCTCTACTACATAGGGAAAAATTACCAGGAAAGGGCGAGCGTGACCAGAACCTAAGAAAAACGTCCTTCATGATTGTCTTGCTCGTATCAACGTTACGTCTTCCGTTAAAATAGCGCCGAGGGGTAGTGGACAGAAATCCGTGGTTCCCGGTGACGCGATAAGGACCTTAGCAAACAATGTGACCTGCTTCCACACAATGGAAGCACAAAGGCCGGTAGTTGGAGGCACGCCTGAGGTCAGTGTTGCGGAGTGGTGGTCCCACTGGCGCCGAATCATCCCTGTAGTACCAAGGCACAGTCGGCGGCTTTGGCTGGTGGTACTGCTGTGTTGGCGGCATGTTAGGTTGCTGTCAACGGCGAATATCGGCATGGGTTGGTCTAACCATGTCAGTGTTCGGCTCGGGAAGCGAAAGTGCTAGTCTTAGCTTCTGGCGCACAACTTCCAATTTTGACGCAGGCGCGCAGTCATTCGGTGTGGTGGCGAGTTTTTCAATCAATCAGTCAATCAATCAATAGTTACATCAATGTTCTTTTATTTGCGTCAGAAATGTACATTGTGGTTAAGTATGCCGGAGGAGGTACCAAGGAAGTAAACCACAGGCGGGACCTCCTATGTGAATACAAAAAAAGCCAAAATACAAATAACGAAAGAACAAATCACAAGAACATTTAGAATTTTTATGCAATCAAAGCAAGATATCAAATATTAACAAATTGCAGCAGTTACACGTTTATATGGACTTTTTCAATTTTGTCTTCAAACATGAATGCGCATTAGGTCTTCCATAACTTGTGATAAAAAATTCCATAATGTAATTGATGAAATACCACTGCTCATTTTTTCATATTTATTGTGAAGTTCAAGTAATAGCAGGTTATGGGTGACCAGAAATCTAGTTTTGTTCGAATTGTTTAACTAGAGAATAGGAAATATGTCGATAGTGAGGGTGCAGAGAAAAACTTTGAAAAACAAAACACACAAATTATAAACGTACATTTGGGAGATGGGTAATACGTCAAGCTGGCAAAAATTCGCATGTGAGGGCGTTGGACCCGAAGCGAAAGTTGTGAGTCGCATTGCTTGATTTGCAATACCTTTAACGGCCAAATGCTC
Organism: Rhipicephalus annulatus; assembly: GCA_013436015.1. Taxonomy (NCBI): domain Eukaryota; kingdom Metazoa; phylum Arthropoda; class Arachnida; order Ixodida; family Ixodidae; genus Rhipicephalus; species Rhipicephalus annulatus. Next base: position 1,471,317 of record WOVY01010535.1, on the reverse strand, counting down.
ACTGAATATGAATTACCCCATGATGTATTGCAATAACGGAGATAACTGTGTATGAATGCATAATACAATGTCTTCAGAGTTTTGATGTTGAAACACATTTGTGACATGACCAATCTTCTGATACCCTATGAAATCTTTTTACAAACAAAAATGAATTGTTGCTGAAGTTTCAGATGTGTGTCCGTTGTAACTCCTGAAAAAGACCTATGATCCCTTAAAGGAATAACTATTGAGTTCACAAAAAGATGAGGAATGAATGCTATTTTTTGTTTGGGGAATGAAATAGAATAAAAATGTTTTGGAAGTAATAATCATAATCTATTATAGTTGCACCAGTTAACAAGACAATTAAACTCAGCTTGAAGTCTTGACACGAGAGTCGCTAAATTCAAGTAATGAAAAAATCGAGTCGTGTAATCAGCGTAGTGTAAGCAAGAAGAACAATTAGGGCTACGTGGTAAATCATTTATGAATATAAAATAATGACAGACCCTAAATTGAACCTTGCGGAACACCTCTGGTAATAGGGTAGGGACTGGATGAAAAGTTTTCGACCGAGACCACCTGAAACTTATGAGGAAGAAAGACCTGTAATATCGGTAATGCGGGACCAGTTATGTCATAGTACTCAAGTTTACAAAATAGGATGAAATGATTAATACTATCAAATTCTTTAGTAAAATCGACGAATACAGATCCTTTGATGTTATCGTTATCAATGAATGATCAGATTTTGTCATTGAAACAAACAATTGCGGTATCAGTGGAAAAAACAGCCCTAAAATCAAACTGACAAGCAGAAAATTTGTTAAATTTGCTTAAATATTTATATATTCTTATTTCAATGAAATTTTCAAAAATTTTACCCAGGAAGAGAACGACAGATATGACCCTGTTTTGCACATGCTGAGGGGATCACTTTTTTAAATACTGGAACTACCTTCGCAACTTTTATTTTATCCGGGAAGACAACATTTTTCAAACAGCGGTTAAAAATGTGGCCTAATATAGGCGTTACAGAAGATCATTCAAGTTTATAGTGCTTTGAGTAGATGTTGTCTAACCTAGCTCTGGTGAGTTTTAATCCTGAAAGGACTGAGCATATTTTGGAAGCACAAGTAGGAAAAAGAAACATTGACTGAGGACTGCGAGAAAACGAAGGTACGCAGTCTGAGGAGAAGGGGACTGCAAGGCTAGTGAAAAGAAAAAGTGTACATTAAGGGCGGTGGCCACGTCACTGGCTGCAGTGAGGGTGACGTTGTCGACCCGAGTAAAGGCCACTTTTCTGCGCGACTGAGTGGAATTTAAAAAGTATTTTAAAAGCTTCCACTTTTTCCCGGAGTTCTGTCCTCACTTGTGTAGTTCCTGCTCTTAGTAACTTTGTTTCACCTTTCTTAAAAGTGTATCCAATGTGCTGGAGTACGTTTTATAGCGTGATTTTAAGCACGAATGAAAAGCAAAACGTTTAGTCTGTTTACACCACTTCTCTTTCTTGCGAAGGTATCTTATCAGTGATTATGATAACCAAGGGCTCCGTGGGGCAAAATAGCGTCTGTTAGATAATTGCAATGTGCTTGAACGCTCAACTGCTGAATAAACAGCGTCGTAGAACCTGGTCAAGGCCTCTTCATCTCTTGTTGTGAGATTACGCGTATCAGATTTTGCAAAGAACGCTCGTCATGTGTCACTGTAGTCACGGTGGTTGCGCTGATTTGTCTGCTGTTCTTTGGGCGCTTGTACTGGCGGTAGCGTAGATATAGTGCGCGTTTGATGGCGGTCGCCTACTTCCAAAATTTGTGGACGGTTGGAAGTGGGTTGCGCACGAGCCCAGCAAAGAGCTGCTCACTAACACCTCGCAAGAGGTAGCTGATCTCTCTGCTTTCGGGTATCTGCATGATAAAAAAAAACGAACCATACCCTCAACAAATATAGCAACAGATTTATTTGGCTTCTGAATCTGTGATTCTTGTAGTCGCTGTGCATGCTACCGTCTTTCGGTGCTTGAGAAGGTGTTCGAGAACGTCCGCCGAAACTCACACCACGTTTACCACACGCAAATTGTGAACATGTGCGGGCTCCGTCTTGAAGAGGGAAAGACACGTACCCGAACTTCTGTGCGGCGTTCCACCCGTTAACCTTGGCTGTGCGCTCGAAATCCTTGAGCCAGTCATCTGCATCCTTATATGGGTTGCCGTGGAATTCCACAGGGATTCTATGGGTGAAAACAATCACATGTGTCGTGCTTGGGCTGGTCAGGGTGGAGCTACTGCTTATGGACGAGGTCATGTTTTGCAGTAGGACCGAATGCCTAACAGGTGGCGGCAGGCGCAGTGAACGGGTGTTTCAACGAGCAGAGATCTTTGTGGGCTAAATGTGGGGCCGTTAGAAGGTGTCTTAAAAATGTACCTTGCTGCTCCACCAGTGTCACGACGCAGAAACAACAGAAGTCAGGTTTTGGAGAGCTCGCTTTGATTATATACAAGGCACTCGCAAATAAGACCGAGCAAGAACTTCGTCTTCCTTTTTTGCTGCACGAGCTCTTCACTGCAGGTTGAATGCGGCAATATGATGAAAAGACGCGACATGGCAGTACTTCGAGTGTTCACTAGATTGACGTACGCACGGACGGCGAGACAGCCAGGCAGACGGATGCATAGACAGACGCACAGCCATACGCTGGAACAGACGGACGCATGAACGGAAGGACGCACCGACTGACAGACGGTATCATGGGTGGACGCACGGACGGACGGAAGCGCCAACAAACTGACGGTTGCGTTAATCCACTCGTCATCATTGACTCCGTGGATATTTTAAGACTTTTTTGTTGCGGCGTTCATATATTCGACTTTTTATTACGAAGTTAACACGAAATAAAAAACAAACGTTTTATAATTGGAATTGTCCGTAAAATCTTATAGTGTTCTATATACTTGTCTTTTGGACCCTTTTGGACAGTAATGAAGAATATTGAATGGTCTTCACTACATTTTGCATAAATTTACTGGAATATTTTAATATATTTTATTCTACGTATCAGCACACTCTAAAAAACCACCTGACAAATTCTCTGTATGAGCAATTTGTATGTAGGTTACTGTAAAAACACACATGAAAGTGAAAGGTTCCCTCGAATCAATTTTTGATAATCCATTGTGATAATCGCAAACACTAGCTTCTTTTCTTAGCATGATAGCTTTGCTGTGGCAGTAGTCTTGACTATTACATATGCTGTATAAAAGATTTGATAGATAACGCTTGTGGAAAATGAAACTGCTGCTTTCACGTAGGAGAGCTGTATTCGAGCACGAAGGTAATGCTCGAATCAAGCACATTTCTATAAGGTTTGAGTAAAACACCACAAACTGCTTGTAATACGGCAAGACTGTGCACTTAACGACATATGCAGTAGTCACGAACTGAAACGTCACCGAACGTATGAATATTACTCATGTCTTACTTCAAGAGTAATAATGTGCACAGCGAGTTAGCACAGCGAGCATGTGATATGCGATGAAGAACGGTCTTGATTCACTTTTGGTGTTCACTTTCTTGTCTTGGTCTTTTTAGTGCGGTATTTACTCCAGTAGGCTTTTTGAAAACTCATATTTTACGCATGTTCTCGATAATGAACAAAAAAGGAAAACAGAAAATTCTCAATTGTGCCATCAGGAAACGGGATAATTTTTTGTCAAGAGAAAATGTCGTACCTTCACTCGTGGTGCACAAGCACTTGATCCTTTGGAAATGAGTGTGTTCATGTTTTTCTTTTGTTTCTTTGGGTTTTCAAGCGCTTGTCTCGTCTGTTTTTTATGTTAGTGTGAACATTGTGCTGTTCAGTCACAGTACCATGTACCATCCAGCCTTTCGAGACTTCTCTTTTCAATTAGGCGTCACATTTGCAAGTCGTTGTTCGGTGTAATGATCGAACTTTTTACGTTGGTCGTATGTTCGCACGCAGTACAATATTCGGGAAAATCCGAATACGCATAATAACGAGAGGAGATGCCTCGAAGAAGAAAATTTCTGATTTCTATTTCATTATTGCTACGCTTTTCCTCTTTTCTTGCAATTTTTACACCTTCCCACATTACAAAAGGGATCCTATAGTTGCTTTAAAGGGCCACTCAGCAGGTTTGACAAATTCGAGCTGATAAGCGCAATGCGTGGATGGGGCCTTTAGAATCACGTATGCAAAAATTTGCAACGCTACGCGCCGCGGGAATGGATGAAATTTCAAGATAAACGCTACCCCCTCTACCTTTCGCGGGTGCGTGCCTCGAGAGCCAGGGCATGACGTGCACATACAAATTGCCCTTCGTACACGGCAGTGCAGTGATGTTGGTCATCGATGTAGAGGACTGTGCTCTGATGTTGCTAACAGCGGCACGTGACAAAAGGAAAATACTTAACGACACATGTGTAGTCTATGTAGTTTGTAGCTAGACAAGATAAATAAAACTCTTGATAAAAAAAGACGCAATAGGGAAATATGCGCGAATTTTCTCACAATTTTCCCGTGAAGTGCAACGACATTCGGGGCTAATGAGCCGGCGTTTCGCATGAAGTCGTGTCCCCATGGACAGCGCGTCGAGGGGCGACATCCGTGGAAGTGAAAATAACGATTCTCCATCCCACCACGTCTAAGCCAGCGTTTCCAAACCATTCCACAGACACAGGCACTAGACCACAATTTAAGGCTGGTAAAAGTCACAGCTTTGCCGCAAGGCTTAGCAATGAACGTGATAGCTCCAATTTGAAAGGTAACGCGCAGAATGGAAAGCACACCGAAACATGCTCGTGTTTCTCGCGCACAAATTACGCATGAAACATACTCACAGGTACGGATGCATGCGAATAAGCACCTCATTTGTTACTTCGCTGAGTCTGAAAAGGCCCCGCCGCGGGGGTCTAGTGGCTAAGGTACTCGGCTGCTGACCCGCAGGTCGCGGGTTCGAATCCCGGCTGCGGCGGCTGCATTTCCGATGGAGGCGGAAATGTTGTAGGCCCGTGTGCTCAGATTTGGGTGCACGTTAAAGAACCCCAGGTGGTCTAAATTTCCGGAGCCCTCCACTACGGCGTCTCTCATAATCATATGGTGGTTTTGGGACGTTAAACCCTACAAATCAATCAATCAATGAGTCTGAAAAGCGCGCGCTTTTCGCGAATGGAGACTGCAATAATAGCAGTGGCCCTTGGGCGCCCGGTAACTATGGCAGAATTTAGGTTAGATTAAAATATGAACCGTCATAAAACCGCATTAAAAGCTGTCACCTAGTGAGATGCAATGTTTTTCACCATTACAAGTCGGGAACTGCGATATCTAATGTGAAAGCGCATGAAACCGTCGTAATGGTGTAGAAAGCATTGTAAAGTAGCGAGTAAAACGTTTTCTAACGATAGAAGTGCGAAGGTTATGTTAGGTTGAGTTATGTTAGTTTAAGCTAGGTAGCGTCGTGAAACCACCAAAAACGACGTCATCTAACGAGATAGTGTTGTTTTATTGCGAGTACGAAACTGCGATAGGTGAAATGTTGTGAAAGCACACAAAACGGCATGAACAAGCCAGATACTGCGTGTTGTACCGTTACAAGTGCGAAACTGCTATATTGTGATATTCTCGTTAAAGCGCATGCAAGCATCGTGAAACCTTAAAGAACGATGTCATTTAGCGAGATACAGCGTTCTGTACTGTAATAAGTTGGTGAAAAACTGTGAGGTCATGCAAATATAGTAATTGTGAACGAAACAGTGTAAAAGAGCGTTTTTAGATACAAGTGCGAATTTTAGGTTAGGTTAAAATATGAACCGTCGTAAAACCGCATTAAACAATGTCACTTAGTGAGATGCAGTGTTTTTCACCATTACAAGTCGGGAACTGCGATATCTAATGTGAAAGCGCATAAAAATGTCGTATTGTTGCAGCTCCAATTTGAAAGGTAACGCGCAGAATGGAAAGCACACCGAAACATGCTCGTGTTTCTCGCGCTCAAATTACGCACGAAACATACTAACAGGTACGGATGCATTCGAATAAGCATCTTATTTGTTACTTCGCTGAGTCTGAAAAGCGCGCGCTTTTTGCGAATGGAGACTGCAATGATAGCAGTGACCTTTGTGCGCCCGGTAACTATGGCAGAATTTTTCCACTTAAAGCCGAAGGCCAGCCAAGGCGTACTATCCTCCCCTCTTCGCCATTGCGAGATAAGAGCGCGCGAGGGAGCGTAGCTCCCCCTCTCAGAGCCGTGCAGATTACGCGTAGGAGATTAGAGCAGGTGCTGCTGCGCGATGTGGCGACGTGCGCTCATTGCGCCATCTTGCTGGTAATGCCGAAAACACAGCAGCGGTAAGTGGTAGATATGAATAGCTTGCGGTTTAAGGGGCGAACAACGTACTACAGGGTGGCTCAGTGGTTAACGCCTCGCAGTTCGGCAGCGGTGCACATTGCACACGTAACTAAAAGATATCTGTCTTTCCAGACTTTGAAAGTTTCAAGCTGCGAGACGTGGACCAAGGGATAATTTTTCCAAGATACTTCCAGCCGGCGGACCCTCTATCTTCGGGCGGGTTTGATCGGCTACACCCCCGGTGATAACAAGGCGATCGGCATCGTCCGCTTGGTGGCGGTGGACGCTACGGCTGGCTTCAAAAAGCGCCCCCGGACCTACCGGCGTTTGCAGTTCGGCAGCGGTGCACATTGCACACGTAACTAAAAGATATCTGTCTTTCCAGACTTTGAAAGTTTCAAGCTGCGAGACGTGGACCAAGGGATAATTTTTCCAAGATACTTCCAGCCGGCGGACCCTCTATCTTCGGGCGGGTTTGATCGGCTACACCCCCGGTGATAACAAGGCGATCGGCATCGTCCGCTTGGTGGCGGTGGACGCTACGGCTGGCTTCAAAAAGCGCCCCCGGACCTACCGGCGTTTGCAGTTCGGCAGCGGTGCACATTGCACACGTAACTAAAAGATATCTGTCTTTCCAGACTTTGAAAGTTTCAAGCTGCGAGACGTGGACCAAGGGATAATTTTTCCAAGATACTTCCAGCCGGCGGACCCTCTATCTTCGGGCGGGTTTGATCGGCTACACCCCCGGTGATAACAAGGCGATCGGCATCGTCCGCTTGGTGGCGGTGGACGCTACGGCTGGCTTCAAAAAGCGCCCCCGGACCTACCGGCGTTTGCAGTTCGGCAGCGGTGCACATTGCACACGTAACTAAAAGATATCTGTCTTTCCAGGTGAGGTTTGCTGTTTTTCTGTTTGTGTTGCCAAACGTGAAACGTGTGCACTGCTGCCGAGCGAAAACTGCCCTGCCCAGACTTTGGATCTGTTGTTTGTTGTGAATAGTGTACGTTTTTTTAGATATTATGACTAAAAAGCAGGTTGACGATCTGCGGAGTGAATTAGCCGCTGAGTTGCATGAAATTAAGGATACATTGAATGAACTTAAAGGACTGAGGCCTGATATTCAGGAACTCAAGCTTATAAGAGAGGATTTGCAAAAAATTCTGCTTGAAAACAAGGAACTGAAGTCACAAAATGCAAAGCTGACGCGCAGGCTGGAGGAGCTAGAGCAATACCAGCGATCAAACAATCTAGAAATCAAGGGCATACCTCTTGACAGTGAACCAATATCAGTGGTAACAAAAATTGGCGAACTGATAAAAGAGGACATTGAAAAGCATGACATAGACGTCTGCCACAGAGTTCCTACTGCTAGGCATGACCAGTCCAACATTATTGTTCGTTTTGTCCGCCGAGACAAAAGGAATGCAATTCTTGCTAAATCAAAGAAGACGAGACTAGACACAAAAATGCTTGGATTCGACAAGCAGAATCCAGTGTTCATCAATGAGCATTTGACGAAAGAAGCTAAGCAGCTGCTCGGAGCTGCCATCAGAAAGAAAAGAGCTGTTAACTGGAAATTTGTGTGGACAGCTGGCGGAAAGATTTTCGCACGGCGAAATGAAACCGCACCTGTGCTTCGCCTAATCTGTTTGGATGATGTTGATAAAATGGTCGAGTGAATGCCACAGTCTAGCTGAACACAATTTTGTGCACTAATTACTGACATACATGGCTAATTCCGGTCTCAACTGCTGTACTTTTCACGATTATGACTCGTTTAATATTTCTGTTTCTAAGTTAAATCCAAATAAGTTCATGGCAGCCTTGCATTTAAACCTACGAAGTATTAGAGACAAAGGAGATGACCTGCGAGAATTTCTTGAAAATATGGACATTAGCTTCAATGTGTTGATGTTTACTGAGACATGGCTAACGCAAAGTGAAAAGCCGCCTCAATTAGAAGGGTACACATACCAAGGCATCACACGTACTAATGGGCGTGGTGGCGGCGTGGCTATGTATCTTAGAGAACATCTGCAATACGAAGTGATTTCAAGTTTCACCACTACTAACGAACATATAGAATGTCTTACGGTATGTTTGAAATCTTTTTATGTATGTGTCATATATCGGCCCCCAAACGGAAATAAGACGCCATTCTTTGAATTCACTGATGAACTATTAAACTATCTAACTAACACTGGTTCAAAGTTTCTGATAATGGGTGACTTGAATATCAACATGCTGGGAAATGACACTAATGCGCGTGAACTTAAGCGAACTCTATATGCTTATGGCTGTGAAAATTTTATCAATCTAGCCACTCGTATTACAGCGGATAGCGCGACGTTGCTAGATGTCGCCATTACAAATGCACCTGGCACAAGTAGCTATGCTGGCCTCTTATCAGTGGACATAAGTGATCATTTACCGATATTTTGTTTCTTGCCAATGACAAATGATAAAAGCATAAAAATGGGCGTGTGCACATATCGGAATATAAACCCAAATTCTTTAGCTCATTTCCGCTCTCTGATCCAAAAGACAAACTGGGAACCGATTTTCCAGCAATGTGATGTAAATAAAGCATATAACAATTTCTATGCCAGTTTCATGTCATGCTACGAGCTAGCCTTTCCTATTAAGACAACTAAGCGTACCCGGAAGAAAAAGATTAGAAAGCCATGGATTACGCAGGCACTTTTAAATAAGATTGCCGCTAAAAATAACATGTATCATTCTTTCGTTAAGACGCGTGACCCACAAAAGTTTGCTGAGTTCAAAAAATATCGAAATAAGCTCAATGCAGAACTTAGATATGCTAAAATCTGTTATTATGAGAATTTGTTCTCCCAAGTAGCAAATGACAAAAAGAAGTTCTGGCAGGCGGTTAACAATCTTGCTCAAAGAAAGAATGACGCAGCGCCAATAGTTGTAACTACAAATCAAGGCATCCTAAATGATGACGAAGCCGCTAATATGTTAAACCACCAATTCATTCGTAGTGGAGAGTACAGTTCGACTGTGCGCTATGAACATCCAAGTGTAGATGCGTATAAAAAAACCAGTTCAAGTAATTCTATTGTACTGGCACCAGCTACGGAGCACGAACTGTCAAACATCATGCGTAACCTAAAAAACAATGCAGCTGCAGGCTACGACGATATCAAACCAGCTGCCGTGAAATATGTAATGGATATAATTTGCAGTCCTTTAACCCACGTCATTAACTGCATGCTCGAACAGGGTGTGTTCCCAGAAGCACTCAAGCTGGCTAGAGTGTGCCCGGTGCACAAAGGTGGCACAGACTACACTTTTAATAATTACCGCCCTATATCGGTATTACCAGTCATGTCAAAGATTTTTGAGACAGTCATAAACGTTCGCGTTGATGGTTTTGTTCAAAAGTACTCTATTATGTCTGACGTGCAATATGGGTTTCGAAAAAAAAGATCCTGTGAAGAAGCATTACTTTCTATAAAACATGAAATAATAAATAACATTGAACAAAGATTATACACCATTGGTCTTTTTCTAGATTTAAGAAAAGCTTTTGATTCTGTGAGCCACGCCATTTTGTTGACTAAGATATATGATTGTGGGATAAGAGGGACAGCACATGACTTGATTCGAAGTTATCTACAAAACAGGTATCAGTATGTATCTATTAACAATTCCAAATCTACGAAATTAAAGATACTACAAGGCGTCCCGCAGGGATCTATACTTGGACCCTTGTTGTTTAACTTGTACATAAACGATCTTGCTTATATACCATATTCCCAAAGTGTAATTATGTATGCTGATGACACAAATGTATTTTTTGCTGGAAAGTCGCTGCAAATGCTACAAATTTCAATAAATAATTACTTAAAACTACTTATGTCGTGGTTGCACAGCAACCAATTGCAACTCAATGTTAATAAAACTAAATACATTATTTTTGCCCCTATTAACAAGCCGATCAATTTTAAGCTAGCAATACTGTTTCAAAATGTGCAAATAGAACAAGTAGAGGCTCATAAATTCCTGGGCATATGGTTTAGAGGCGATATGTCCTGGACGACACATGTGGAAAAATTGTCCGCTGAACTGAGTAAAATCACGGGATGCTTTAATAAAATCCGGGATCTGATACCGCTTTGGCTTAAAAAAGTATTATATTACTCCATGTTCTACTCTCGCCTTACATATTGCATGCTAGTCTGGGGTACAACATACTCAAAAAATTATCAGAAATTGATAATATTGCAAAAGAGAGTCCTTAGATGCTTTGAAAACTACACAGGTAGGCTTCGAGATTTGCGAACGCATGATTTGTTTATTAAACACAATTTGCTAAAAGCTAACCAAATGTACTATTATAGAATATTTCAGCATATAAAAAAGAACAAGCTCTACACAGCTAAATCACCCCAATCAAAATGTCGTTATTCTCTACGCAATGAAACTAGGGTAATACCGAAGTTCCGAACAGCTTATGGCCGGCAGCATATAGGCTACCAGGTTCCGCATTTAATAAATCACCTAAGCCCCCTTGATTTTAATACTATGTCGAAAAAATCTATGAAACTGTATATTATAAATCATCAATTGGAATATGTATGATGCGTATCTTTTTCGTGTCATACTGTTATGTTTTTTGTTCTTTTTCTTTTTTTCACAAATGAATAATGCCATTCACACTCGTTGCCTATGTTATATTTTACTGAAGTCAGTATATTTTATTCTGTATAATAATAATCTTATGTATTTTGCGACTGTTTATTGTGCATATTTCTTTGGTATTCCGGGCTGCTTATCCGGATTGATTTGATTTAACCTACATGTTATCTTTTTATCATGTATTATTCATCAGATGGTCTGTATACTGCTTATATGATCTTTAATTTGATATTTCTGTGATGAATTTTGTATTGCCATATGTACCGCTGATGCTGAGTGCCAACAGGAGTGGGAGCCCTTTGTCAGGCCTTTGTAGCCTTTTGCTCCTGCTCCTTGTTTCTGTAATGGAAGCAAATAAACTTCAAACTTCAAACTTCAAACTTTCACGACGCAGTGGTCGCACGTTTGATTCCCCGTGCCGGAGTGCTTTATTCTGGATTTTTTTTTTGCTTCTGGCGCTTACTTATATATAGATACGTAAACATATTCATCGACGCCGACTCCGGCGGCAAAATCCAGTCGAGAGTGTCCATATAATTTCTATTGCAATGAAACACCACATGCCTGGAGGTTGGGCTTGTTCGGGCACGTCATGCGCACGTGACCTCTTGGTCAGATGACGGAGAGGGTATTGAAAGAATTTGGCTTACGAAAGCTACGCGGTTCGAACTCGCGTCTTCTCATCCTCGTTTTGTGCCAGTTCAAAAAAAGTTTTCTTACTCGTAATGAAACGATTGGAAAAAGTTTTGTGGTGAAAGGCTCCTCATTGGACACACAACAAAGTTTACGGTCGAACTGAAATTTTTTCAAGTGGTCTGGTGGGTGACCCTTTAAGGGCGTCAAAGTCGCGAAGCGATTCAGGCTGTGAAGCTTAGCATTGGAGGCCTTGGCTTGGTTTCAGCCAGCTTGCGTTCTGTACCTTTCACTAGTGTCACGCAGCGCATGAGCATGTAAAATTTCACCTCGTATAAAATTGACCGCCACCTTCACCCGAGAAACTGAAATTCAGGCCAATGCCTGTTTTGTTCCTTTGTTTACTGTAGCCAGAGTTCGTTCAATATGCATAAATAAAGGTTATGAGCAGTTTTGGTAGTGTATCGTTTTGCCTAAAATGTCTGTTAATGGCCTATTTTCCTTAATGTATATAAAGCCCCATAAACACCTATAAGAACTTGGCGAATAACTTACTACTGGGTGAAAATTTTTTAACGTTAAATACCACTTTGCAGTGCAATTGGGCAGCTTCATTGACGTAACTGGCAACCTTTACTCATCTAAACGTGAAATAGATCTCAACCTTGTGGGATCTCGACGAGGCGAGCGCCTTCCATGCTCTTGGAGTGAACGGACACAGCAGACACGGTTGGTACAAACCAAACACATTACACATTTATTTAGCAAATTTTTAACGACGATATCGTCCACCGAATGATAGATCAACTGTAATTAACACGCTAGGACATTGTTACACAATAACATGACAAACACACAACTTGAGAGCACACAAAAGGCGGCGTCGCCAACGCTTCACTCACCACGGGGGCCTACCGCAAGCTGCCCGCGGTGCCGTCCACGGCATACCCACCACGAGAGACAACCGTTCGCGGCAGCCGCCACGCGCAAAAGAGACTCTCTCAACTCTCGCCAGCCACCAAGGCTCGCTTCCGCCAGGGGTCACCGCCGGCGCTGCCACTCTACGAACAGTGGTACTCAACGCTAACACAGCGCCATCTATCGTCCGGTGGTTGTCTCTTCAAAAAACGGCTTCTGGCGTGAGACATGTGTGCCACACGGCACAAACAACTTTACAGGGGGTGTCAGCACACCCACAACTTAGACCTCTATTTCCGCAACTTTCGTAAAAATACCACCAGCAGCAATAACGCCGGTCGCGCAGCTGACTTGGCGTGAGTTGTGTGCAAATGCGAAACTGGTAGGGCCGTCACAGGAAAACAGAGAGAAGATCAATTAGAAATAGACTGAGCAAGCAGTTTTTTTGTTGGTACAATAATGCTTCAGGTGTTTTATTGCGATAGCAACTATATGGGCACTCTCGGCTGCATTTTGCCGCCGGCGTCAACATCGACGTGGGCGTCGATGTGATGCACTGTTACGTAACAATATATATGAAAACGCAAGAAAGAAAAAAATCCGAAAACAAAAACACTCTGGCGCGTGGAATCGAACGTGGAACCTCTTTGCCGTGAAAGCGAGGCGTTAACCACTCGTCCATCGCGGAGCATTATTTCGCTGTTAAACTCAAGCTACTTATATCTACCACTTACCGCTGCCCAGGAGCATTTTGGCGGTAATTGTGTTTTCAGCATTACCAGGAAGATGGCGCAATAAGCGCGCGTCCCCACATCGCGTGGCGGTACCGGCTCTAATCTCCTACGGGTACTTTGCCTGGCTTAGAGAAGGTAAGTGACTCTCCCTCACGCGCCCTTATCTCGTTGTGGCGAAGAGGGGAAGGTCGTACGCCTTGGCTGGCCTCGGGCTTTACCTGAAACGCTTCTGCTGTAGTTACCGTGTGCACAAAGGTCACTGTTATCATTACAGTCTCCGTTTGCGAAAACGCGCACTTTTCAGACACAGCAAAGTAACAAATGAGACGCTTATTCGCGTGCATCCGTACATGTGAGTACGTTTTGTGCGTCATTTGTGCGTGAGGAATGTGGGGCATGCTTCGATGTGCTTTCCATTCTGCGCGTGACGTTTCAATTTGTTGTTATCGCGTTCATTTCTTTGCATTTCCGGCAAAGCTGTCGGCATCTTTCTGTCGGCATCTTTCTGTAAGCCTTCAGCGGTTTGGATATCTGCTCCTGACTTGCTTTTCTCAGTGATGTCAAAACTGTAAAAAAAAAAAAACACTAAGGAGAGTGTCCGTCAGCCGTTGACATTTCACTCACCATGATAGAGGCTAACAAGAGAAACCATGTTCCTACGAAAGTTGAAAAAGAAAGGACCAAATTGCATGGCTGTGTTAAGCTGTTAGCGTTTTCGCATCATTATAAACAATAACATGCTTTCCTATCGCAGATGAAGGTCGTGCACACGTTGGTATCAAAATATTTTGTGTATACGTAAAATTTTATTTTGCATGCATTTTCTTCTAGGTATAAAAATTGTTCTGCCTGCGCATTTTGACGACAGAAACGTCGTTTTGCTTGGAAATTTTGGCGCCCAGATTGCAATTTTTATTGTCAAAGTGAAACAGATAAGGCGTATAAAATTCTTCTTTAGAGATAACGTAGCATTGCGCGCTCTTGTACAACAACTGTTCTCATTTTGACATGACATAAAGTGAGGCACATCTTAGTTACCTGGCTCACATATAGCACGCTTTGAAGACCTTCACACGTCAATATCTGGTCATTGCGCAGCATACAGCCCGACCAAACTATACACCATACCATGTTTTACTCGCATAATAATCACAAATTATATTCTGTCTGAGGAAGACGTGCACCAGCGCGAACAATAAAATATTGAATGGAAAGTGAATGCCTTCATGCGGTTGTAGAAAAAGTGAACAGCCGTACATGGCAAAACAGCGCGATCAGCCATGACTTTCTTGAGTATGCGGACTAGGTCTTACGTCTGTGACAACACTCCACAATATTGTTCCATATTACTGATGAGTTAAAGAGCTTCATCTTGCTAAGCCATTTCAAGGGACTGATAGAACAAATAGGTTTAGTGTTGCATAAATGTGTAGATTATCATACATTGAGATAATTTATTGGATGATAATTTGTCTGTGTAGAGAGATGCTGAAGCCCACTTAGAAGTTTCTTATGCGTTGTTGTGTACAACTTTCAGCCAAATGTAATTATAAAAAAACACTCACTGTTGGCTTGTATCGTTCCAGTGCTACCTGAAGGAATCATCCACAAGCCTTTTTTTTGGGTAGAGACGAGCCCGTGAGTATCCACAAGGTTCTAACCTTCACACAGTTTCACATACACAATCGATGTTTGCGTGTACAAAGATTGACAGCAACAAAAACGTCAAGTGTGTGTGTCATTCTGGTAAGCTTGTATATAATACAGAACCTCATTACTGCGGTACAACTGATAATATTTGAAGTGATACTTTCGTTATATGCCACTGATGACGTTATATACTGATGTCTAAATACGCCTTTTCATGTACTGATTTGACTTCAGTAGGTTTTCATGCAACCTCGACGTTGCGTATATACACTGTGATAAGTTTTCATGCCGCAGTCGTTTTTCTATAATATGAGCAGCAACAGCACCGTCTGACAAACCCAAACTTAAAAGAAGCTTTGCCTGGCAACAATATTTATAATATAGAAAAAGAATTTGAATGTGCTTTTTGTGTCTTTTTATTCCACTTATTGCTGTCACTTGTAGAAATTCTCTTTCGTCGAAGGTAATGTGAGTTAATACAGTCATTTTTTATGAATAAGCAGACAGAATGAGTGCAGTGCGTTATTGGTTGAAGTTATTGCGAGTTTATACAGCCCATTTGTATGACTGAAGTGAGAAAGCAAGTGCACTGCATTAACCGTCGAAGTTAATCGGAGTTAATACAGCTTGTTTGTACGACTTAAGTGAGAACAAGTGCACTGCATTACCGTCGAAGTTATTAGTAGTTTGTACAGCCCTTTATGACTGAAGAGATAGATCAAGTGCGGTGCATTAACCGTCGAAGTTATTGTGAGTTTATACAGCTGTTTGTATGACTTAAGTGATAAAGCAAGTGCACTGCACCAACCCTCGATGTTATTGGGAGTTTTGTGGTTATCGGGCTCGCTTGACCCCGTCTGTAGACAAAGCAAGGATTGCGGAGGCTTCACGTGTAAACAAACAACAAAATTCCATAAAAGAAGCGTGGCATACGGCAGGGCCGGCCCAGGGACGAGCCAGTGGCGCGGTAACCATGATTCTCGGGCAGCTTTAATCAGCCAGCTTGGGTGATAGCATTCATGCTTTGTGGCAGCCCCGGCCATTCTCCCCCGGGCAGCACGAAGGCTGTTTCTTTTGAAGAGTGCAAGGGGGCCACGCCCATCGCTACAGCGCAACACGTGGCGCTATCTCCTAATAGCTGGTGTGCGTGGTTCCCACGTATTCCCCCCCCCCCCCCTTGAGAAGATGAGCTGTGGACAGGAGGTCGGTGGTAAGGTCCGGTTCATGTGGCGAATGAACGCAAAAGCCAATAAATATTTCCTTCTCGCCAGCAACAGAAGTGTTTGATGCAGATAACTGAGGCACAAAAAACCTTTCATGAGATGGGAGGAGCAGAAGAGAAGAAAGAACGCCAACCACCGACTGTTTGTCTTTTTGGAAAGCGTTTGAGTATTGCGCCAAACAACGAGGCGAACATAACAGCCCAAAAAGAAAAAACAAGAACCTAGCAAAGAAATGCGCCATCTTTCCACACCGCTCTTTGCTACATTACCACGCATGCGATTGTACCATTTACTCGGTGGTGTAGGTGAATGGAAGGCCACGCTCCGGTGAGGAATGCCTTGATGCCCAACAGCTGATTCCTGTAGAGCAAAATACGGTTTGAGATCGGAAACATGAATAGGGCCATACAGTTTATTAGTCATGGAATCTGTTAACATGTACGAAAGCTTGAATTTCTGGGTTATTCTATTAAGCCCATCGTACGTATTTGATAAAATGCTGAAAAACTTTTCGAAGCGTCACTAAGGAGGTGTGTGCATTTTAACACCAACTCACCAAGCTCAAAATCGATGTTCTTCTGACGGTTATCATACTGTCCAGCCTATTAAATGTGGGGTACGTCAAGGTGCTGTCTTGCTTGTTGAAACGCGTCGGTTAGCCGCTGCCTCAGGTCATCTGCGAACTTTACATCTGCAAACTTTACATATGGTCTCCCATTTGTGGCTGCACGTGTCGACGCATTGTCTTGTAAAGAACAGAATTTTTCGCCCAGGTGAAGTTGCGCAGGAAGGAACTGATTCCCTATCGTTCGAGTCACAAATTCTATCTCTGCCAGGTCCAGATCCCAGTTCTTGTGACGCTCGCTTTGTGCGCCAAGCATAGATTTGAGATTTCAGTTTACCCTTTATGTGATGTTGGCCTGCGGGTGATACATAGACGTGCACTTGTGACAAATTCCCAGAGTGTCACAGTAATCTGTCAACACCTTGCTGGTGAGAACGTTGCGTTGTCCGTGAACACCTAAGGAGGAATGTCGAACCTAAGGTTTCGAGAAGGCAGTCCAATACTTCTTTGCGCAGTCAGTTTGCGCAAAGGGAACAATTATACTTATTAGGTGAAATATTCAGTCACAAGAAACAGCCATTGGTTTAACCGCGGACTCTGAGGAAACAGACCAATTAGGTCACAAGATACTATTTGGCAATGCGACGTATTCTCAAATAATTGTGTGTTCCTAGAGGTAAACCACCTTGTGGTTTGGCCCTTTGACGAACTGAACAAGAGTGCGCGTAGCGTAGCCCATCCTGTTTCATGCTTGGCCAAGTTAATATACACACAGCTTCTCGTAAGTTTTCTGACTTGATGAGCGACCAGCAAAAGCGCTGTCATCGTGGTACGTTACAAAGCATTTGCGAAGTTTGCCAGGAATTACAACTCAAAATGGTGATTCTGCATTACCATCGTCAACCTCTAAATAATACCGGCACAAAAGGCCTCGATTCTTCTGCAAGCAGGTAGCAGTCGGTCTTCTCGTCGCTTCCTCTGTCAGCTGCAGCAAGAGATGCAAGCTTTTCTGACACTTTATGAAAAAAGCCGTAACACTGCTTCGCTGCAAGAAGCTCCTGTTTAGTCACCAAATTACGCTAACGGGGAAGCATAGTTTCATGCGCAATGGCTGACTGCAGGCTGGTTTGCATGGCTCGCACGTCTTCCGTGCGTCCTAGTCTGTTCACATGGAGTGCACAGTGTGTGCACATGGAGTCTTTTTTTTCTCCGCGAATATAATTGCCTCAGACTGTCCGTGAAGGCGGTAGCCTCTTGCCAGATAGTCGAGCGTGAACCCCTCGTCTGCATGAAAATCTTGGCCGAGAAGTATTTTCAATGATAGACCAGGCAAACAAAGAAATTGCTGGTGCTTCGTTTTTTCATTGAAGCTTATCCGCAAGCGAATACAAGCTTTAGCGTTCGATACGTGGTTTGATGACAGTCTTACGTTCACAATTGCGTTACGAAACTTCAGCTTTTTAGCTTTACACAATTCCAGCAACGCGTCGCCGTTTGAAAAGATTCCCGAGCCATTATTAAGAAGGGCTTGTAAAGTTATTCCCAGTGCTTTACGTTCATTTTGGGCTCTGGAGACTGCACCTGTGCTAGGCGGCGAACCGTCGGAAGCCTGACTCAGTTGTTCCTCGTCTGCACGTATCGGGCAGCGTTCCACCCTATTCGCATTGATGGCCATGGGCTACGACACACCGCCATTGTTTAGTACCGCCGGCCGCAGAGCAGTATTCTGAATGACCTGTATTCGTCTCACGGCGTGCAAAACATTGCCTCTTCACATGATCAGTTTGACCACACTGGTAGTAGACGACTTCCGCAGGTTCATCTTGGCCAGTTAGTCTATCACTAAAATCACGCCTTTCTGCGTAGTGGCCCTCGCAGTACCCTTTACAGGAGCGCCTGTCACAGTCGGCTCGCGCAAGACTTGTGAACCCGGCATATCGGGGCTTGGGGTCCAACCAACTGTGCTGTTCAGCTCGTGTAAGGAGCCAGTGCTCTGCACGCGAACACTTGCTCCCCGAAACAACTAGCCCCAGATACCATATTGAATGGGGCCCCACGCCGCCCTTGCTCGTACTCGAGTGGTTCCATGGTGCGAGAAGAGACAGCCGTGATTGCACCCGGGATCGTCAAGTCGCAAACAGGTCTGGCAATTGTGGCAAGCCAAGCCGGTGACGGCTCAAGAGCAGATTGACGCGATGCCAGTGGCACGTAAGTGCTCACAGCTAACAGGGCGTCTTGTACACCGTGGGCCTCCCGTGCGAGATGCTCAAGCGTTTCCCTTGTGTGCCCGTAAAAAACTGGCCTGAATCTCGGATGACTCTGTCGAACGAACCGAGCGAATCTGTTACTTTCCGAGGCAGTCTGTGCTGCTTGGCGATGAAATCCTGCATTGTCCGGACGTACTCGAGCAAACTTTCGTCCGGATGCTGGGTTCTGAGTTCGAACTAACGCTCGACTCGCTGCCCGTTCTTAGGGGGCAGAAATTCCTCTCAGAAGCGCTTTTAAAAATTTGCCCATGTGGTCAAAGGCAATTCTAGCCTCCGCCATCGCCCTCCGACATCCCGTAAAGCCAACGGCAGGATTCGAGCCAACATGTATGCCTCCGAGGCCCCAGTAGCTCTAAAATAGCTGGCTACGTCATCTAAAAAGTCCGCCGCTGATTTTAGGTCGTGATAGCCCGTATCCTTGGGCAGCTCGACCTGCTGTCGTAGGTGTGGCTCACTTACCCTCCATGGCTCCACGGCCACACTGCTCACGCAGTCTAAGACCGTGTTGCATAACTCAGCAACACGCTGAAATGTGTCTAACTGCTCTGCCAGCAGCTGTTTCACCAACTGGAGAGATGAATCCTCTTTGTCGGCGGTGGGCAAGATCATCCCAGAATTAATTCGCTTTCTTTCTGCCTGCGCCAAGGCGAGAAAGAAAATACCTCACAACAAGAATATACGCACAAAATATTCCCACAAACAAAAACTCGGCAATCTAAAGCGAAGTTCAGACCTACATTCACCGCGCTTTTTGTATGGGTGGATGCAAAAACCAAGTTGGGCGCCAACTGTGGGTATCAGACTTGCTGTTCCCCGTCCGTAGGTGAAGCAAGGACTGCGGAGGCTTCACGTAAATATAAACTGTATCGCGCTTAAAATTCACGGAAATAACAGCAGGGTGCAGAAAAAAAAAGAGGGTTGTTTTAATACAGTGTGTCATACTCATAGCATTGTATAAGTACACTGTGCACGTGTGAGCCGTATCGGCTGATGGTAAACAGCACGTGCCCGATACATCCTTCTGCGGGTACAAAAAGACTGGCAGGACAAACTCTACACTATCTACTGAATATTTACGAAAGGCGCTGATGTGCCTTGACGGAGCGTGTTGACCTTCTATTAGTTGAGTGCGATGCGCAAGCATGTGTTGCATTTGGAGTACTTGGACTTTCAGCAGGGAAGGCTATAGAGTGGTTCTGGCGAGGCAGCACGACGATCTGCTGTGCAGAATATGATGATATGCTGGTGGCTGCCTTATCACTGCCGTTTGACGAGTCAGTATCTCCGCTGCAGCCAGTCGCATAAGGACGATGGGGCGTAGAAGGCGTGCTATATTCGTCATCACTTGTCTCGCGACTGTAGTCCTCACTTGTTCAAAGTAGGTGACGTCAGTTGCGTCTAAGCACGTGGTGGGGCCCCGTTTGCACAATGTAAGACCTCGGGCCAGCTGCGTTAACAACCCTACCCTTACCTGACTAAACACTGTTCTGTTTTCTAACTACGTTCCCACGTGTATGAGAAGAGATCGGCTAACATTTAATTTGTGGCGGGTGCTTTTTTACCTCCGTTTTGGCAACTTCGATAAAATCAGGAATGTTCCTTCTGAGGCACCTGCCTTGCACCAGCTCAGCCAGTGGCCTATCGCTCAAGGGCGGTGAGCGATAGGCCAACTGAGCTAACCAGAAGTTCTACCTTAAGTCGGTGCATTTTTTCCGAGTACGCTTGACTATTTGTACGCTTTCCTCCGCCAGTCTATTGGATTGGGGGTGGCTAGAACATGATGTGCCATGTACGAAATCTTACTGCTTCGCGAAGAGCGCAAACTCGTGACTGGCGAATTGTGGCCCGTTGTCTGTGCAGACTTCAACCGGAACTTGGCGGGCAAAGACAGTGCTGAGTGCTTTCACTGTGGTCCTTGACGTCATGTCACGTGGTTGCTCGACCTCTGGGAATTTTGAAAGAGCATCGAACACAACAACATACGATCGCACAGCGTATTGAAATTGGTCTGAAAAAACCCGATACAAACGGCTACCTAGAGTTTCGCGCAAAAAAAGAAGCTCTTGCGGTTGCTTGTACACTCTAAGCCGAAAAAGACAAACTTGAGTATGCCATTAGACCTTTAGGGGACTAAATGGGCTGCCAAATATTTCTAACTATTTTTGGACTAACTGCGGGAGCAACTGCAAGGGTTCAACTGTTACCCCCCTAGCACTTCACTTGTTGGGCCAAGTAGAATGCTCCAGTGAGACTAACAGTTGAACCGTCTAGACGAACGACAAAAAAATTGCAGACCTGCACTTGTGCCGTATATCGTAAGTTTATGGCAATTTATTCAGCCGCGAAGAATGCAGCATTTGGTCAGCAACGCACACACATACATACATACGCACTATTATTTCAAAGTAAAACACCGCGAACGTTGACCGCCCGCGCTTCATTACCGAGAAACTATCGGGGATATATAGCACAGTATTTTGACTTCCCATGTAGTGCCAGTGGGGAATTTTTACTTCGCCTAAAAACAATAAACATCGATACCATAACGTGAAACTTTACATGGGCTGAATTGTAGCATCAAAGCGCACCAATCTTTTAATATAGATCTATCTAATCTTCAACATCCCTCCAGTCAGAGAATACGAATCATCAGCTGGCTTTCGATCATGTTGGCTGAACCAGCTTTCGCAGTGCTGATGCACAAGTCCACAAACACAAACATAGCAGCGGCGCTCATGCAGGAAAGCCGGCGAAACAGCCAGGCGCCTCCCCGATGTGATACCGTGTCGGCTTGCTGACGGCGTCGCTAGGCTTACGAGGAGTACGGCTAAACGACCACCGGCGATCGCAACACGCGGCTCATCTGGAATTCGCGTCTTCGTTATTTTATAGTCACAAATCAACGATAGGTAGCTGACCAATGCTCGCGGTGTCTAAGAGAGTGATGTAGATATATGTATACATACAGCGACAAGACCGTTCGCAGGCACGTTTCTTTCATCGTGCTGGTAAGTCGCTCGCTGTGCACCGCCGGCCACACGATTAGTCATATCCGTGAATGCCTTCAGGCTTGATGTTTGACAACGACTGTCGCATTTAGAAAAAGACATAATTTTATCTTAGCTTTAATGCAGAAGACATTAGTTTCTGGGAAAGAAATTGTATGCGACGTTTCCTTTGAGTGGGCCGGCAATACACTCACACCAGCAGCCATCTTGATACCGATGACGTACGAAGCCTACTTTTTTTATATCGCTTTGAAGTTTTGGCCAGCGACTCTGCGGGTACGTTACTGCTGACGAACAGCGTGTTTTTATTACCGTTGTCAGTGTTCTTTGTAGTTTTAATTCAGCACATTGAAGCAAGTCATTCGCATTGCCCGTGTTCGCGGAGACTTTCACTTGGTTTCAGCCCGCCCGTGCCGGCATGGTGTAAACTCGAGGGCGCTTGTTGCGTGCATTGACTGCGCGTTGTACTTACCTCTCAAAATATCTTCTATTCGTTTCATAGTGCTTCGCTTTCACAGTGGCGTATAGCCGATACAACTTGTTTTCGTGATCGCCGACTGCGCCGAACATTGCAGTGCAGCAACGACAGAAGGTGATTGCGGCGCAACTACTCCCCCCGTTGGTCCCTTAATTGCCGGACGTTTCCACATGACACGCACTGTCACGCATTTAGTCCCCGTTTGACGAACAGTTCGTCCAGTGGTATAACGAATGCAGTTAGTCCAATTTTGCCGAATTTCAGCTTAAAGTGTAGGTATATTCCTTGCAAGTGGGGCAGCTCTGAATAAGCCGAGTAATGTCACTGCTAAGTCCTGCCCTAAATATTTGTCTTCTGGCTCTTCCTTCACACTTGCTCAAGCCCAGATGCCCGGCATGAACCCTATCGCGAATTTCACGCCGCATGCTTCAAAGTACGAAAACTTTGTTGCCCTTCAATGAAACTCCATTCACGACTGTCAACTCCGTAGAAAAGTGGGCCACGCCCAACGCTATTGCGTAACACGTCACAATATCTCTTGATAGTCGGTGCGCGTGGTTCTCACAGTTCATACAGCACGTTTTTATGACAGAAGTGATAGAGCAAGAGCACTACATTAACCGTCAAAGTTAATATCAGTTTATACAGCCTGTTTGAAGGGCTTAAGTGATAGAGCAAGCACACTGCATTAACCGTTGAATTTAATGAGAGTTCATACAGCCCGTTTGTATGATTGAAGTGATAGACAAGGTGCAGTGCATTAACCGTCGAAGTTATTGTGAATATATACAGCCCGCTCGTATGACTGAAGGTATACTGCAAGTACGCTGCATTAACCATGGAAGTTAAGGTGAATTCATACAGCCCATTTGTATGAACGAAGTGATAGAACAAGTTCACTGCAATAGCCATCGAAGTTCATGTGAGTTTTGTGGGTATTGGGCTTGATGCACCCCATCCGTAGGTAATGCGAGGACTGCGGAGGCTTCACGTAAAAACCAACGACGTTTATTTAACTAAGTTCGACACACTGCAGTCTCGCACTCTAATTTGCGAGGAGCTCTAAGCGCAAAGTTCTAATGTGTACCTACACCTCAACCTGACTCCTCGTTCCCTGGTTTGCCGGACATCGTTAAAGAGCGGCTCTTATCTATGGTTTGCGCTCTCACGTCTAACACTACGGCAGCACCACCCATGGCGTATGCGCAAGTCGCTGACATGCCATCTGCCTTGATTAAGCACGCACATTCTGTTTCCGCTCAGTCCAACGTAGCAGCATATGCACCGCAATCGCCCATCCGAGCGCCCATCTCCGCTACTGCATTTTACGCCCCCTGGCGCTCAACTCGCCAAATTTGTTACCCCTGCGGCATTCACAGTCATAATTCACGATTCTGCCGCAAACGCCAACCGGACAAATGCCGCGGTTACGACGCTTACTTACGAAACGGATTTGGTGCCGTTTCCAAAGCAGTACTAGAGCCATCCTCCGACATGTTCCTGCTGCCTGTCTTTTTCATCCGAAACCTCTCGCACCTACCATCCGGGACCACGCCGCTCTCCTGCCCCTCTGCGATGCTCCACATCACCTCTGAGACCAGCTGCCCTTACCTCTGACTGCCACTTGGCAAACTAGCTGGTGCAGCATAGGTTTATGCAAAAGCGGTGCCTATTGAAGCATTGGTGGAGACGGGGGCTGCTATATCTGTATCTTATTCATGTTCAGTCGTGTTTTCTTCTATGTAAGGACACCACAACTTATAATGGCACTGCCTTACATAGCGCAAACGACTTGCAGATACGATCATCAGCATAGTGAACCGTTTAAGTTTCGAATAATGATATCCGGCATCATATTGAGTTCGCCATGCTGTTTTCTTGTGCTTATAAGCTTATTTTAAGATGGGACTTTCTTTCTTATGCGGCTGCTTCCATCTCTTGTCGCCAACGACTCATACTTATGTGAGAGTCTGATGGTATTTACCCTAAATGTTTGTCACGTCACCGGTTATGAACCGTCAACGATTTTCGCTGCCACCTCACCACGAGCATGTTATCACCGTTATGGTGGGCTTCATTGACCACGATGACGCCCTAGTCACTCCATCACCTCATTTTCTATCCAGAAGGATTGTACGAGGACCGAGTCTTGCCCGCTTCACTAATGACACTGCCTATATCAATGTGCTCAACATCACCATTTAGCCGATATTGTTTACCAAGGTTCCTGTTATACTTTGCAGCATGGATACAAAACCTGTGTTTGTGGTGACTACGAATACCATTGTGACGCAATCGCGCTCATCTATTCAGGCTTCGACGGCTACAACTCTCGTCGATGCAATTACCACGAATCTGACTCCGCTGCAAGCTGATGAACTACTTGCGTTGTTGACGAAACATAAATCTACCTTCAACGTACATTTCCACTGCTCTAGGGCTGACTCCAGCGGCAACTCATCGCATACACACCAACGGAACTTCTATTGTCCGGTGCCTACCAAGCCGTGTCTTTCTCAGCGAACGTGAAATCGTCGATAAGCACGTTGCCTATATGCTCCAACAAAACCTCATCCGCCCCTCTTCAAGCCCACGGTCGTCACCTGTCGTTCTCGTGTGCAAGAAAAAAGGCTAGGTGCGATTCTGCGTTGACTAGCACGCATTGAACAAAATGAAAGGACGTATATATCCTACCTCGCGAAAATGATGCCTTGGATTCCTTACAAGGAGTGGAATAATTTTCCACTCTTTACTGCCCTGCGCATACTGGCTAAATCCAATGCACGAAGATGACAAGAAAAAACTGCTTTGCCACAGGCTACAGCCGATGAAGTTTAGAATGAATTTAACCTCATGCCCTTTGATTTCTGTATAGCTCCAGCAATAATTAAACAATACATGGACACTTTATTGTGGTATCTTAAGTAGAAGACCTGTTTGTGATACATTGACGACATCGTCATATTCTCTACAATGTTTGGACAGCACATGCAGCACCTACACGAAGTTTGGACGTCTTTCGCATCTGCTGCTTTTCAATTGAACACCAATATATTCCACTTCTCAAGCAAAAGTATTAAAGTACTGGGATCCCTCGTCAGCAAATATAGCATTCGGCCTGATCTCGACAAGATTACCACTGTTTTTTTTTCGGGAGCCTCATTGCTATGAAGAGCACCGAAGCATTCTTGGCCTTGCCTCTTATTGCCGGCGCTTGAGACGAGACTTTGCCACCACAGCTGCACCTCTCCACCAACTACTTTTTTTTGAAACGTCGTACGTATGATCGAACGAGTGCCAAATGGCTTTTGACACCTTAAAACGTGCCCTCACTTTGAGCAAGTGCTTTGCCATTTGATATAACACACCACTCTCCTTCATACCGATGGCAGCAGACATGCACTCGGCGCCGTACTTTTCCAACGAACCAAGCGTTCTAGCAAACGCGTGATCGCATACATAAATTGCAACCTCACAACAGTCGTAAAAAACGGCGTCAACACCGAGCGAGAGTGTCTTGCTGTTGTCTGGGCAATCCAGAAATTTGGACGTTATCTCCACGGCTGTCACTTTACGTTCGAAACGGACCAGGTTGTTGAATACTTCGTCTTCAAGAATACGACTTTGATGTTACCTATGAATCCGGAAAGAAACGCAACGATGCCGACGCCCTTAGCCGCTGTCCTTTACCATGCTCGTCAGACATACTTTGTCTGCAGTCGTCATCTGCGAGCGACCCCGTGAATGCGTCTTCATAAATTCATGTAGAATACTGCGCCTTCAAAAATACGACTTTGGCGTTTCCTACATTTCGGAAGAAACACAACGATGCCGATGTCCTTAACCGTTATCTTCGTCAGACACACCTTTGCTACAGTCGTTATCGTCGAGCGTCCCAGTGAACGCGTCTTCACCAGTTCTTTCACTCGCCGTTGTAAATTATCTCCGTGCTTCCCACAACGACACGTTTGCTTAAGACCAACGAAGTGACGCTTACTGCAGCTCTATATTGCAGCGGCTCCAAGGCTAGTCTCCTCTTCCCAACGCCTGTGCTCGTCGTCATTTGTAGAACTTCAAGATTGAAATCTCAATCCTCAACCACTCTGTATTCTACCCTGAAGAAGAGCGTTGGGTTCCCGTCGCTCCTCGTTCGCTAAGGGCACAAGTTTTAGCATTTCACGATGACGCCAATATTGGTCATCTTGGTTTTTACAAAAACTATGAACGCATCTGCAGTCATTTTGCCTGGCCTGGACTTTCCGCCAGCGTAGCGCCATATGTTGCGTCATGCTCGCTCTGCCAGCGCTGCAAGCAACTTACCTTAAATCTGGCCACACTCCTACAACATTTTCCGTGTCCTGACGCTTCAATTGAAGTTGTTGGGATTGACCTCTACGTACCACTGCCAATATCAGCTAGCGGTGAGCGCTGGATTAAACAGCAGTTGACCACCTAACAAGGTACGCCGAAGCAGGATCGGTGGAGGGCATTGCCACTTTTTTCTCGAGGTAATCTTTCTCAGATATGTTGCGCTGTGCGTCCTTCAGAGAGACCATGGCCAGGCGTTCATTTCGGAACTACTTGAAGGCATTCTTCACGCGTGTATTACTATCCCAGAGACGACCTCCGGCTACCATTCCGAGGTTAACCACTTCAGAAAGCGCTTGCATCAAACTCTGTCCGATATGATATTCAGTTATGTCAATTCCGACTACACCAACTGGGATACCATCCTGCCCTTCGTGACCTTTGCGTACAATACCACTACGCAGTGCACAACGGGCTACTCCCCCAAAGATACAAAACAAGGATAGAAAAGCAGAAACTAGGTCACAAGTGCACAAATTACGAGGCATACAACCAACCTTTGAACTTAGCTGAGCTACAAACATCACTAAACTCCTGCAGTAATTCTGATCCAGGCTAGGACCGTGTCACATATGAAATGTTGTAAAATCTGCCGCTCAAAACGCGAAAAACTTTTCTCTTTCTATACAATGCTATCTGGCTTTCTGGCACCATCCACTCTTCCTGAAAAGAGGCTATTGTTGTCCCTATTTTGAAACAGGACAAGGACCCTTCCTCAGTTGCGAGTTATAGGCTCATTTCACTTACAAGATGCCTTCGTAAGCTTTTCAAAAAGATGATAAACCACCGACTTTTGAATTTCCTCGAAACACACAATCTACTCGACCGATTCCAGTGCGGGTTTCGTGAGGGTAGATCCACCACCTACCATCTGGTGCGCATTCAGGCAGAGATCCGAGACGCTTTCGTCCACAAATAATAATTGTTTTCTGTCTTTCTCGATATCGAGAAGGCATACGACACAATATGGCGTCTTGGCATATTAAGAGACCTGTCTCACTTGGGTATGCGGGGTAGAATGCTTTCCATAATCGAGAGTTACTTGTCCAATCGGACATTCCGTGTCCGTGTGGGCAGTATTCACTCCCAAACATTTGTCCAAGAAACAGGAGTACCGCAAGGTGGTGTACTTAGTTTTACACTTTTTATTATCAAAATGAATTCCTTGCACCTGTCCATCCGCCACAACATGTTCTACTGTACATATGTCGATGAAGTCCAGCTTGGCTTTAACTCATCCAACCTGGCGATATGTGAGCGGCCGGTTCAGATAAGTTTAAAGAAGGTCTTCAAATGGGCAGTGGAAAACGTATTCCAACTGAACCCACAAAAAAGCACGTGTGTGTTGTTCTCCCGAAAGAGAGGCATGCACTCGGAACCCGATATTGAACTGAACGGTCAACGTCTGCCTGTTCATGCGGAGCACAATTTCTTAGGCCTAATCTTGGACAACAAGTTGACCTTCATACCGCACATCAAGTATTTAAAAACAAAATGTTTAAAAGCCATGAATGTTCTAAAAGTGTTGTCACGCACTACGTGGGGTATAGTGACAGGCAATGTCTCATAAACCTGTATAGAAGCCTCATTCGCACCCGCTTAGATTATGGGGTAGCTGTTTATCAGTCTGCAACTCAAAGTGCTCTGAAGATGCTAGACCCCGTGCACCATTTGGGCATCCGCCTTTCTACGGGTGCTTTTCGCACCAGCCCCGTAGAAAGCCTTTACGTTGAGTGAAATGAGTGGTCGCTTCATCTGCAAAGAACTTACATGTCCTTTGTATATTTCCTTAAGGTGAAAGCAGACAAGAAGCACCCCTCATACTCTACTATAATTGATTTGTCGAGCTCCATTGTGTTTCAAAACAGGCCTTCGATGACGCCGCTCTACTCAGTTCGCCTCACGGGTCTATCTGAGGAAACTGGAGTGTCACTTGAACACAGTTTAATGGCTCCTGTAGCATACCCGCCCCCATGGCATTGGCAGATTATAGAATGCAATGTGTCTTTCCTAGAAGTTACAAAACATGCGCCTATTTCCCTTATCCGAACATACTTCCTGGAACTTCAACACAAATACACACGACCTGAGTTCTTTACAGATGCCTCTAAGTCTAACTCCTCTGTCTCCTACGCTGCTGTTTGCCCTTCCTTTTCGGATGCTGGCCCTCTACATCCAGGCACAAGTATCTTCACAGTGGAAGCTTATGCGATACTTGTGGCAGCTAAACACATCAAACAATTACAAATACAAAAAGCAGTAGTTTATACAGACTCCCTAAGTGTGGTAACGGCTCTGCACAATCTTAAAAAACAAAAAACACTGTCCTCGTCTCACTTTGCTCCATTTTATGCACACTCTACTCACTCAACCAACAAGTTGCAGAGTTCTGGGTGCCAGGGCACCGTGAGATTCAAGGCAACGTGGTGGCAGATCAGCTTGCTGCATCCTTTAATGAAAGCACCACCTTTACACCCATATCAATCCCGGCCCTTGATCTTAAGCCGTCTCTCAAACGAAAGCTCAGGGACTACTTGCAGAGCAAGTGGGATAGACAAATACAAAACAAACTACATGCTATCAAGCCACACCTTGGGCATTGGCCACGAGTATCAAAATCACGTCATACAGAGGTAACACTAACAAGGCTCAGGAATGGACACACATACACGACACACTCATATATTTTGTCTGGTGGCGATCCATTATTGTGTGACAGATGTGGTGGAGCACTAACTGTTCTTCACATTTTAATTTAGTGCAAACAATTAGACAGTCTAAGAAAACAACACTCTCCATTACCCTACCGACAACATATACCTTTACCCCCTGCAAGGTTCGTTGGTAGGGAACCACTGTTCACTCATAAATCGGTGCTAGCTTTTTAAAGAGATGATCGCTTTTATCATGCCATATGCACAGGCGATGTGTAGCGTGACCTCTCTAGAGAGATTGCTGCTGCAATGACTACATTGAAAAGCACTTGCATCGCAGCCCTTAGACAAAAGGGCGCTAATGAGGCACTTGTGCTAGTGCAAAATATTTTTACACGTTTTATCATCAAAACCATTTGTCACCAGTTTTACTGTCCATATCACGCCACTGTCATGATCTTAGTACTTATGTTTTTACCCGCATTATAGCGAGAAATCTTAAGGCCCCAATGCAGCAACGCAACATATTGTCCAACTCTAGTCATTGAAATGGCGTTCTTTGGCCATCAATTGGCCCTTGCACCATAAGGCGCCACACATCATCATCAACAGGCTACTGCCCATTCTTACTCGTCTATGGTTGTCAAGCGACATCTTCGCTCGACCTGTCCTTTCTCAATGTCCCTCTTAATTTGTCCATGTCATCGAGCGAGCGCACAATCTCTCGCCTGGCCGCTTGTCACCACAGTACCCACCTCAATACAGAGGCAAGCCAACAGAAGCAGAAGACTCGGTGCAATGACGTTGACGGTGTCATTTACTGCTATGCTGGAGACGAAGTATTGTTGTACATCACAACGCGAGTTCTGAACCTGTCTGACAAACTTCAGTCACGTATGCATCTGGTTAAGCTTTCGGCCTTCCAATTTACGCGTTTTTCTTCAGTCACGTTTCATTTGCCCCTACACTATTGTCAATCAGATGTCTCCCATGAGTTATCGGGTAACACCAGTTGTCATGCCTCCCGACGGTCGTTCTCATTGCTCGGAGATTGCTCACTGTCGCGCTTAGAACCAATCATGCGACGTACACCACTGCCATAAGCAGCGGCCCAGCTGGCCGCTTCCGCGCGAGGGGAAAGTTAGTGTAAGCGCAATATTTACAGCATTTGACATTCATCTTCGTCCCCTGTATTTAGTAACCATTACTGTTAGCGTCTTGTTTGTTCGAAGCGTTGATCGGGCGATCTGGTCGAATTAACGTCGACGCAACCCCAACGCTACTACTGTCTTGCAGTTTATAATATTGTTGAATTACTGCTGATCATATTCTATTTTATTCAGTGTTAATTTTTCACGACACAACATATAAATGTCAGTCAAGTGCTTAATGAACCGGTATTTACAGCCACGTATAACGTTCTCCGTTACAGGTCAGTCAATTTCGGTGCTTTGGGAAGTATTATCGCCTACTATTTAACCCTTGGTTTCGGATCATACGGTAAGAAGCAGCTGAAACAAAAGCATTTCTAACAATTCTAGTATTGTTGTACGTTCAGAATAAAAAAAACTCTTTTGTTTACGGGGTTAGTATTTACCCTAAAATTGACCGGAAATTTGAAACAACTGTCAGTGCAATGTTGCATAAGCCTGAGTCAAGTGAACGTGTTGTTTATAGTATAATCTTGTATCGTGCTCAGACGTAGTTCAACAGTTAAAAATTCAATTATTAAAAGGTAGATTATCTTGTTATAAATGACATGGAAGCACATTATATGAAAAAAAACACACAATTTGGTACTGTCCTTCAAACGTTCTAACTGATATACATAAAAGCATGCATTTCAATTGATAACATGTGAAGTGTTATAAGTGGTACTTTTTAGTATGTGAAATGTGTTAAAATGGTACCATGAAGTTTGAAAGGGTGACGCTAAACGCGGTGCTGAGACGCCATTAGGTACGGCAGCAAACATTCCTGCAATATCATCACCTCCAAATTTTGCGGGAATCATGTAGCGAGTTTTTCCACAACGCAAGGGGCGCGACTAACAATAATAAAATTAGGTTTGTAAGCTCAGCGAGTCGGCATCTGTTCAATATGAATTCCGTCCACTTCTCACGATTACGAATACGGGTGAAAGAAGCGCAGGAGGCAGGCACTGATTCTCAGCGGAAGTTTATTTTGCTAAGTGCGAAATTTACCAATTTTGGTGTTACGTGCCGTCAATGGATGACAAAATATCTGACTGGGGCAAACATGATAATCCTGACACACGGCTCATGTAAGAATATTACAACAAACCACGCTAACAGCATGGTCGCGACCATTTCGCTAGCTCCACATATACTAAATTCGGTATCACGTGACATGAAGAGATCACGAATGTAAACGACACATCGAAACATGATAATAATGACAGGGAAGTCATGTATGGCATCATTTACATGCACGTTGTAGCGTTGTGCTGATTTTAAAGTGACATATGAACCTTTATTATACGTGCTTCGCATATGATTGATTAACACAGTACGTGGGACCTTTCAATTTTGTTCTATGGTAGCTTCATTATATAAAAGATTGAGTTTTTTATGTGAGTTGAACGTTAACCGAATGTGGCTAGATTAGGTATAATAAAATAGGTAAAACAAATTTTGGAATATATCTCTAGGCCTAATTGTTTGCCTCACAA
Source organism: Rhipicephalus annulatus (assembly GCA_013436015.1). Taxonomy (NCBI): domain Eukaryota; kingdom Metazoa; phylum Arthropoda; class Arachnida; order Ixodida; family Ixodidae; genus Rhipicephalus; species Rhipicephalus annulatus. The sequence goes on along the minus strand of WOVY01010535.1, from coordinate 1,439,114 downwards.
AACTCTATGCCTCACAAGGTAAATATATTCGCTGCGCATAACAAATGCCCACAGTAAAAGAAGAAGGGCTGAGTAATGAATCCTTTCCGCTCGCACCACGTCGGCAGATAAGACGGTGTCATCAAGTGGCAAACAGTTTCGGTACGCCGGAAAACGACGTGTTCGTCACGCGCTCGCAGAACCAGCGTTTCCCGCCGCATCTTAAGTAATGTGCGTTTCTTCGTGGTTCAGCTGCTCCTGTTTCGCGCGTTTCTTTCTGTTTTTTCATGCTTGTGAGGTACGAAATTTTGAAAGGAAAGACGCTTACATACCGTGCAAATTATATATATGTAGTGTCGCTTCAAAGAGTACGCGATATTTTTAGGGGCGAAGCTCCTTAAAGCAGCACGAGTTCGTCCCTCGTCGTTGTCGTAGTGCGTAACCAGTCTTAAGGCACGAACACACTAGCGGCGCCACGCTCTGCCGCGCGCCGCGCGCCGCTCGCGAGACGCCGATTTTCTCTTTCTCCCGCCGAGCGTCGAGGAATTTCTGCCGCCGACTCAATCGCTCCTTGCGCTATTTCTGCCGCCGCCGCCCAAGCAAAGCGCCAATCAGTGACGTGCGTGGTAGTCGCCATAGCAACGCACGGAGCTTGTTTTCTTTTTTTTTTCCGGCTGCAGCTGTCATTTTTCTCGCGCCGTCGTTTTCTGAAGCACGCTGTCAACGGCACCATAGACACCGAACGCTTTTTAGAGGAGATCAGACTGTACCCCTTTTTATACGACAAGATGATGCCCGATTATAAAGATAAGCAAGCAAAAATGAACAGATGGGATATTATAGGATCTATGTTTGGATTGACAGGTAAGTGGCGATTGCGTGGCTCATTGCATGTTGAGCGCGAATGAATTGTATGTTTTATTCACTCACTTGTGCAGGAACACAGGCCATGCTGAAATTTAAAAATATTAGGAACCGGTGGATGAAGCTCGTGTCGGGAGTTGAGGCAAACACTCGGAGCGGTGCGCCAGGCAATCATGGCAAAATTAAGTGGCCCCTGTTCGCAATTATTGATGGCATGCTGAGGCAGACACCTCACTATGCGGAAAAGTAAGTGATCAATGACGTGCCGTTTCATATTGCAGCGCACGCAGGATACCTGTTTCATGCCTGCCGACTATCTTGATTTTGCTGCGAGACTCCTGAATACTGACTGACCCTCCGGGTCGACGTGCACGTTCCCAAGCTGTCGCTCAAAGAAAACTATTTACAGAATAAGGAAAGGTGGCCTAGTTGATAATGAATTGAATGGGGCAGCGTTAGGACGAAGGCACGAACGAGAAATGACACGAGAAGTGCTGCTTAAAAACTATTTACGACTCATAGCCGAGCGTTTTTTTTTTTTTCCGCCGTTCGTGCGAATGCTGTTTCAAACACCGCAGGCCATGAAAAGTGCTTCTACGTAAATTAAGCGTTGTACGTTGATTTATCGATTCCACTTTTTGCAATGAATTCGTGCTACAGATCGGTTCATACTGCAGGGTCATGCGGTGAGGCCTACAATGGCGGCTAGGGCACGCCAACTGTCGCGAGACACAGCACATCTCATTTCATAATTGTGAGTGAGTGTTGCGAGCACACATATTAGATACATGATGGAGGGTGCGCCTCCCCCCACCCCACCTTTGAGTGATCGCTTGCTTTGAAGTAACAGCTGGCTGTTCAGGACAGGATCCCAAGTGTTTTTCTGTCCCTTTGTGGAGCTGTACAGGGATGCAAATAAATCACATCTGCTTTACTGCCAACAAATAGACAGCTTACTTCACTCTAAAATATGTCAGGACAGCATTGCAAATGTCTTCTTTTAAGAACTGGCCTGTGTCGCCCACGTACCAACTACACTGTTTATATTACTCGTGTTATGATCATATTTATAAAATGAAAAAAAAATTATATTAAACAAAAAATGTTATAATTCATCATGTGTGCCAATTCTGATGCAGCAAATGCTTATTTGCAGGCCTGTAACCAACATGCCACAGGCATCTGAAGAGTGGTAAATATAAACTTCATCCACTCTTTCTTGTTATCATGAATACATATCCTATTCTTGCATAATAAGACAGTCTTTACATTTATGTGTCTGCAAGAGACATTGTGGGTTGTGTGCATGGGTGTAAGCTTACATGCTACTCTAGCAGCAGCAGGCCAAGCAACATTGCAACACTTCATTCTCTCTCTACTTTGCAGCAGTCAAGACGCTCCACAAACGGCACAAGGCGTTTTAAACGGAATGTAAGTGCCTGAAGTTGTTTTCTTGGTGGGCCAAGTTTGGTCTCCAGGCTTATGTTGCTATAAATATGCTAACTTTTGGCTCTGAACATGCAGCTATGCCAGTGCCAATGAGGGTGAAGAATCCTTTAGTTATGCTTCTCCGTGAGTTGCTTTTTATATTTTTCAGTGTTCAAAAGCAGTTCTCTACTAATCCAAGCACATTGAAATAGAACTGCTTTCTCTGTCTTATAACCTGTGTGCTGTTGGCACAGCTCACAAGTAAAGTTTTTGAGCTGCTAACCTAAACGCAGGATAGCTTTTATTGAAGTTGTCTGAAGTTTTAAGGAACAATAATTGTTCAAAAGGTGAATGTGAATAACTACGTATTGCCGGCTGTCTTCTTGAGTAGGCTGCGATATTTGGACATCACTGTGACATTTCATAAATTTCAAAGAATGACGTGAAGAAATCTGGAATATTTATTTGTAAAAACAGTATCTGCATACTCCCACACTGTATGCTAAAAAATAACAAGCAACACGCGCAGATGCTTTTTCACTAGTGGTACGTACTGATTCTTTTACTTCTTTTTTATTAGAGAGATGTGCCTTGAAGAAGAATGCTCTGAAGGGTAAGCCACATTTCAAAAGTTTTATCTGTTTTTATATATCCAATCAAAACAAGCATTCAAAAATCTGCCTGTGACAGTTGTACCTCTAACATAGTTTGCTAACGGCACAGCAAGCAAATCGTGGCTGTCGTTTGCTCATAATTGTTAATCCTTGCTGTTTTAAGTGCTATATTTGGTCCACATGCTGAGAGGAGCATTGAGTAGTTTATAAGCATGTTCTTTTACGTCAAATAGATGCGCTAGAACTCTTTTATAGGGACTGCCAAGAAAGCCTTTTAGTATTTGTTTTCTTTAGTGCAACTGAAAGCCTACCAGTCAGTATCTAATCGTGGAATGGTAACAAGGAAAACAATGCGCCGCGTTTATCAGAATCTCTCATTCAGTGGTAACGGGGAGCTGTATGCAATTTGCATGCTGGAAGCAGTAGAACGTGAATGCAATAATGAAATTCGGGTTTGTGCTGTGCAGTTGCCTGCATAACTATACACCTTTGCCGCATACACTATAACTGACGTGTTCCACAAGTAGGCGCAAACACAGCGACTATTTACAGTGTTAACTCCTTTTACCTTGTAAGCAGCTCAGAATATAGTGGCAAGAAATAATAACACCACACTGTAATCTTGGACAGTAATTGTGGTGCACATAAGAGCATCAGCCTACATGCAGCTAAGCGAATGTTCAAAGCCACAGTGTAGCGTGACTAGGCTGTGTGACGTACCATGTTTTTGTAACATATAAATGCAAGTGATACATCTAATTTTTCTTAATTCATGAAAATGATGCTCGAATATGTCACTGTATGAGTTGCGGTATGTTGATTTTCATGAATATCTAATCACATGGGTTAGATAAGTGTCTGTTTCTTTTATACACTGCAAATTTAGCAATGTTTGTTTCTTTTTTCTAATACTTACAATTTCATGTTGTACTAGTTCATGTTTGACTTCATGCAGTATGCGAGATGTCACTGACGTATCATTATTACGGTTCTTACAGGCCTTCGCAGGCTACGACAATAAACAACTGCTCGGCTGTGCCACCAAGCACGCCTTCAATGTAAGAATGCTTATGTGGACTTTGAATATTAAATCTGCTAGGCTTTGTTCTAGCTAGAGGTATCATGCTTGAGCAAGTACAAATTTGTGATGTCAGAAGAGATAGATAACATACAAAAAATGATGACAATGCACTGGCAGCACACATTTTAATTCTTTTTTTGATTGTACAAATGAATAGCAGCTTGGACATATCTTTTTAGTCATCCTGCATGAGCAGCCTCCAATTTTTTGCGTAGGACAGGTGTCATCTATGCTGTGCTTGCACTGCCTATTGCAGGTTGGCAATCACATGCTTGTAGTATTGCTGTCAATGTATGGTTGCATCACGCAATTCAACTTAATTGTCTGTTTTTGTTAATGCTGTGTTGCTAGTACACTTATACTCTACAGGCATAATCACTGACTTGGCAATAATCAGGTTCTTTCTCTTTCCTTAGCATCACTCTCTGTGCCAACATGTGAAACTAAGCTGCCAAGACTTGCATATGAACTTCACGACAGCTTTTCTAATCTGTGCTTTGTTTCTGTTTCTTCTGCAGGCCCACCGGGAAACCCACAGATTTTACACCATTTCAGTAATTACACCCTCCACACTTTTTGCAAACATTTTGATGGCACTTAGCGGTAAGTGTAAATTTGTTTTGCAGGAAGAGAAAAACACGCACTGAGGACGTGGATGCGAGCATTAAAGACCTTCTTGGCAGCTGCTTCACCTCAATTCAAGCGATCGCAAAGAAAAAAGAAGCACTGCAGCCCGACGAGTGCGACATAGCTGGAAGCCTTGTAGCTGTCAAACTCAAGGCATTACCAAAGAGAAAGCGCTCGCAGGCGCTTTTTGAGATCCACAAGTTTCTACATGAAGCCGAAATGGAATGTCTGGAGGATTCGGATTGAAATTTAAGTACATATAAATGAGACTAGCATTACTTCAAATTTGGACAAGCGTACAATTATAAATCATTCATCACATCATATAGGGATTCTATCAAAATTATGTCAACCTAATGTCAATTAGGTCGACCAAATCATAATACCGTCTTTTGCATCCTCTTTATTGATGTATCTGTGCTTGTAAACCACGCCGTCGCCATCGCGGTACGAGCAGCATTGACAAGCGATCCCAGGTTTACATGCAGAGATACACCTGATAAATTGAATGGCCCGACGGGCAACTGCCTTAGCTGAAATGGTACAACATCAGGTGCTTTATTTGAAGGTTGCAGGCTCGGTTGCAATAGACAGCAACTTGCCTTTTTGTCCACTTTTATTGTCACACCTAACTGTAACTACTACGAAAAATCTCCCCTATACTATTCGTTAAAAAAACTAGCCCTTCAACTCTCCTTCTTTTCTTAATGATTAGGGTTATAAACAATGAAGGGATTGGTGAAAAGCTGATGATGCTATTTTTTAAAGGGGTACTGACACGAAATTTTTTGTCTATTGTTTTATGTGCCAAATGACAGGCCGACACCCCAAGAGCGTGGGAAATGTACCGGTAAGCATGAATGCGCCCCGGAAAATTAATTACAGCAGGCCTTTAAAAGATAATTTTGATTCTACTGTACCTTGGCATCATAGCATAGTACGAGCAGTGCCACCAGGTGGTTTATGCGTGCATAAGTTTTTGCGATGTATTCTTGTCTACACATCGCTTCTTCAATCGTCTGCTGTATGCTGATCGCTTCTTCAATCGTCTGCTGTATGCTGCACCTGTCACAGCTGTCGTAGCAATTCGAAATCAAACGATTTCTCTGGCCTCTGCTAAGCGTATATCTTGCGTTCGCGTGCGCATACCCTGTTCTAGAGTCCACTAGCTGGCTTCACAGGTACGCTGAATGATAGTGACTGGAAGGCGCGAGCAGTTGATTGAGAAGGTGAGGCGGAAGCTAGCTTTTTTGTTTTGTTTTGGTGCTCGACATCATCACAACTAGCCACACTGCTACGTTATGTCACCAGGATTAGTACTGTAGCTCGACGTCAAGTTTGTGTCAATGTTTAGTTTGTAGATTCGACACGAGAAAAGCAAGTTTCACATGAAAATGAAATATTTTAACAGCATTTGCTGAGTGTGACACTTGCTCAGAGCAGTCTCTGTATACAGGAGATTTGTATTCCAGAGTAAACTTGCCTCCCAAAAAAGGTGTCAGTACCCCTTTAACTTATCTATAAGTTTTGATAAAATATGTACACTTATTTGGTTTTCAGATGTAGGAATAAAACAAATTTAGAGCCGATAGTGACAGTGAAAACAGTCAAGAAGTAATTATCAGTGGCTGTTATGCATCGCTCAAATCTGATTATGTCAATATCGTCATTAATAAGCGTAACTTAGTGTGCGACCATCGGTTACAACAGCACTCCAGAATTGTTTAGGGTTTGTATGCAGTGCTGAGTAAACTAGAAGAATCCAGTTTTTGCTTGTCTCACACACTGGCAATAATGATTTTATGATTAGCGGGAGCTGCTTTCCTACTAGATTTGCAAAAGTGCTTTGATCTGTTGTCGTTTGAGAACCATGGGTAAATTTTGTCTGTTTTCACAAGAATCACAAGTATAGAATCAACGTTCAAGGTTTCCTAATGTTTTATCGAATTTCCACAGTGTTTGCTATTTTCTCTAAAAGTGTTTTGAAAAGTGACCCACTTTGTTTATAAGCAATTCATAATTTATAGTCAGTGAATACTTCCCTCGATGGGTTTTTGTTTTTATTTTGCTGATGGAAACTCCTTGTCCCATTAGATTTGTGATGAAGCCTCTTCCTGGTGAGAAGCCTTCCTTTTCAGATGTGTTTTAAACCACGGGCATTTTTGTCTGTTTTCAAAAGAACTACGAATGTAAGTTTGCATTTTAGGGTTGCGATATTGTTTTTATAGATGTCCCTCTGCGTGTTTGGTATTTTGTTTGCAATCGTTCCAAAAAGTCGTGTACTTTATTTATAAGCCGTTTAGAGTTTACTGTCAATGATTTCTTCGATGGGGACCTTTCTTGTTACACAGGCAGTACACTCATCACTAAGCTTAGGCAGAGCCCGAACAATATAGTCAGGTACAGCTTTAGATGTCTGTAGCATTTACTCCTAAAAGGCCACAAGCCTTCACCAATGGGGGTGAAATTTAGACTGATGTCATGGGTTGGATGGCCGGGATACCCGGTTTCGGAAAATGAAAAGTGCATGAGAACAACTGCTTCTTTAGTGGTAAAGATGGTCAGCTGCTGTGCTATGGTCACCGAGATGAGGCCTCTGCATATTTATTAAGTTGTACTCTACCAGAGAGTTCCGTAGTAATATTTAGAGGGAGATCTGGCACTAGTGACTACGCGGCTTCTTCAGGAGCGCTTGTACCCCCCACGGGAATTATCGAAAGTACAAGCTTCGGAACTGCTTCGAATGGAACATCAACATCGATACGATTTCGAAATCTGTCCAATTTGTTGTCTTTTTGTATGCTCATTTGTATTTCAGTTCAATGTTCGCATTTCTTTGTCTTTTTTTTCAAGGCACTTTTGGAATTTATATGGTCAAATAGTCGAACTTAAAGCACGTAAACAAAAAAAAGTCAGAGGTAAAATGTAAATACTGTATTGTTCCTTTCGTATGCCATTTGTGTCAATGTTAAGTACAAAAAGCTCACATTGTATCTTATTAAATTTGGGTTTCAGTGCAATGTTTTGTATTTATTGAGTCACATTTATGTTTTAGTGCAGCATTTGCATTTCTGTGATTTCAATTGTGTTTCAGTGCAATATTTTGTATTTGTGCAGTCACATTGATGCTTCATTGCAATATTTATATGGATTCTCTCACATATGAATAAATTCAACATATTGATGTTTTGCAAAATTGAGTTGTGAATTAGTCCTCGTGCAAAACTTTTCTATAGCAGAGAAGGTCAGCCATAGTAATCACAAGTAAACTATTTATATCTATTGGTAGAGCACTCATAAACCTATATATAGCACATTCTGATCTTCATGTCAAAGCAATGTGGCAGTGCTACTGATGCGGAGAAAGACATGTTTAAGAACAAAGTACCAGCAGACATGAGTGAACCATTGATACATCTACTTCACTACTGCATCACTGAATTGCTTCTATACATTTTACACAATAAAAAAGGATCCCTTAAAGTTTTCCTTGTCGCAATAATTGGTAGGAAAGGTCAAGTTATGGCAGACTTCATTCTTTAAGGTAGTGGGTGAGAGCTTATTGGTCACTTGCCAGCTGGTAAAAAGATATCTCTTGTGCTACATGATACCAGCAGGCAGAAAATGTGTTCCATGCTTGCCTTTTTGGCAGTGAGTGGCTAGAAAGGCAAGCCCGGACATTTCCTGGTTAAGAGTCTCCGATTAACACTAAAATGAGCTGCCAGAGCATGGATAGACAGTATCAACGGCACTTCTCAAATGCTTATTTTGGATACGTCTGTCACATTGTATATAAATAACAATTAGCTCTGGAAGATACCATGTTACGATATACATTAGCACAGACACTCTGTTAGGATAGTATGATAAACACAGTATCATGTATTTGTGTTCAAAGTGAACCTACACTGTAGACTCTCAGAGCATGCAGATTATTAAATTAGAACTGTTGCTTGACTAAAACAACTGCATCTTCATAAGAATGAAAGCTTGAGTGAGTAGGTACGCGGTAATCTTGGTTGATACAGCGCACACAGAACAACGAGAATAAAGACAGTACGGGTGCTGACACAGAAATAAATTTTAATGGAAAAATTAAGCATATATATGGCGACATACAACATAAGAAAAAAGAACAAAAAAGGATCCTAGCTAAGAAAAACAGGTACATATATATAAAGCGATATGAGCCTTGGGACAGGAGAAGAAGAAGCACAAAAGTTGGGGCAGGAAAGAACTGTAGGATGTAGTTGGGAATGATTGGCGCCAGTCCCTACTGAGGCTATAATGCTGCTCCATTCTTTTAAGTTGAAACACTACATTATTTTGGCGCAGCGGGCCATCGAAGCCAACATGTGGGTGACGTTCTTCGTTGACGAGACCTCCACGGACAAGATCATCTTTTGGAAGTACCAAGTTCAAGATGAAGCAGCGGTGGACCTACCTCGTGAGCTCTGCTCGAAATAACTCGTAAACCTGGTTGTGGGAAAGGCAGCTGTGGACGCTACTGAACTAGGAAGGAAAGGTGCTGTAAAAGTAAACTTGCATGTGGCGACCTTCTACAACCTAGTTCTTGAACCAGCGCGTCGAAGAGACTCAGGATCACGGTCTTTGACGAAAGAGGTGAGCCTCGTTTTGAAGGCTCTTCAGCTGCAACATGAACAGATTATGCAACAGAACGAAATAATGACATCCTTTATAAGCTCTCTGGATGCTGAGAAACCGGAGCCTAAATTCGTAGAGCCTGATGCCTTCGACGGTATCTCTTCAAATCCAGAAAGTTGGCTTGAGTTCTATGAATATGCCACTAAAAAAACTGGTGGCTCTCTGATGATGATAAAATCACTAACATGCGTTTTTACTGGAGAGGTGTTGTGCTCAAGTGGTATGAAATGTGCATTCAGGAAGACAGTGGTGGCTTTTGGAGTCAGTGGAAGAAGAAACTTTTGACCGCATTCGGAAGGCAGATCCCACTAATCGAAGAAACAGAAATGTGCACAGCTTTTATCACACCATCCGATCTCTACGAGTATAACTGGCTTCCTTTCGGTTAGAAAAACTCGCCAGCATGGTTCCATAAGACCATGAATGACGTGCTAGAGCTATTCCTTGGTGTTTTCTGTCTAAACGACATAATAGTCTTCTCTAAAACAAAGGCTGAGCATCAGGACCATCTGTCTCAGGTGTGAAACGCCTTGAGCATGGCACGTCTCAAGGTAAATTTTAAGAAGAGTGCATTCTTTCAACAAAAAGTTGTGTTTCTTAAATGAGTCTTCGATGGGAACACCAAAAGCACAAAACAAGGGTTCGTTGAGAAGATCTCCCAGTTGAAGAAACCATATGACGTCTATTCACTGCACGTGTTTTTAGGATGGGCAGGACATTTCCGAACTTTCATTAAGGACTTTGCTGTCAAAACTAGATGTCTCACAAGTTTAACACATAAAGACGTTCCCTTTGAATGGAGTGACAAATGTGAGAGAGTCTACCGTGATTTGGTGCTCAGAATCTCTTTCGACTCTGTCCTATGCCTACCAGACTTCACTTTACCCTTTGAATTGAACACTGACGCCTCACATTATGGCACTGGAGCAGTGCTGTATCGAAAATATGTTGAAGCGTCCAGCCGAGAAAAGCGACTTGTAGTAGGTTACTACAGTTACACGTTTAAGCAATCTGAAACTAACTACACTACTACAAAAAAGGAAGTCCTGGCCGTTATGAAGGCCACTGAGTACTTCCGTTTGTACCTGGAAGGTACTAAGTTCACTTTGTTCACCGATCACCAGGCCCTCACTAATCTCTTGAATATGAGCCAAACTAAAGGACGTATTGCTAGATGGGTGAATTACTTGCAGCAATTCGACTTTGCAATCTTGCACCGATCAGGGCCACTTTTAACCGATGCAGATGCTCTATCAAGGTTGATTGTACGAAGCAACACAGAAAAATGTGAACAAATCAATGAAGTGAAGCTGTTAGAAGGCTCCGGACAACTGGTTTTTACTAAAAGATATTATGAAGTTCCATCAACACTTGTTTCCAGAGTCCTTTGTTTGTACCACGATAGCCCAGAATCTGTAGGACACAACGGATTTCGATGCACCTACAACAAATTGGTGGCCTCACACGAAGAAAGATGTCAGTCAGTACGTTCATTCCTGCCATGTGTGCCAAGTACACAAAGTCAAGTATAAACAGCCCACGGATGCTATGATATTACCTTGCCACTCGAACGTACCTTTCAAAGTAGTTCACTTGGATTTGCCAAACTAAATAAGAAACGGACGGAGTCAATAAAACGCAAGCTTTTCTTCTGGCCATAGATGAATACACGAGGATGGTCGTGGCACAAGCAGGAAAAGAAGATGCAAATAGCGTCATAGGCCTCCTCGAAAAAGGCATGTTCAAGACTACGCGGTCAATAGTATGCGATAAGGGCCCTGCGTTCAAGAGCGAAAAGCTAGCAAGATGGGCTCGGGATCACAATATATCGATCAAGTTCTGTGCTCCACACCATCCCACAGTGAATGGGCAGGCAGAACATGCCATACGGGACGTGAAACAGTACATCAAGATGTACGATAGTTTTCCTGGTGGATGGAAATGTTCATTGGAAGCCGCCGTGATACATCATAATCGATCCTATACAAGTGGCTTTGGGTGCAATCTACAGTGCGTTCTTTCAGTATAAACCCCTATTTTGCAGGCAGACCGTGAGTTGGGACTCTTAAAAAACATCAAGATCATTGAGGAGAGGCAAGAAAAATCACAGGAGGAGAGATACCGAAAATGAATGAAAAAAAAAATTTCGACAAGAGGCATCGAGAAGACATGCCAGACATTCAAGTCACCGACCTCGTATTAGTGAGAAAAGGAATAAGAGATGACAGCGCCAAATTTTACGGTCTTTACTCTGTGACCAAGACAGCCACCCAGAATGGAATTTTGAAGACTGTCTGGTACACTGGTGAACGTGGATCGGTTGAATATGCGTCAATTGGAAAAGTCTGCAAATATTACCCCAGTAGGGGTAATTACAAGAAACCGGAAAAGGTGAAGTGGTATGAGCCCTAGGTGAAGTGGTACGAGCCCTGAGACAGGAGAAGAAAAAGCACGAGAGCCGGAGCATGAAAGAAACGAAGGATGAAGTTGGGAATAAAGAAAAATCAAGATGAATGCCAGTTCCATACTGAGGCTATAACGCTGTCCCGTTCTTTTTAAGGAGGAACAATACAATATATACTGACAATACAATTTGAACAAGTGATATAAAGGGTATCTGCCTTTACTCAGGCTTCAGTTTACCCGCTGACTTGCCCGAGTGACGATGCGCTCTTGCAACGGAACTTGACCTTCATTCATAAAGAATTTGGCGAGCTTCTCCCGGACATCTATCGCCACTCTGCAAAGTAGATGCACACAATATAAAAGTGAACAGAATTATTGACATTTGCTCTGAACTGTCATTTGCAAATTAGAACACGAGTTCTACAAAAATAATGGCAGTACTTTTCTAAAATTAAGATGTAAGAAAGAGTGTGACTGCGGCAGCAAGATGCCTTTCAGCGAAAACCTTATTTTGAGAAAATGAATTGCGCATAGTAATGCCAAACGTATAAAAGATAAAGGGTAGGGTGTTCAAAATTTTACCTAGCGGAGTGACAGCCAGACGCAGTGGGCTCCCTAAATATAGAGGGGTCATCGTCGCCGTCCCTCAAAGCTCCTTCCATGCAGCTGCCCTGCCAGTCCTCATGGTCCACATAGCCAGGTGGATTATATGTCAGCCTTGCATGTGGTGACTCCTGGAGCATCAAATTGTGCAGCACGACACATGCCCGGATGATGTTTTCGGTGGTGGGCTCTGAGGCCATAAAGGCTCTGCGGAGAATCCGCCACCGACTTGACATAATGCCGAATGCATTTTCAATGAGGCGGCGGGCGCGGCTCAGCCTGTAATTGAAGGTGGCCCTCTGAAAGTACTCTGCACGCTGTGCAGGATTGCTCCGGTGTTTCCGAAGTTTAAATAAAATTAAGTAATCAAAGAAACGCACGTAAGAACATCAAACGAAGAATAACGAGGTATCATTACTCATTACAGCAGGTATTGGAGTGCAAAGCAGAAGCTTTATGTTTGTGCAAATAACTTTCCGTGTATGTGTACGTAGCACAAGCGCTGAATGTAAGAACTCGGCATGAGTTTTATACATAGTGTCATCCTGTAATGTAATATTCTGGCTGCGATATTGCAAGCAGTTAAGCAGTACGCAGAAGCTGCATTGCTGGCACCATTTTTGTGGCTTGCGCTTTGTTTGCTCTCCAGCAAGCATGATATACTCATCAAGGTTAATTTATTCTCGCTAAATAGATTAATATCATTTTTTTATGTGGACCTTTTTTTGGTTTCGGTTTCTTGCGCAGAATTAGCTTGTGACATGGCTGTGTAGCTTGGTCACATCGCTACACAAGGCTGTGAAGCATGTCACGCTGATTATCGTCTGCTCTCGCTGGCTTTCTCGCTCACACGTCATACAAGCACCTACAAAACAAACGAGAAGTTTCGAGAACCTTTGCCACATACCAACTGGCAAAGCATTGGGACGATCCTTTGCCACAACATGCTTGCTTTACCTTCGAAATTTGATTGCACCGCCCCTTTTCTCAAGAATTGGTTTTTTTATATGTTACAAGTACTAGCTAAAAGGTCAAAATGTTGCGTATATCATTGAAATGGCTAAACACAAGTCAGTTTTCCAAAATTTAATAAAGCACTGACAATGTCAACTACACTACCATCAACATCTGCTTAATACAGCCCATTTAAGAATCCCCACAAATGTAGGAGGTCTTTCTGCAGAGCCACTCAATGACATGACAAATACACTCAGCTACTGCAGTCTGCTTTGGTATGCATAGTTGCACACTTCCGAAGTATACGCTACCTTTGACACTCCTATCTCTCCGCATAGTTTACAGTAACTATATGCCTCAGTAGTGCAGATATTGTCTAACTACTCCCATTTAACTTGTGTAGTGTCTATGAACTGTTAACTCTATTTCTATATTAATTTTTTTGTAGAATCTTCTATAAGAAGTTTCTTTGTATTTGTATAATTGTCCAGCATCAAGAAAGAAATTGTGCTGCACATGCACAACGACCCACCCCTTATGTAACCCACCCCTTATGTAATGCCCCTCCTAGAAAGGGGGGCCTTTAAGGTAATAAACTGAACTGAACTGAACTGAAACTTGCCTCGCTGGGGGTAGGGTCGCATCATGAAAGTCTTCAGGGGAAAGGCTTCATCCCCTACTAATACATAGGGTATAAGTCCTATGCTTCTGACATTTGATGGCGGGGGAACTCCAAACAGTCTTCTGTTCAAGCAATCCAGCAAACGGGACCTTAAAAAAATTCCACTGTCTCCTTCGCCTCCAAAGTGGCCCATGTCAACGTATGTAAATCTGGAATACAGTGATAGGTAATGCTGTATGAGAACACATATTGTTGCCTTTGTGCAAAGGACTGGTTTTCCATGGCGAGTCCAGTGGTACATGTACTGGCCATCTGTAAAAATCTGCAGAATGTAATTATCCTCCAAAAATGAGCATACAGTGTACAAGAAAAGTTTATTAAGCTTTGTGGTCACCCCGCAAATGAATACCGTAAATATTGTGCAAGATGATCCACCTTTTTGTTACATGTGGCTGTTTACGTGCAAGTCATGTGTTTAACCAGGGCTGTAGTCGCCGTGCTTTGATGTAAGTGAAACGCTACATGTATGTGTCTGTGTGATGTCAAGGCATGTGAAAGATTAAACACCAAACAACCGAAACTTTGAAGCTTTCCATTTAGACGTGTGATATCCGACACTGGTCTGTACCTACTTTACTCTCTTTTAATCAGGTCTTATAATGAGGCATAGCCTCCCCGCCGAAGGCTTCACTTCCTCATCATTATTGTTGCCATATACACGCTATAAAGGGAAAAACACACAGTGGGAGAACCAAAAAGAAAATCTAGTAGGCATAGTTATACAGCACACCACCCAGACTTCACTTCCTCCTCACTCATCCGGTAGGTGTAAAGAAGAGCGAGTGATGGTGTTGTCGTAGATGCAACACTGCTTTCTGGCGACAGGTTTTAAGGCATGCCAGTGGCAGTGGTAACGAGTACTAGGGAGAGGGAAGGGATAACAGTATTACTATTAATAAAGTCTATCTGAACAAATGGAAATCGTTATGAATATCTATGAGTGTAAGTAATAATGCAAGTGTGGAACCCCACAGTTTAGCATGAACGTAAGTGACTGTAACACCATTGAAGATAATGTTGAATGAGTATGACAATCTGCTTGTTATGAGTTCTTTAGCCCACATGATTAAGTCAAGAATTACCATGAGAGGAAATTCAACCAAGTTGCCTATTCGTTGTCATTACTACTTGAGAAGGCCAGTAAGAAAAAGACTTTCACCTGTAATGTGCATCACACACTGCAAGGAAAACAACACTGAAGGTTTTCTTGTAGTTTAAGTTCATTGAACCGGTATTCCTTGGGCATTCATTGATGACATGTTTTCCATCTATGCTTCCCAAACAATTAGGAAAATTCCAAAATTCCTCCATATCTGCAGCAATCTAGATCCATCAAGAAAGAGCCACAAAAATAAAATTTATATAAATGAACTCAGTGGAACAAAATGCTTGTTCAATGATAAACACTTGAATGCAACATGAAATATGACAATTAAACATAAAGTTATGCAGATGCCTAGTTGGAGCTGAATTGTGGCTTGCAGATAATTGAAGCATTCACAGCATTACAACACACACTGTCAGACTAAAATAGGCCAATTGCTTGAAAGATATTACGTACCAGCACAGAACCAATGAAATTAAATTTTGAATATGTTTAAATATTCAAAAAGCAGTTACTGCATCTGAGTCATTTACCTGAATTGGCACCAAGCAATTTCTAAAGCAATTTTTTAAATGAATTCGACAAGTAACAATGTACTACTCTTGCAGATGAAATACTTTGCAAGCCGAGCTCAAATTATTTTACCATTACTGCAACCTGAGTGTATACTTCCTGTTGTCATTTCACAAAGGAGTGCACTGCCAGCCACTCATTTGCTGACGTTTTAATGTTACCAAGCAACCACTTTATCATTCTCCTTGCTGTGGCCAACTGCTTGCATAATTCCAGTGGACTGAGAGGAATAACTTATTTCTGATTATTTTTGTAACTGCAGCACGTTACATGGCCATGAGGAACACTGACCTCTTTATTTGAAAAAAAAGCACTCAATTTAGACTACTTATTGTAGTTAATGAAAAGTTCAATGAGATAAGTTGCTTGTGAATGTATTTTTAAAAGAAAATGATGAAACCACAGTAATCCTCATATGCCACTGATACACATCAGCCACTAAAATAAAAAATCTTGTATGAATGGTCCTCCCATTACCCTTTTCCACTCCCCAGTTGTCTGAGGAAACTTCATGTGCAGTGGTTGGAGAACATGCCACAGCACGGCCGTTGTTTCCCTTACTATTTCACCTGCCGTGGATCGTCCTGTCAGAAAGTTGAATGACAGACTTCGGAAGGTGTCTCCATTAGCAAGAAATCTGAAAATACAGAAATGTTTTTAAGGCAACACATCTACTTTTGTTGCACTCAGCTGGATGCTTAATGCTGCTGAAGACAATGAATCGCTCTTGCTTCAAAACAGCGATCGCAATGCTGAACTAGAGAGGCAGGTCATGCAGGCACTTCCCCAAGCAAAAGAAACTAGTGATTTTTCTCTTTCTAGTGATCTCAACAAAGCTTTCAGTGTATGTTCTCATTAGGTGTCAAGCGACATGTGAAAAACTTTGTCATTTAGTATTCCTGAAAACTTACTTGACTGAGGAGAAGTACTGTAAAAGCGAGGAGGAAGTAAAGCAAAATGGGACGAAAATAGAGTATGGCATAGCCTCACATAACCTAGTTTAAATGTGGGATTCGAAAAGTGACTGTGGGTGTAGCAGACTGATGTTCGAGTGAACAAGAGGGAAAGGAAAGGTGTTCATGATTAGAAGAAAGCGCCTGATTTCCACATCCTGATAGGGAGCACGGCTCAACGCCTAGGAAAAGAAAAAGGGCAATACGTGGTGAGATAAATAAGATGAAAGAAACAATAAAGAATGTGTATAAACACATGAATGGGCATGAAATAATTGACAGAGATGATGACAGAATATCTTCATCTGCGTTTGGCAAGTGGTGTCGTTTTCCACCTATGCTATGTGCTAAGGTTACATAAACATGGAACTGTTTTTTTTCATTTTAAGACCATAACCTAATAACTATTCTATGGTGCTAACTTGGAGTGTATGGTATTGAACATAAAGCGTGAATATTACTATATTAGTAAACATAGGTTTTGGTGTAGCTATGCTTTAGCATGCAGTACAGAGCTGCAAATGTGTTACTTGATTAATACTTTTCTTTTGCTTGCCTTACCTCAGGGTCATCGCAAGCCTTTCATGTGCAGAAATTGGCAGCCGAAACGGCGTCACTCTTCTCTCGATAAGTGGTCCAACGAGACTGAGCAATGTGTCAAAAGTCCTTGGTGGCATTCGGAGGAAACTGAAAAATGAGGCTGATTACTAGAAAACGGATTTTAGGGTGTTGCTTTTTTTTGTTCCTTGCACTCCTATCGTGCTGCTTTCATTTAAGATCATAAATTAGAGGCTACTGAGGGCTTTTCTGTAGTTTATCTGGTGTATATGAATACCAAATATGGCCATTTTTGCCTAAATGCATGAAAATGGCGGGAAGGAAAAAATAGAAAAAATCTGTAAACAGAGGTACTTTGCTGGAGCCGACATTTTGACAAGTGGACTTGTCTTGCTCAAGGCTAGACCGAAACTGTTCTATTCTAGCCTTGAAAAAGACAAGTTTGCTTGTCAAAACATTGACTCGAGCACACACCCCTATTTACCGAATCTTTATATGAAAAATGTCTTCTTACGAACACTACTTTGCCAGGACAAGGCCATGTTTCTCAGGACACCCTCTCATGCAAGCTCATACAACGAGAGTGTAACCTGACAGAGCATAGGCTTGGAGATGTTAGTAATCCATTTTACAATATATTTTATTTTAGCACACTGTTAAGCAAGCATATTCTGTCCTCTGTCTTGTTTAAGAGTACGCTAAAAGTTGATGAGAAGCTGCCTTATGCAACCATTCTGTCAGCACCCATCATCGAACATTTATGAGCATACATAGAAGCTCTTGAGTATTATAGCTGCAACTCTTCGGACATCACGGTCAGTATTAACAGCTTTTCAGGTGTCGAGAGAACTATTATCAAGAAGGCTGAAAATGCCCTCTTTGTGGATAGCCTTCTAGGAGATGTTGCCTACTTGTGCATCGAAATCTACATGTTCTTCACAAACAGTACCAGGAAACTCTGACATTGTGGAGGAACTCCAATTGCAAACATTGCATACAGTATATATGTAGAAAAGAATAGCCACTGTTCCTGAATGACCAGTGCATGAAAGGGCATGTGCAAAGTTACAGTGGGTCTTGGACAAGAACTAGAGACCTGTTCTTAAATAAGCTACAGAAGTTCTTAAGCCTCAGCACTCTAGGACCCCAGTGTAGGTTCAGTCATTCAATGTACCCTAATACAACTTCCCTTCAGCAGCATCTGTTAACACTGTGCGTACTTCACCAGTGTATGCACTTATTTACAGTGATGGGAGGCGCAACATTAAATTGGGAAATAGTGGCAGTTCCCTATTGTTTTGTCAATTTTCACAGCGATTGCTAGACTACGTTCCTCATGCTCACTGAACGTATTTTTTTTGAACATCAAATGGGCTGTATTTGGCAGTGTTAGGATGAATGCCCTGTTCAATTCGAATATTGTCATTGTGCACACAAAAATCGCCAGTTTGGACCTAACAGCTCTCACACAAGAACATGTTAAATTCTTAATAAATCATTGTCTCTTGAACTTATTGTATTGTATGTATTTAAATGAATTAATTTGTTCCTAATTCATCGCATCTGTAAGACATGAAGTAGTGCTTCTGAATCAGTATTCCGAGTTTTCAAGTATTATTTTATGTATGTTTGACCATACGCAATACTCGGGTAATCAACTGTGGCCATTGAAAAGTGAATGTGCGCATAGGCATACAGTTACCTAGGGGGACCTCGTTAGACTATTCGGCTCATGGTCTTCCTGAAGTAAAGACGGGAAGTAAACAGCCAAGGGACCGCCGTCTCATTCACGGACTTTTGGCTGTCGACCATTATCATCAGAAACCAGAGTGGCCATAACACAGTTAATTAAAGAGGCAGACTTTCCGCGCACTCCCTTCCCCTCGTGCACACGACCATGAATGCCATGCGATGTCATGCGCGACATGTACAATCCTTGAAAAGATTTGCATTCATGTACAAATTTATTATGCCTATATTGACGAAGTTGGAGGCATAAAACCTCGTTTTGATTGCCCCTTCTTGGCACCTGGAAATTTGCCGTCAACTGATCTTTAACAGCACTAAACACTGAATGAGATAAATTACTTACTCTCGGAAATAGACTTCATCCCTTGCTCGCAGACGGGAAAGCAGTGTGTGGGCCTGTCCTTCAGTACCTCTGTATCTCCAAAGCGGATGGACCCAATATCTTCGCGGCGCATTTCGAGAGCGGCGACGCTGAAGCAACAGCAGACACGCCATCATGGTAACGTTGAGCGTTGTGAAGAGATCGTCGTCGCCGGCCATTGTTCGCACGATTGCACCGTAAAGTCGGAGAGCTCAGAACAGACGACGAAAAAGCGCGCGAAATCTCGCGAGCCGCTGCGAGACCGCCCGAGACTGTTGTCACGTGACTCCCGCAGAAGTGGCCAGCGTGCCGCTTTTCACCGCTCGGCGGCGAAGACGCGCGTCATGCCGCGGTGGCGCGCTTCCCGCTAGTGTGCTCGTACCCTTACGCTTTAATTTACGAGGTCGTGCCGGTGGGAGATTTATCCTGTTCGTTGTTGAACAATCGAAAATTCGCAGCGTTCGCGTTAACTAAAAGCGGAATTCTCCTGTCTCTCATTCCCAATTAGCAGTCATTGACATGTACATTGAGTCCTATCTGACAAGAAAGTGTTGCTAGGTTATACTCGCTGGGCGTAACCTCCTTGGTTTTAGAAAGGATAGCGTGCGTTAGGCCACAGTGCCATGAATACAGTGAACTAGTATTTACCATGAAGTCGCGGTGGTTAAAGGTGAGAAGTAGACACAAAGCGCAAGCCGTAAGAAAGTGTGCGTGTGCCACCTCTCATTTAGTCCTAGGAATGTCCGATGAATGACGGTGCTTCTATATGCAGAATATATGATAAAAAGATGCGAGATGGCGGTACTTGGAGTGTTGATTTCATGGACGAAGGGACACACAGACAGATGCGTGGACGGACGCGCGGATGGCTGCACGGACGGATAGGTGCATGGACGGACGCAGGGATGGATGCATGCACGACCGCAGGGAAGGACGATCGGATGGAGGTGCGGACGCACAAACAGACGCACGCACGGACGGGCGGATGGACGCACGGATGGGCGGATGAACACAAGCATGGTCGCACAGACGGACGCATGGACGGACGGAAGCAAGAACTAATGAATGGAAGGATGCTTCACCCCACTCTCTGTCGTTCACCCTGTGGATATGCTGCCTTTTTTTTCTTTCTTGCCTCGCATATGAAGACTGTTCAGATTTCACATACTCGACAAAATAAAAAAGTAACCCAAAATACAATGAAGAACCATCAGCTCTGAGCTGGCTATTGATCAGTACTTTGGCATTCGTACCAATGGTTCGATGCTCACATACCACTCTGGTACAACCTCTTGTTCCTCCACCATTTAAGAAAGTGGATCACTCATTTGCAGAAATATTGTCACATATATCGCACTTCTACATCCACATTTTCGGTGAACATTCTCAAATCTTTTAATTCCCGAAAATTTAAGGGTAAGCCTGTATGGTTAATCAAGAATATTCTGACCTCAACGCCCATGAGAATGTCCGCATGAAAAACATAGCACTGATACATGTACTGTAGCACTCACTAACATTTTCGATGTGAAGCATTTCTTTGCATACGGCAAGCACTTTCGGCGTCTATCTGCGCATCTATTTATCCTATATTTCTAGCCGCTTACGTCTGGGTGCTACCATGATTGCGTGAATCAAAATTAGTATATGAGAATAAGGCAATTTTAATAATATGACGCAATAGTCAAGACATGAATACTTCGATAATTCTGTCACCTACGCCATGAAACACCTTCCACTACAGATTGGTAAAAACTTGCAGGTGGTTATGTGCAACAGAATTGCAGGTATGTGCCACAGATGATCGACAGTTGGAACCTGCTCAGCAACGAGGAGATCCCATAGGAATAGTTTAACATGTGAGCGTTAACAAAAACTTGGCATCGGCAACGCTGATCGGACGAATGCAAAGAATGTCGAGGTCTCTGCAAGAATTGAACCCAAGCATTACACATGTCAATCAAGCATTCTACCACAAAGCCAGGCCAGGTCTCAGAACTACTTTACAAATATACCGTAATGTTCGTCAAACGTTAACCCGTGTGCTCAGATTTGGGTGCACGTTAAAGAACCCCAGGTGGTCAAAATTTCCGGAGCCCTCCACTACGGCGTCTCTCATAATCAAATGGTGGTTTTGGGACGTTAAACCCCACAAATCAATCAATCGTCAAACGTTAATTATGGCTGCCGTGCTGGATATTCTTTTAAATCTTGAATTGATATGTACTCCTACGATACAGTCGTGACATCGGGTTACCGTCAATTGTAGCTAGGTGTCATGCGCTGTAGTCGATATATGTAAAAGCGTTCAGGACTACCATACTTGTGAGCACCAGCACTTCATGTCATCTTATCGCTTCTTGTGTTGCTAATACTCATGTTCCCCGTTGACATCATCACGGAAGTGCAATAAACTGATTATCTAGAAACATCTGCTACGTGTGGCTGTGCGTGCCGGATTTGTACATATATTTAGCGTGATTTGAAGACGCGTGGCTATATAAAAATTACAACATGGCTACCTTCCCTACACATGCTTCGCCTAACGTCTATTTCCAAGGTACGTGGGATCTTCCATATTTTATTTTCAAAAATTTATCGGCAAGCTAAATGTCAAAGTTGTCGACGGTGCCTTAGTGTCAATATGAAGAAAACCCATAACTTTCCCAAAAAAAATAGTTATATTCCTGCTGATATAGCAGAAGCATATAACAAAGTTGGATTCTGTATCTGTTTTGCTCCCAGAAATGTTATGCGTTCCGATTTCTTTAGAAATGCTGGCATGTTCGTGCTTGCTATAAAGAATGCAAAAGAAAATAAAACAGCCATTTTGTACGGAACTTCTTCTCAAAAGCGCTCCGTATATTTACCGATCAGCCCCATCCTGAGACGCCAGGTCATTTTCGCACGCACACTTCTATGCAACGACTCTTTTACAATAAACCACACGGCACTGACGGAAGAAGAAAGAGAGAAATATTGCAACACCTGATTTTCGGAACACTGTATTATCTTCGACACGTGTATCTGCGCATGTAGAGCGCTTTTGAGAAGAGGTTCCATACTAAATGGTTGTTTTATTTTTCATTTTCATTTTTTAAGCAAGTACGTGCATGCCGGCAATTGCACTTGCGTAATTGTTATACCTCAGCTTTTTTGTTTCAAGTGTTCATCGTACATTCTAAAGTCATCTATTGAAGTGAATTTGCTATTTGGGTGCACGTTAGTGGACCCCAGGTGGTCGAAATTTCCGGAGCCCTTCACTACGGCGTCTCTCATAATCATACGGCGGTTTTGGGACATTAAACCTCACCTATTAAATAAGTGTATTTTGCTTTTTTCTATGATTGGTAACTGATCTAACTGAAAATATATACATATCTTTTTCAGATAGAATGTAAAAGTTAAATACGTCCACAATTTACGCTAAACAAACTAGATAATCTGTACAATGACCAAAATAAGCAAGTAACTATACCTCATGCAGCCGCTGCATGTTTAGACCATATATCTTACTTTATAAGATCCCTTGTGTAACCCCTGGGTGCTGCATAACTCTCATTGATAATCTTAGCATCGATGGCGGCATCTGGTGGATACACACGCGCGAAGGTTTCACCTTCAAAGGGGAGTCAATGGTTAATAGCAGCGCCCCCTCCCTCTCATTGCATTATGTGGGTGCCCATTATAGGCACTATAGTACAGGACAGACTTCGCGCTCCGACTATTAGGGGACAAGGGGGGTGCGCCCGCCGTGTTCCCCTCGTGTGCACGCCTATGCTGGCAGATGAACCTATACTCCGTTTCATACATCAAAAACATGTGTGACTTCGCTCTTCTGGCGCTTAGCTTTTATCGTTGTAAACGCTCGTACGAGACGAGCACGAACGCGTCTGCAGAGCGTCGCGAAAAGCTACAAGTAAAACATCGTAAAATAAGAAGCAAGAGAAGCCGTATAACAGGGCATTTGTATCTCCAACGCACAAAGCTAAAAGAAGAAAATAAATCATATCTCAAATGCAAACAATTGTGCTATTTATTGGTAAGAACGCATTCATTGCAAGAATTCTCGCTAGCTTTCACAGCGTTGTACATAATGTAGGAAACGGAGTATAAAAAAAAGACATTCGTAAAACACTGAACATGGTTCAGAAGTGTGTCTTTTTGTGAATGTCATCATATACCCTTTTGATTTTCGAATATGCACAACCCCCTTTCTCCCGCTCTCCCAGAGAAATACGACGCTGAGCTAGATTGTGTTGCTTCTTGATAATCTGTGTTCGTACGATGAAGTCGCATTTGAAAATCTGCCCTTGGAGAGAATAAACAGTTTTCTAAAGCAAACGCTTCATGGTATCTTAGTTTACCACGATTCAGGCAGTAGCACAAAGATGGTGAAAGCAAGACGGGAAACAGCGTGAACCAACTAATAGATTATTCCACGTCATCTCATATACTAGGTGGTCTACGTTTTTCTAAAAAAAAGTTAGAAAAAACATGGTATCTAGAGCTTCTGACTGCTCTATATTAGTGTAAATAATCTCTTCAACTAATTGATTGATATGTGGAGTTTAACGTACCAAAATCACCATATGATTATGAGAGACGCCGTAGTGGAGGGCTTCGAAAATTTCGACCACCTAGGGTTCTTTAACATGCACCCAAATCTGTACACACGGGCATATAACAATTCCGCCTCCATCGGAAATGCAGCCATTGCAGCCGGAATTCCAACCCGCGACCGGCAGGTCAGCAGCCGAGTACCTTAGCCACTAGACCATTGCAGCGGGGTAATCTTTTTAACTAATCATCATCAACAAGAGGCACTTTATTTAGGTCACGCTTTTATTGTATAGGAGAGGCTGAATTTTACTAAATAACCTCAGGATCCTCACGTTATCTTCTGCTGAAATGTGGATGGTTGTTTTTGTAGCGTAAGCTACATTCGCTGAGGTTGAATAGTTTGCCGTAGTAACAAAAATGCAGATTCCACGTACAGCGAAATCGATGATATGCGAAGGGCGATTGAGAAATGACGATATGTCACTTTAAAATCAGCAGAACATGACGAGGTGGAGATCAATTATGCCAAACATGCCTTCCGTGTCGTGATTATCATGTTTGAATGTGTCGTTCACCTTCGTCATCTATTCACGTCACGTGATGCCAAATTTGGTATATGTGGAGCTAGTGTAACGGCCGCGAGCACGCCACGGGTGTTATGGTATCATGTTCTCACATGACACGCGCGTCCGGATTATCATGTTTGCACCATTATTATATTTCGTCATTCATTGACGTCATGTCACACCAAATTTGGTATATGTGGAGCTAGCAAAATGGCCGTGAGCACATCATAAAGGGCCCAGTATACTCTAACGTAGCATTGACGCGCGCGCACGCGGAGCACAGCGACGCTACGTTAGCGAAACGTGAGCACTCTATAGTCTGACCCCACGCATGACCAGCGTCCGCGGCACCGCCCGACGGCAACCGGTGCGAAATGCGGCATGCTGCATTTCGCGCAGATGCATTGCTCAGGCAACACTGCGTCTCCCTCTTTTCGTTACGGAGGGACGCTGGAGGTGCTGAAACGCACATGCGCCAAAGCAACGCAGCGTGGAGTGCGCCTGCGAGTATACGGAAGGACCGGCGCCTAGCGGGGCAACGCCGGCATGACGCGACGCAATGAACGCCGGCAAGCACGCGAACCGCTTCACATCGAAATGTATTGGCGCCTTGAATGTTGCATGTAGTCATGTTCTCCCATGGCACGCATCTCATGATTATTATGTTGCACCAGTCACATACCTTCGTCACCTATTGGCATCGCGTAATACCAAATTGGACATATGTAAAGCTAGCGAAATGGCCGTGAGCGCATCAATAGTGTTGAGTGTAGTCATGTTGTTACATGAAACGCATGTCGTGATTATCATGTTTGAATGTGTCATTTAGCTATGTTGTCCGTTCTCGTCTCGTAAGACCGAGTTTGGTGCTTGTAAACCAAGGGAAACGTCTGCGAGCGCATCATGAGCGTAGCATGTAGTCATGTTGCTACATGACAGCATCTCATGTTCGTCATGTTTGCACCACTATCATACCTTTGTCATCCATTCACGTCTGTGGTCAGAAATATGTCAGGCGTTCTACTGTCATCCGCAATGCTTGCATTGCGGAGTATCCAACACAAACCACCGCATCAGACAATTCTACTTCTGACGAGGGATGTACCGCTACGTGCAGAACTTCGCTGCTGCCTTGATTGCCAACGAAACAAATGGTGAACATACATGTCGCTAACTACTCTATAACTGATATCTGGCGCTGACCGTTAGTTTGGGCACTGGGGAATTCATTCGTTTTTGCCATTTCCTCTTACGTCGGCTGGGACTGCTAGGACATTGTCACCGAAGGCTATCTAAAGCGATACGCCGAAACGACCACCCTCCCTGCGGCTACTGTGGGTGATGAGGGCTCCTTCTTGCTGCACGGATTCATACTGCATCACAGTCCACCCCAGAAGCTTCTCAGCAATTGAGGCCGTGTATTTCTGTATTTTTGCCGGAAGTCGTCGAAGCCTTTCTTAAGGAGTGCCATCGCAAAACTACTTCTTGCCATCTTCAGATGAGTGGCTGCACCAAACGCTTTATTCGAACGCTCGGCAAAGTGTTCTCGATGTACGTTGCTGCCGACTACACGAATACAGAAGGTATATTGACCTTCAACACCTACGCCTACAACACCATCTCTTGAAGCACTACTGGGTATGCACCGTATAGTTATGAACGTCACAAAAACAATAACAAAACACACGGTACACAGATGAACAAAAACAACACGAACATGGCCGCTGGGACATGGGTGAAGAAAATCAACACAGGCACGGGTTCCAGTGAAGAAAAACCACACAAATACGGGTGCCTGTGTCTGTGTCTAGTGTGTTTTTGCACCGTTAATTACTATAAACCAACACTTAGTCGCGCAACTGTCAGTGCTAATGGTTTTTCACCCTTCGTCTTACTCCGCAAAAGGCACCTGTCGCACACCATCGACAAGATACTCCTGTACACGCTGAGTCCATCTCAGTGTGCACCTATTTCTGACACAGCTAACGAGGATCATTTTTGCGAGCTTGCCGAGATTTTCATGAAAAATGAATAAGGTTGGCAGATCGTCATGCCCTTTGGTCACTTTGTGTTACCTTGACGACGTAGTTATTTTTACTACTGGTTTATCCACTCCTCTTCAATGTTTCGAAGATATTTTCACACGTGTGATCAACGCCGGGCTCTACTAACAGCCAAGTGACCAGCCAACACGGGCATGCCGTGATGGCTTGCCACTTCGGAGCGGACATTCTCCTCTGCAGCACTCACCTCAAAATTGGTTACTATTTCTGTAGCTGGCCTCTCTTCAAAATACTGCCAAAATACGAAGACCCCTAACGTGTCATCGAGTGAACATCTTCGGTAATCAATTTCATCAAACCTTTAGACGTTAAACTCTGCCCAGCCGGTGCTGCGAAAAACGCCTCCACCGGCGCCCCCATCGACGCGCCGGCCATAAATTGGCAATGCAAAGACAGCCATCCGCAAGTGATAATGAATTGGCCCCCATATTTTGCTGGCCTTGAGGCACACACATCTGAAATTCTAGAACCTGGCAAGCATTTTTTTTCGAAACAACCATGCTTTAGAAAAGTACCATGCTCATCAAAATGAACTGCGGGTACAATTCTGAGTATGTTTCAGATATTTCGGCGTACTGCAACTGGATATTTAAGTGCAAGCGAGCTTCGCTTGAGATCGAGTCTGAGGCAAGCCCTCCGACGTGCTTTGTGGAACGCCCCAATGCGTTACACTTCGGCATACACATGATTTCATAGTGATGAAGTGAATACACGTGAAATTTATTTTACAATCACTTGTACGAAGCTCGCTTTATACGGAACTAGTAGCTCTGGCAATTTTCTCCTTTGCAGTTGCGTTCTCCATCAATATCTCGCTTCCTTTGCGTTGAACAGTGTTTTATTGTGCATGCTAGAACATTTTTCTGATGGTTGTCATTCATTTGTTCGAAATGCGGATGGGAATGCGTGTGTATTCACTTTATCGGTGTACAACAAAGGGCAAAACCGAGGCCTCCAAAATAGCTCCGGCTATCGCGGAGCCCAACGGTAAGAAAAACCTGATATTGATCATTTGGCAATGTACAACCATGACGTACGTGGTCGCATTTCGTAACTATATCTCGAACTGAGAAGTATGAAAGCCCTGCGTGCGGAAAGCTGTGTGGTAGCGACAACCTCAGATTAGCAGTGGCCGTAGCATGAGTGGTGTTAACGCGCGCACCACAGTGGGATGCTCTGTTATTAAGCTTCATAATCAAAGTTGTCGTGGTCCTTCATAAAAACAACTCAAAACAATAACAGGAAACCAACATTACGACACTTTCGCCTGCAAACGGCTATAAAAATTGCGGGTAATTCACTCACCGAACACCTTCGCAACGACACGTATTCAGCGTTCCAACCGTTCGGCTTTGCGAAAGCTGCATAAATCAGTAGAAATAAGCCCTTCACTTCCGCGGCAATCCACAATGCTACACTAGCGTCGACTGCTGTCTTTTTTGTAGAGCGCGGAGCTGTTGCGTCTGCTATTGTTTTGTTCTCGTCGTGAGAAATTTGTATAGTTCTTCTTCTAAGTGCTCAATGCACAAGTGCACATAAAGTTTGGCTCAATCGTTGCTTTGTACGCTGTTGTTGCGCCTAGTTGCGCAGCCAGCTGTTCAAAAGAGTTCGCCTTTGCACTACTTAAACTTGAGTTGACAGGTGGCGCTGCGTGTCAAAAACTCAGTTTTTTTTTCTCTTGCCAACCCGTGGAGGAGATGCACATACACTCAACACGACGCATATTTTTGTAGTAGAGCTTAGACTTTCTCTTTTTCGTAGAACAGGGCTCGAGTATTGTAATTATCGAGTGAGACAAGTCATAGGAACAATTGGTGTCAAAATACATAATTTAAAAGACTAAAGTGTTCAGGAAGTGGGGTGGGTTTGAAAATGAACCCAAGTGTAGAAGCGGATAAAGAAGAGGCTGACGCAAAGTGTAGGCAATGTGAGGTTGAGGAAAAAATTGAGAAAATGATGGTTGCCCAGAGTGAACTGCTGATGAGAATCACCGAGCTTGAGACTGCGTTGGTAACAAAGCAAGAAAAAACGAGGGCAATCGGAGAAAGGCTGAAGTCTACCGAGGAAGCACTAGCGAAGCTGAACAAAGGAGCGGCCTACGAAGAGAACTGTAGGGAACCTGTAACCAGAACGGCAGAGAAAAAAGAGCAAGTAAGTTTGGAAAAAACAGGTTCAGTGGGTTCAATTATCGCAAGGCCCAGTTTAAGTGATGTAGTGGTGTGGCTGGGAGGGGACAAAGCAGCCGCCGTCACAGGTGCAAGTAACCCCCATGTGCAGGACGCTCCAGCTAAAAAGTCACAGCATGTGATAATCGCTGGGGACTCGAGTTTAAATCGATGCACAGAAGCAATCAAAGAAGGGGTAAGAGGTGACAAGAGGGTTGTAGTATGGGCGTTCTCAGAACGCAAGCTGAAAGCAGTCATGAGGCAAGCGAGCGCAAAACTGAAAACTACAGCTGATAGACAAAACCTTGTGATAATTTCAGGTGGTGTAAACGATGCCCTAAATGGAGATACAGCAGGACTAGCAACCACACTGGCGAAACAGGTCGATAACATGTGCGCCACTTCTCCTCAGGTGCAGGTAGTGATATGCATGATACCGGAGGTACCACTGCATGACAGCATTTTGCAAAAAGCGCTTGTCAACGCAAACCAAGAAATATAGCGGATGAGTAGAGAGAAAGACTTTGGGGTGGTGGAAAGAAACAAAGAGGTGCATAGGTGGGGTGGTTTTCAGTGAGGCAGAATTCACCTCGATGGGCGGCTAGGTCAAGAGGTGGGTTGGCGACTTGCAGGACGCGCAGTAGCTTTCTTGGAGGCATGCGTGCCCTTCGGGGTGCAGGATAGCTAGTAACGAGGAATTTAACCAAGTCGACTCTTTGACGGGTGGTATGGACAGATACAATTCCAAAGTGGCACCAGTATCTAAGAGAGGTAGAGTCCGGGGCAGAAATAGACGTTTCTACGAGCGCTGGGCCTATTCAGACATAGTATATATTAACATGCGAAGTGGAGGAACAGGCTGAAGTTTGAAGAAATAGAAGAACAGCTAAGGGAGGAGAGGCCGATGGGATACATTATTTTAGAAACACATCTTAGGGACATGGTACAACCTCCTAACAATCCGGACTATGCGTGGGAATATTGTAATAGAACAGATGGCAGCAGAAAAAAGGGCGGTATTGGGGCATTCGTTCATAAAAGTGCAGACTGACAAAGGGTCAAGCAGCAGTGCAAGGAACATTTAAGGCTAAAAGGGAAGGTGGAAGGCAAACGACACTCCTTAGTTCCGTGTACTTGTGGACGGGAGAAAAGGCCAGAGAGAAAAACCAGGCAATGGTATAATGTATATCAAAGGACATTGAGGTGTTATGAGGTGGGTGCGAGATAAGTATAGTAGGAGATATGAATGCGCACATAGATAATATAGATGGGTATACCGACCCGACAGGCAAAATGATCATAGATTTGTGTGAAAAGCATGATTTGATCATTTGCAACAATACCAAGAAGTGTGAAGGGCAAATAACATGGGAGGTAGGAAAGCTCCAGTCGACGATTGATTACGCACTGATGTCAAATAGAATGTATGATAAGCTCAGGGGAATGCACATATATGAAGGTGGCACCAGAAGTCCGGGTAGTGATCACAAACATATCAAGCTAAGTTTTCGAAGAGCAGTGAAAGTGGGAAGGAGACAAGATGAGCAACTACAGGAAAATTTTTATTCAGAAAGGCAAATTGAAATAGCCAGTAAACAAATTGAGAAAGCAATCACTGAGGATAATGAAGCAGTGTGGACATACACGAATCTAATTAGACTGTTTGGGCTAGAGCTTGCTATGGCACGTGACAAGTCACCCCGAAAAAGAAGACACAAACCCAAACGTTGGTAGGATGAGACAGTTAAGAAAGCAATAACAAATCTTCTGGAAGCCTCTAGGGAACACAGACATGCTAAGCATCGGGATGAACCGACAGATGAAGTTGAAAGAAAATAGCAATTATTTCTAAGCTGTAGAAAAAATGCATCGTTTCTGATCCATCAAAAGATTAGAAGAAAGAGATTTTAGTAGCTGGCAGAAGTACATAAAAAAGATAGAAAGGCAGCTGCGAAATTTTGGAACCATCTAAACTCTCTAAGAAATGAGACGAGCCTAGAGAAGCAGTTTATAACTACAGCTCAAAGTCCTAGGCTAGAAGAGACGAAGGTATTAAATGTATAAGAACAAGGGTGACAGAAAAATTTCAACAAAGAAGTGCTTTAAGCACCGCAATAAACAAGGATGAATCAAGGAGCGCAATGGCTCCATTTTCACAACGACAGTGGAAAAGGGCTGAGAAGAGGGTTCCTAGTAGTACCTCAACAGGCCCAGTTGGCATTCCAATTATGCTGATAAAGACACCAGTTCCGAAGTCTAAGCCGGCTTTGAGAGAGGCAGTGAGCAAAATAATAATCGATGGTTCCCGTTGAATGGAATCTTAGCAGGATGGGCATGATCTATAAAGGAAAGGAGGACAAAGCTGACTTAAACGACTACCATCCTATAACAGTGACATCAGTGGTCTACATGTTGGCGATGCAGATTATAAAGAAAGACTGCAGGCATGGATAGAGGATGAGGGGGTGTGGGGGAACTGCTGAGTGGGTTTCGGAAACACAGGAGGTTGGAAGACAATCTGTTCTCACTGATGCAGTGCATCGAAATAGCAGAAAAAAAACTTAGGCTCCTGTGGCTAGCATTTTTGGACATGAAAGGAGCGTACGATAGCGTGTTTTAAGAGAAAATGTGGGAAATATTGGACACACTAGGCGTGAAAGATGGAGTCACAAATCTTTTAAAGGATATATATAAAGGTAACAAGGTAGTTATAAAGTGGGAAAAACAGCTATCCAATTCTTCATAGGTAGAACGGGGGCTTAGGCAGTGGTGTCCTAGGTCACCCTTATTATTCATAATGTACCTACAAGGATTGGAGGCCAAATTGAAGGGAAGTTGACTGGGCTTCAACCTCTCTTTCATCAAACAAGGAAGAATCATTGAACAGGCACAACCATCGTTGATCTTCGCAGATGATATAGTGCAAATGGCCGACAACAATGAAGATTTGCAGAGATTGATGAACAACTGTGGTATTGAGAGAGATAGCTTAGATTTCAAATTCAGTAAGAAAAAATCAGCAGTCATGAATTTTAATGACAACGAAGGTAGTGAGATTAGAGTACAGGAGTTCACGCTAGAGATAACAGATAAATACAAATACCCGGGCGTATACATAAGCAATAGGGCCGAGTACCTAAGGGAACACGAAATGTACGTGACGACTGAAGGTAACAGGAGCGCAGCGGTGATGAAAAACAGGGCACTATGGAATTACAATAGGTATGATGTTGTGAGAGGAATATGAAAAGAGGTCCTGGTTCCTGGTCTGACGTTCGGCAATGCGGTCTTGTTCATGAGATCAGAAGATCAAGCAAGATTAGAAAGTAAGCAAAGTGGAATAGATAGGCCTGCCTTAGGAGCTCATAGGAATACACCAAATCAGGGAGTACAAGGTGATATGGGAAGGACATCATTTGAGGAAAGGGAAGCTAGGAGCAAGATAAATTTTGAGAAGCGATTGAGAGAAATGGGGGAGGAGCGTTGAGCTAGGAAGGCATTCAGCTACTTGTACATGAAGAATGTCGATACAAAACGGAGGAAGCGAACCAGATTATTAACTGGTAAATACATAAAAAACAGCAGGGGGTCAAACCAAAAAGAGCGATTGGTTAAGAAGGTGAAAGAAGCTGAAACCGATATGTAGAGAATCGGCATGATTAAGAAGTCCGCACTAGAGATCTATCTAACTTTTAAGCAGGAAACTGCCAAGCAAGCGATCTATTATAATACGCGGGGTAGTTCTCTCTGTTTGAGGCCAGGACGGGAGTATTGCGAACCAAGACATTTCGGACCAAATACCAAGGTGTAGACATGGTACGCAGCACGTGTGTAGAGGAACAGAAAAGTGCCGAACACTTGATAATGTTCTGTAATGGGCTTCTCCCTACAGTTCAGGATGATGGCGCAGAGTTTTTCAAAGCACTGGGGTTTATGGACAAAGAGGGCAAAATAGACTTTAAGCGGGTATAATTACTACAAGGAAGTTATCTGATGGTGGCTAAAGTCAATGCACGAGTGAAAAATGAACCCTTCACTGTAAATAACGGATCCTCAACCTCACGATTTAAAGGAAAAAAATAAATCTAGCTTTTGGTTCAATAAGTATTACGGCTTGGTGGCGCTAGCCACCGGCCGATCTAAATGGTACACTCATATTCGTCCGTCCGTCCGTCCGTCCGTCGGTCCGTCCGTCCGTCCGTCCATCCATCCATCCGTCCATCCATCAATCCATTCATCCATCCATCCATCCATCCATCCACCCACCCACCTACTCACCCACCCATCCATCCATTCACCCAATTTCCATCCATCCATCCATCCATCCATCCATCCACCCACCCAACCACCCAACCATCCATCTATCCAGACATCCATCCATCTATCCACCCATCCTTCCAGCTTCGTCGAAGCTTCGTCGAAGCTTCGTCAAAGGTTGTAGAGGCGGCTGACGGTATAAAGCTGTTCCTTATGGCGCAGACAGGCGAGTTGCTAGGCTTTTTGTTGCGCTGTAGGCAGCCAGTGACATCGTTGTTTTCTTCGTCGGTGATTCAATTTCGGTAACCTGGCGTCGAGCATCACTGCCGGGCACCATCCGTTGACCAACTTCAATGGCGCCATCTGCGTCGTTTCTTGAAATGCCGTGTTGTATGGTAAGGTCATGTATTGAAATGTGTCGTTCCACCTCTTTTGTTTGACGTCAACGTACGTGACCAGCATGTGGACATGGTCTGTTTCGCCGCTCTGGAAGGACGTTGGTCGGAGGATGGTACATTCTCGTCTGGCTGTGAATAGTCTGGGTGGATGACAAGAATGGCTGTGTTATCTGTGCAGTGAAGGCCGCAACTCTGTCAGTGATGAGAATCTCTCGGGTTCTATTATGTAGGACAATTACTTCAATGAAAAACTTCGCTACCTCGGTGGCACTGCCTCAAGGTAGGGCGCTTGTTAATTCGTGGCGTGTGAGTTATTTGTAGGCAATAAAGATCTACTTGTTCTCGCAAGTTGACGTAGGAAACTGATCCTGTAGGCCCATACTGATTGGCTAAAATGGTCAGTGAGGTGGTTCGATTGGCTGAAGGAAACCTTGTCTTGGCGGCGTTGTTCTTTGTCATTGAAAGTCTCAGCACGTCCTGACGTAAGAAGTGACCATGATATAAATAGAAAACAGTGCTTCAAAACAGAACACAGAAAAGAAGAGACACGCAAATCGCTGAACTTTTTACTGTATGTACTTTTTCCTGTATCCTTTGTTGAAGAGCTCTTTTATACTTCGGATTGAAGAAAATGCTATCTGATAATGGCTTCATACCTTTTACAGACACGTGGGTTTACTCAGATGATTATGTTTCTTTGGATGGCTGCGATTGTGTCTCCCCATTTCGGCCAGAAAAACGGGGTGGTGGTGCTTGTATACAAGTGCCATCAGGCATACCACATTGAATAATTCCAGAACCTAAAATAGTACGCGACAGTGATTATTCTATATCAATAGAGCTCTTATATATTCTGATTCTCGTTATCTGTACACTGCCATCAGCTTTCCTGTATCACAAACGAGCGATCCGAAAAAGCATGCGCCACCGAATTCTAGCGACAGTAACGATACCAAGCGCAGAGGTGCGCTTCAAGGTCAACATTAAAAAAGACTCTCCGGCACTCCAAAGTTTTCCCAGGCACGCCGTCTCCCCCCCCCTCGGAAGCGTACTCTCGCCGACCAACCCTCCTCACTTCGGCAGCTGAGCAAACCCTGGAAAGTTCTTGAAGGTAGGGGCGGGGTTATGGAGAGTTGCTTCACGAGTCGCGGACGGCACTCGAAACGTATCGCTTCTTCCCCAGCCTTGGCTGTGCATCATGCCGACAAAACTATGAGAAGCTTCTGGAATATAGCACTGAAGGTATTCAAGCGAGCAGCAGAGAAGAGAGATCTTGAGAAAAAGGAAGTTAGCGCCAGTGTGCATAGGATCAATCCACAGTCTCGGCGAAGCTTTTTGTTCTCAGTGACAAAGAAGGAGAAGAAGAAAGTATGCGCCAGAGTGCGTAGGGTGTTCCCACCGTGTCGTCGTTGAAGGCTCTCTATTAAGAGACTAAGCAGTTAATGAAAAGGATTTCCGCCTGAGGGGTGAAGACTCGTGCTACAAGGAGAAGAGTGTGTCTACCGCCAGCGAGCGAAGACACGTTGCGACAGCTGCGCATGGGAAGCCGACGTGTTACCGGCAAAGAAGTTTGGTGCTTGGAGAGCGCCCAGTTGAAGACGTGAGGTTTCCTGGAAGAGAAACTTCGGGGGCAGCGGAACGGCAACAGCACTGGACTTTGAGTGACTGATTCTGGGAGAGTATCATTCAGATTTTTGTTCCAAGGACTTTGGACTGAATAAGTTTTCGAACTCTTTAGTCTTTAAGTGTCTTGGTTGTTCGATGCATGCGATTGCATTGTAGTTCATATTGCTGTTTGAGTCCGTTTCGTGTGTGGCTGATTGTACTATGTAGTACGTTGTTTGATTGGTGACATATCGTACTCAACTATTGTCGAGTGTGCATATTTGTGTACCGTTTCGATCTGCCATATTTGACGATATATTTTGTTTTGTTTATCAACTATCGGCTCTGACTTGTTCTTTCGGCCACGACCTGCGTCCACTAGCGTGCCAAATAGGAGCCCTCTCGAATTGTCCACGTTTCCGTGTTGCAGTTCGGGGGGCCAATACTTCGGCCCTTGGAATTAGCTCGGCGATCAACTCCCTAATTAACGGGACCTGTAACAATTATTCTGGCGTCCGCAACAGGATATTTTGGTGCACAGTGTGTCCAGAGTATTGAGAAAGAGCCTTGTGTCGTTGATAGTGCTGTCGGAAAATTTTTTGTGTATTGCTCAGTGGTCTCGTTAACGAGGCTGCAGAGAGTGTTTCGATAGATTGATTAAGGCAGATCTTTTTTTGCACGCGGCAAGGTTTTATTTGCGAGACACCATGGATCAAGAAAAGTTAGTTGCTCTTGGTGAAAAGGCGGGTCTTTCTGGCGCCGAACTACGGAAGTGGGTCACCCAGAGGGAAAAAGAAGAAAAAGAGAGGGCAAAAGAAGAAAAGGTAGCTGAGCTGGAAAAAGAAAGGTTGGCGTTTAAAAGAGCCAAAGCCGTAAAAGCAGCTGAGTTGGAGAGAGAGGTTGGCAGCTGAGAGAACGAAAGAAGAAAGAGAGGCAAAGGAGCTACAGCTGAAATAAGAAAGAGAGAAGCAGATGAAATTGGAGCTGAAGAGAGAATGGCTGGCAGCTGAGAGAGCGAAAGAAGAAAGAAAGGCAAAAGAGCGGCAGCTGAAAGAAGAAAGAGAAGCGAAGATGGCCGAAAGGAAACGGCAGCAGCAGCATAAGATGTAACTCGAGCGGCTCCGTTTGCAAAAGCGAAGTGAAACTCTCGTCCAAGCTAGAGCTGGAAGCAGCGAACGGGAAGATCATGGCTTCCGCTTGAACCAAAGCAAGTAGCTCATAGCGTTTGATGAAAGCAAGGACTACCTTCATGCGTACCTTCATGGATTTGAGACGATTGCAAGGAGCCAAATTTTGCCGAACATCAATGGACAACTGCTTTGAGTACTGCTTGAGTGGTGAAGAGCTCAGTATGTACGGTAGGCTGACGCGGACCTATGCAGCCAACTATGCAAAGGTGAAAGCTGCTTCACTGAAGCGATTCAGATTTACTGTGGAAGGTTTCTGGGAAAGATTTTGGACAGGAAAGCCAGCTGATGGTAAGACGGCTACGCAGTTCGCCACCCGACTTGGCCATTATTTCGACAGAAGGATCGAACTTTCAGGGACAGTTTGGGATTACGATGAGCTTAGAGAGCTTTTTATTAAAGAGCAATTTCTCACCAGTTGCCACCGAAGCTTGACGCTGTATTTGAAAGAGGGGAAAGCTGAGTCACTTGAAGACATGCTTGAATTGATTTGATTGATTTGTGAGTTTAACGTCCCAAAACCACCATATGAATATGAGAGACGCCATAGTGGAGGGCACCGAAAATTTTGACCACCTGGGGTTTTTGAACGTGCACCCATATCTGAACACACAGGCCTACAACATTTCCGACTCTATCGGAAATGCAGCCGCCGCAGCCGGGATTTGAACCCGTGAATTGCGGGACAGCAGCCGAGAACCTTAGCCACTAGACCACCACAGCGGGGCACATGCTTGAATTGGCCGACCAATTCTTGTAAGCACAAGGTGGCACAAATTTGGCCAAAGTAAAAAAAATGTCCGAAGATTTGAAGCAACGGGCAACCGAACAAAATCAGCGGGAACCGGAGAGTGTTCCACGATGCTTTCTATGTAACCGAGTGGGTCATCGCGCAAACAGCTGTCCAACAAACTTTACAAGCCCTACGGCTGTAAAATGCTTCAAGTGTGGTCAGACTGGGCACAAGGGAGATGCAGGTCGTAACGGAGCGAGTCAAACTCACCAAGTAGCATGTGTGCAGGTGGCACCGAAAGCCGATGATGATGATGTCACAGATAACTTTGTAGAGATAAAAAATGGGAAGAAACTTCCTGTTTTGGGTGCTGTAATGAAAAAAAAAACAGCCAACCGGTGTATAAAGGAAATGCCAACGCTGCCTGGAAAAGTTGCGGGCAAGAAGGTTACGGTGTTAAGAGATACTGGTAGTTCCACTGTTATCGTGCGAAGAAATTTGGTACGGGAAAGTCAGTTAACAGGAAAAACGAAACCAGTTTGCCTATTGACTTCAGGGTTCGGATGCTTCCCGAAGCAGAGATTGAGGTTGAAACCCCTTACTTCAGCGGAAAGGTTACTGCCCTACATATGACAACCCCCTGTACGAACTCGTCATCGGAAACATCGACCGGGCGAGAGGGCCGAGTGATTCGAACGTTTGGGGAAAGACCGGAAGATGGAGCACTCGCCAACCCAGCGACCTCTCGAGATACAGTGGAAGAGCATCCTACGACGGATTTTATCCGACCTCAAGGGGAAGCTTGGGTGCAAAAGACCGCGAATCGGGAGATGATCGTGTTGAACGAGAGAACGCGCCGTGCAGCTGGACTTCTGGTGGAACGGCCTCAACCAACCAACAGTGAAATGGTGGTGGAGTCGGCCAGCCAGACACAATTTTGTGCTGTAAACAGCGGGTGAATAACCAGACAAGATCAGTTGAATGTTATAACTTGTTAAAGGTGTCGAAAGTGACTTTAATGGCTGAGACTTCGCCTCAGTTATTGTCGATTGAAAGCACTCGCATGAACAGAACGAGCAAAAAATAAGTAGAGATCGAGCAAGCACCGCAAGAAAGAGCGCAACCGCAGCTTGTAGTACACAGAATAGGTTCTGAGGTCGAATCGAAATGTGTTTGGCAGTGTTGAGCCTAAGTGTGTTGTGTTGTTGTTATCCTGTGTCACAAGTGTATGTCGAGCGAGTCAAAGTGTTTGTTGCGGTGACGTGATGTATAGGATTGTACAATTGTTGTAAAGACAGACATTTGTATAATTGTATTGTTTAAAATGTGTGATGAAGTGTTGTACTCCTTTTCATGTGGTTATATTTCATGTGTTGTTAGATTGAATAGCGATGTGCAATTGTATCGAGTGTTCTATTGTGAACGTGACGTACCTTGAGCGATGTACTATGAACGATGTACTATTACAGTCTTTAAGTGTGTGGTGACTGTTGACTCTTGTTTGTGTGGTTATGAATATTATGTGATAATATTCTTAAAGTCGAGGGCAGTGTCACAAACGAGACCTCCAAAAAGCGCGCTGTCGAATTCTAGCGACAGTAACGATATCAAGCGCAGAGAGGTGCCTCAAGGTGAGCGATAAAGAAGAAAACAAGCATCTAAAGACTCTCGGCATACGCCATGTCTCCCCCTGAGAAGCGTGGTCTCGCCGACAGACCCTTCTTACATCAGCGGCCGAGCAAGCCTTGCAAGGTTCTCGAAGGAAAGGGGCGGTGTGATGCAGAGATGCATCACGAGTCACGGACGGCCCTCGAAACGTCTCGCTCTTTCCCCAGCCTTGGCTGTGCATCATGCCGACGAAACAATGAGAAGTTTTTGGAATCTAGCGCGGCAGGTATTTAAGTGAGCAGTGGAGTAGACAGATCAGGAGAAGAAGTAAATTAGCGCCAGTGTGCGTAGGGTCATTCCGCCAAGTCGGCGAAGCCTTTTGTCCTCAGTGACAAAGGAGGACAACAAGAAAGTATGCGCCAGAGTGCATAGGGTGTTACCGCCATGTTGTCGGCGTAGGCTCTGTCCTCAAAAACAAACCAGGTAATAAAGAGGATTTCCACCTGAGGGGTGAACACTCGTGCTACAAGCAGAAGAGTGTGTCTACCGCCAGCGAGCGAAGACGCGTTGCGACATCTGCGCGTTGGAAGCCGACGTGTTACCGGCGAAGAAGTTTGGTGCTTGGAGAGTGGCCAATTGAAGACGTGAGGTTTCCTGGAAGAGAAACTTCGGGGGCAGCGGAACGACAACAGCACTGGACTTTGAGTCACTGATTTTTGGAAGAGTATCATTCGGACTTTTGTTCAAGGACTTTGGACTGAATAAGTTTTTAAACTCTTTTGTCTTTACGTGCCTTGGTTGTTCGATGCTTCTGATTGCATTGCAGTGCATAGTGTTGTTTGAGTCCCTTTTTTTCGACTGTGGCTGATTGTACTGTGTAGTACGTTGTTTGACTGGTGACGTATCGTATTCAGCTATTGTCGAGTGGGCATAATTATGTATCGTTTTGATCTGCCATTATTGAGGTTATAGTTTTGTTTTGTTTATAAACTCTCGGCTCTGACTTGCTCTTTAGGCCACTGCCGGCGTCCGCTGGCACGCTAAATAGGGCCACTTCTAAATTGTCCATGCTTTTGTGGTGCAGTTCAGAAGGCCGATATTTCGGCCCTTAGAATTAGCCCGGCAATTGCCTCCCTAATTGACGAGAACTGTGACACCCTGAAAAACATTATGATGCTTAATAAAAAAGTGCTTGAAACATCTTTGAAGTAGAGTTAAAAACTCCAATGACGGGACATACTAACAGTGACGTAAGCGGTGACAGTTCAATGTGTAAATGTTTTAGAGAGTTATTTGACAACCAGAAGCGCTCGAAAATAATCAATGTTTCAACAAGAGTAACACTCACTACAGGTGCAAAAGTTTACCTTTTTATAACCAGCTTTGATTGTGATGGCGTCAATACGGGTGACCTAAATGACCATTTCACGGGTGACCTAAACTACCATTTCCCTAATATTGGTTTATGGCCAGTAAAGAAGGAGCTAAGTCAAGAGAACACCTATAATAAGAAAATACTCCCAACAAAACATGAACAAGGTAATGGATTATAAAATTGAAATTTTATTCCGCAACAAAGTCGTGTTAAAAGATGGGCATGTGAAAGTTGTGAGAACCGCTTGAGTTGCCCAGACCCCCAGTACAATTCGTTTCTGTATAAAA
The DNA here is from genome assembly GCA_013436015.1 of Rhipicephalus annulatus. Classification (NCBI taxonomy): domain Eukaryota; kingdom Metazoa; phylum Arthropoda; class Arachnida; order Ixodida; family Ixodidae; genus Rhipicephalus; species Rhipicephalus annulatus. The sequence continues at coordinate 1,399,102 of WOVY01010535.1, read as the reverse complement.
TTAGAACACGGAGCAAATGGTGCTAACGTGTCTTACAACTTATTTTTATCTTGTTTTATTTGATTACATAACCAGTAATTTCAACTCAGTTCTCAAAGTAAACATGAAAAGGTTCAAAAACCTTGAATTATGGTGGAACACTGAGAGAATCAAATTTCGAGGCAGGCTTTTTCGCGCATTTGAAAAAAACGAGATGGAAACAATCCCTGCGACTATAAATATACTCGGAATAAATAAGGACGTGGAGAGAAAGAGCAAAAAATAATACTTATAGATGTATTGCCTTCGATAACTTTAGGGTGATACAGAAACCAATAAGAAAGTTGTTGTTTTGGATCCGCAGCAATCGCAAGGTCTACTTTCAGAAACTAAAGCAATCTTACGAGGATATTGCAGATTTGTTTATCAGAATTCTTTTTTCTTTGGCTACGTCTACAAAAGCCTTTTCTCACTAGGCCCGTGAAAGTTATAAAGCAAGATACTCCTTCCCATCAAAGTTCCTATGACGAACATAACTAAATTAGGTACATTGTATAGTCTTTTAAAGACAACTGCACCTGCGAACCAGATGCAATGAAAGCTTAACCGCAAAAAGCTGTGAGTTATATAGTTTCACTTCCACTGACCCAGACGTGTAGCAAGGTAATGTCGACTGGTAAATTTCTATGCAACATCAACGAAACCAGTCACCGCAAATAAAAAAAAGATGATAACTTCACAATTTAATGTATAGGGTAACTTTTATACTTTATAGACTCTCAATGACAGCGCAGCATATTATCGATAAAAGGATAGTAGCATATTTAAACCCACATATTGTATTTGTTAAAAACAGCCCTCCAGAGGTTAATGAATTATTCAGTGAACATATAAAAATGAAATCTTTCAACTACGTGTGTTTTTAGATTTATTACAGGTCTTTGACTGCATACAAAGCGAGCTTCTTTTTCGGAAACTACCTCTTTACGGTTTCCATTGTGTGTTGCTGTCTCTAACAAAAAACTATCAAAACTATTTACCTGACAGGTCATATTAGACAAGTACCATTACTTTGAGTTTGAAACCCAGCCTATAAAATATAGAATACTTCAGAGATTTATTCTTTGACCGGTTTCGTTTTTGATTTATGTGAATGATATTGTTAATATAGAATAATGAAAAAATGATGAAAAAATACATTTTTAGATGCAGATGACACGACTGTTTGTTCGGGATTATTTTGAAAGACATTTTTATGCAGGTGACAACATAGAAACAAGCACTTAGCTTTTGGTTTAACGATAACAAACTTAACCTCAAAATAAAGAAAACACAATTCGCTTTATTCGAAGCCAATGAAACGCTATATCAAAGAGCTCTACCACTGACATAAGAGAAAAAACTGCTACAATAGCCACCAACCATCCAATTTCTAGAGGTGATACTTTACAAGAACTTTTCATGCAATGCAAAACACTTTACACTTTTTAGGGTGTATTTTAGGCCTATGGGCAACATTATTTTAGGATCTTAAGAAACACCCTAAAAGCATAGGGTTTAAGGAGACATTACATCCTACTTTCATATATTTTTATGAAGACCCCTAATCTATGGGTGTTAGATCAAACTCCATCCGTGTGAGTGGGGTGTAGCACATAAAAACACACTTGAAATGAAGGCAGGTAACTGGATAAGCATTCATGATTATATGAGCGCAACTGACGGGACAACAAAAGGAGAGACAACAAAATGAGGGTGTTGCTGAAGGAAACAAAATACACCTTAAGGGTATAAAAAGTTTTGCAGTGTGGACACTACAAGTGAATTCTTATGGGAGTAATGTCTCGAAAGCATTCGGGCTAATAAATAAATGAGGCAGTCTCCACCTGACGCGAAACAGCACCTTTACACCCTTCACTCTAAGGCAAAAGGGTGTTAGAAGGGTGTGTGGTTCGCCCTTATAGGAGCTAATGGGACTGCTACAACCAATAATTCCTTTAAAGAGTAACGGTGCCGGGTCAAACGGTTAGTCCCCACAGAGAAGCTCAAGAGACTAACATTTAGTCCTCACACTTACAACTTACTGAGTAACCATTAGTCCCACAATTCACCTCAAAAGACTAACAATTAGTCCTCACATTTGCATCCTATAGGGCAGCTGTTAATCCCTAAATTTACACCTACCATGCAACCGTTAGTCCTCACAGTTGCCAGACGAACGGTTGATTCACTCAAATACTTTAATTGGATAAACTTTTTGTGCCCTGTTTAAACATTGTTTTTTTTGTTTATTTCCAGCCAGGAGTAACATTTTTTTCGCCTGTTTTTCGGCGCGGTGAGCGAAAAATAGCGCAGGAAAGAACACGCGAATTTAGTTAGCCTCATATGTTTAACTGCTTTCGCAGTCACGGCAACAGCGAAAGACAAAACTGATACATCAAAATTATTTATTTTTTTACCTTCACGTGAAGCTTCTCCGTTACTTTAAGTAAATTCATGGTGAAGTGTACAGTTCCAGTCTCGTTGTCGCATCTTGTTCTATCCTTGTGGAGCTCCTCCGACGGAAGCGATACATGAGATCATTGCAGACGCAAGCGTGAGCCTGTTGTGTTCCCACGGCTGTACGTACAATAAGATAGTAAAAATACTTAGACACACGTGATAGAAGATGAAGATGGACGCATATGACAAGTACGTGCAAGGTAATATAAAAACATGCGTACAGGCGTACTGAAGACGCCGAAGCTGACCTTCGCACTGCTTTTCGTGCGCGTGATATACAACAAGACAAAGCCCGTTGCCGGCAAGTCTGATCCGTATCACACACGTGACAAGTAGAGTAGAATAAAGAATGATAACCTACATGCGAAAGAATCCAGCGGTAATATTTGCCCTTAGTCAGGCTGAAGTATATATCCGATAGGCTTGCTGTCTTCTCGGCCATGATGTTGGCCTCCCCATATGTTGCTGTCGTGTGTTGGTCGTGACTATCTTGAAGCCAGACATATACAGCGCGGCGTGGTGATGTGTCGAGACTTCCTCCTGACTACATGGTTGCAGCGAAACGTAAAAGCAGCAGCCCAAGCTCATCCAAACGTACAAACAAGCACCACGTCGTAATTGCTAGATCGTCGAATCCAGGCGGCTGTGGTCGAGTACTCCGAGCGCGACGCAGCGCTAACTGTCGCCAGCAAAATACGGGGAAATACTGAGCCAGGGGAAGAGGAGGATGGAGACTAAGTAGTTTGCGCGTGGCACGCTTCCCTTTGTGGTTGCTCCTCAAAAACCTATCCGTTCATCACGCGCGCCCATTGGGTTCCGTTACTCTTTTTTCGGGTAGTTTGGCCTTAGAGTGTTGTAAAGTCATGTCTTACATACTTTTCTATTGGGTGGAATAAAACCAGCGAGACGTACTTAAGTGAGACCACTTTTATCACTTCGAAAGCGGGGAATACGAGCAGATGGAAACATTCTTATGCTGTGAGTACAACTTCATAATTTAGCTACTATATATATTCCTGATAAAGTACCTACTTAAACTAAGGTGGTCACTGTGGTAACCCGCCGATTTACTAGTCATCAAATGCTTTTCTAACAAATATTGCAAGAACAACCCCTGTATGAACTGCATGAAAATAATAAACTTGTCAAATCCCCATTACGACAAACCACGGCTTACAATTATAGTTAACATTACCAGACAGCTTAAGCAAGTATCTCAGTAAAATACACCTACTGAATCTAGAGTCTCCACGACTCAATTGAAGAAGCAAGTAAGCTAATTACCATTACATCCTGTGTTTAAAGGCATTGTGCTCAGTTATTTACTGAACTGTTGTTAAAGGGTGTGTGATGTATAGTAAAACATTTTTTTGACAGATATTGCCACAATTGTACAACTGACTTGCTGATTATCGTTTTCTTTTTTATGGGTCTCTCAATGCTACAAAAGTATTTTTTATTTATACTATTGCACTATACAAGCTCTATTGGAATCATGTCGATTGTGAAGGACACAACGCATTGTTGCAGCTGCTGTGTGAGTGATGTAGCCGAATCAGGCGCCTTCGGGTCTTTTGCTGAAAATCCTAGTACAAAGTTAACTTGTCTTGACTGAATGAATAAATGAATGAATGATGATGGAACCATGCAACCTGACTTGTTCGCACAATCTGAATGTCTTCTTCAATTTGTAACGAGTCACGCCGGCGCGAAGTCGTGGCCAGTAGTAGTTTCTCTCTATTCACGCGAGCGTACGGGAAGCATGGAAGTTTGCAGCCTTAGGGTTATTGACGGCTGGAAATCTCGACCCTTGTCGATCCGACGGCTGGATACTGAAAGACTTCAGGTCTCATTGCTGAAAAACGAGGAGAAAGTGTTTGGCTCGAAGGGGTAAGTAGTTCTTTAGGAGAACTACGTTTGGCAGGAAGATCAATGCCAGTGTGGATTTGAGTACCTTCACCACAGTAAGGCGGTTATCGTTGAAGTATTTCACAAGGCTTCTCAATTACGGGTCAGCTCTTTGTCACTCGGCAAAGTTATCGGCATTTATAGTTACGCAGAAGCAGTCATATTGCGAGTCGTCCTCCGGTGGTTGTTTTATTGAAGCCCTAGATAGGCAATAATGTTAGAATGTTTTCTTTCGAACTTGTAAGCGATGGTAACGTAGAATTCATTAAGTTTCAGGCTCCATCGTGCTTGGCTACCAGAAGGGTCTTTCAAGTTAGCTAGCCAACACAAGGTGTGGCGGTCACTCACAACTTCGATAGGCCTGCCGTAAAGGTAGGGAGGAACTTTAATGTAGCCCAGTTGATGGCAGGGCGCTTCTTTTCTGTTGTAGAATAGTCGGCCTCTGCCTGCCATAGCGACCGGCTAGCAGAACTGATGAGTCATTTCAGTCTTTCGCTCCTCTGCACGAGAACGGCGCCGAGTACTACGCTGCTTGAGGGGCTGTGTATTTCTTTCTCGGGGAATACCCAAAAATGCGCACAAAAGCAAGGAGTCCGCAGGCGTTGTTCTAATTTCTGAAATGCTTCGCCCTGTGGTGTTTCCCACATGAACCCTACGTTGGTCCTGGTAAAGGTATTGAGTGCTTCTGCAATGTGGGCGAAGTTTTTGACGAACAGCTTGTATTAGGCGCATAGGCCTCAAAATTGACATATAGCCTTCTTGTCAGTTGGAGGCGGAAAGTGGCGATGAAAGGTGTTTTCTGTGGGTCGGGACAATTTCCACAGTTTCTGGTGACATAACCTAGAAACAAGAGCGCCTCGTATGTGAAGCAGAACATTTCTGGCCTCAGGTTCAGTCTGGAAGGCCCCGCCACTGATGTCTAGTGGGTAAGGTACTCGACTGCTGACCGCAGGCCGCGGGATTGAATGCCACCTGTGGTGGCTGCATTTTCAATGGTAGAGAAAATGTTGTAGGCCCATGTGTTCAAATTTTATGCACGGTAAGGAACGCCAGGTCATCGAAATTTTCGGAGCCCTCCACTACGGCGTCTGACATAATCATAATGTTACGGTGGCATGATAGAAAACGGGAGTATTTACAATACATTCAGTCCACAGTAGTACGGAAAAAACAGCCAAGCTGGTGAGAGCAGGCACCACCCTATCTTTTTCTACCTTCATCGTCTCAGTGAGCGGCACATAACATCACCCTCCAGTTGTGAAGCCACCGACTCGGTGCAGCTGGGGAAAGACGGTAGTGAAGGTGGTCACTATACATGCACCTTGGGGGAGTCCTGTGTACAATAAGGCTTCAAACGGACAAAGTGAACGATGCAGTGCGGGGTTGCGTGCTCGAGGACGAAGATAATTTTCTCAATTTCATGCAAGACGTCGGTCGCTTGGTGGCGCACATAGTAGGCTCCGGAGTATGGGAGCAAACACTTCTCAGAAAACCCAACACCGCGTGCTGGAGACGACTGGTATCCAAGAGACCCTGGAGGAAAGTGGGCGTTTTGGCGACGGCTGACGTAACAAGATTTTCGGCCCGCTTGGGCGTCAGTTAGCCGCACGCGTGCAAGTTGACATTCATGGTCGACGCGAGCTATAGCTTCTTGGGCGTATTCAATGGGTGGGGGTCGGCCATCTTGGCTCGGTGCGAGCGGACGCACCGCACAACGGCTCCGTCGATGAAGCCAATTTTCGGAGTACCACTCGACTCCAGGCAGACGAAAACTGTACGATCGGTTCCAGCTCGACGCCCGGAACACGCAGATACCAAATTTTGGTGAGTCCGCCCGTTTTTGCGAATTTTACGACCGATTTTCGTCGGCCAGCGTGGCAAGACAGCTGAACCTAACCGATCCGTTAGGCCTAGCGACGGCTTCGGCCGCGTCGGACCACGCCGGCGGCCCCGCCGCGAGTGAAATGACGGCGCCAGGCCCCTCGTCTATGGACACCTCCCCACAACGGGACTTTCAACCGATTCTCGACCGGAGTTTGGGACGAATGGCTATCACCGTCACCGGAACTTCAATCGACGAGACGCCGGACGGCATCGCCGGCTGGGTGGTGACCACCCAGCGCGGCAAGAAGACCTCGGGCAGCGCAGAAACTCCGCTTCAAGTCTCGGCGCCAACACCCGGTAAGAGGGCAGCCCAGCCAACCCGGGCACAGATTATCAAGAGAGTCAATGCGAACTTCGCGAAGACGGCGCGCATGCCTTTCGTGCCGAGAGACGAGTACAAGATCGTGGTCAGGCCCCGCGGGGGACTGCTTGTCGGTAAAGTAATGATGCCGGAACTCGTGCGAGTCGTAGCGAGCGCGGCAAAGGTGAACAGCGAGGAAATCCAAAGGGACACGGTCTGCCCGAACCTGGCCCAGAACATTATCGTAATAAGCACGCCGGAACAGGCACGGGTCAGCTAATATGCGAGCGTCCGAGCCCTGGGAATCGGCGGGCAGGCGTATGATGTGTTCGCTTATGCGGCAGCACCGGAAAACACGGTAAAGGGCGTTATTGGAGGCATCCCTCTCAGCGAGACGCCCGAAATGATCCGAGCAAACGTCATCAATGACTACAACGACACGGCACTCGAAGCGCACCGCATTGGAACCTCGCATGCGGTGATCGTGCTATTCAACGGTAATAAGGTCCCAGCTTACGTAAAGTATTGCGGAGCCTTAATCCGGTGCAGGATCTACCGGCAACACAAGGAAGTGTGTAAAACGTGCGGCCAACTCGGGCACCGCAGGGACGTGTGCCCCCGGCCAAACGTAAAGATATGCTTCGCGTGCGGGAAGATGAACCCCAGTGACGATCACGAGAAGGAATGCAAGCCCCGCTGCAAACTATGTGGCGGATCGCACTCCACGGGCACGGGAAACTGTGCAAACAAGTTCAAGAAACCATTCCTGCTGCGCAAACGCGAACGCAAGACGGCGACCGAAAAAACGGGGAAAACTGGTCAGAGCAAATTCTCCAGAAAAGACGACTCTCCCGCGCTCCCAAAGAGCGCACAGAGGGAGAGGAGTAACAGCCGCAGCGAGAGTAGGGGGAGAGCGCGCCGCCACGAGCGCTCAGCGAACCGCAATAGGCGGCGCAGCCTCTCACGCGATCGCGCGTGGACTGACGTCATCAGTGGCGGAGCCAAGAGCGAAAAGGACGCGAAAACGCGCCAACGCTCGAGCACGCCGGCGAGGAAACCGCAAAACGGCCCGCTAACAGCCAAGATGTTGCAGCTCGAGAGCACTATGAAGCTGATGCAAGTATCCATGAGGCAGCAGCAAGACACCATAAGAAAACAAGCCGAAATGATCACGAGACTCACCTCGCAACAGCCCCGGTCGGGCATGCAGTGGAATGTAAGCGCTCCACCAACAGCGACGCTCGCCCTATTGGACGCGACGGCCATGCCACCGCCGCCATCACCACCACCACCGCCGCCGCAAGGGACGGACAAGAACCCCAGGCGAAAAAAAGCCCGTCGCAGCTCAGTGAACGAGTCGGACGAGAAAGAAGACCTGAACATGGACAACGACGCAGACGAAACCGCATCCGTCTCATCGATCTCAACGCAGCTCTCCAGGACCACAGAGGGCCAGGAAGGACTGAACTGCGGAGCCAGATTCAAGAAAATATACAACCGACTAAACAGGCAAGACCGTCGCATTAACGAGATCTCGCAGAAGGTAGACAACGTGGCGTCGGTAATGAACAAGTTTGAAGCAAGGGTAGAAGCCCGCATAACCACGGGCTTCGAAGAGATGAAACTCTTCATGGTTCAAGTACTCAAAGAAGAGCTGAGCTCCCTCGGCCTCGGTAATCGCAACACACCCGGACCCTCGCTTAACCATGGACAGACCAACTAATCAAACAAAACTAAAAGTGTGGCACTGGAACGCCAACGGCCTCCGATGTCGCAAGGCAATACTGCAACAGCACATACAATCCATGGACGCGCCCCGGACGTGATTATGGTCCAAGAAACACACATGGAAAAGCTCCCAAAACTCCCGGGATATCACGCTCACGCCTCGCCTCCCAGCGCACGCACAAGCAACGCCGGTGCGGCGCAGGGGGTCTGCACCTTCGTCCGCAAGGGTCTCACCCTGATCAAGCTCAACCGCTTCCTCGACTGCGACACAGCCCTAGAGCTGTGCGCAGTTGAGGTCGTGATCGGAAAGAAGAAGCAGGAATCCGTCTTCCTGGTAAACGCATACAGCAACCCGCAACATCGCGGCCAGCGCTTCAAGACGCTGTTTCACAAAGCCAGGCGGAAAGCAGTCGACGCACCGGTGCTCGTGGCGGGAGACTTCAACTCGTCACATAAGGAACTGGGCTACCCTCGAACGACTGCCAAGGAACGAAGTCTGCTCGAAGAGGCCGAAGAGGTGAAGTTCGAGCTCCTCTCGGACCCGCAACAGCCATCACGCATCGGCACCTCGATCACTAGGGACACCACCCCGGACCTCGTCATCGCACACCTCCCCGACGACAGACCGGTGAGCTGGCGCAACACGGGACATAACCTGGGCAGTGACCATTATATCATAGAATTGGAAATCCCGCTGAAGATTCGGAGCAAACTGCCCTCGACTCGGAAACACAAGCTCACGGACTGGAACGCGTTCCGCGAGCAAGATATCGCGCCCACCATCGAAGACCTCGAAGAATGGACGCGAAGCCTGGTAGACGCCGCAGAATGTGCGAGCACAGAAATAGAGACGAACGACACGACCTCAACCATGGACACCAAGTTGGCACACCTGATCGAAGCGCGCCAATCCCTTGAACGCAGATGGAAACGAATGCGTCACAGCAGGACGCTGCGAAAGCGCATCACCCACCTAGGCAGGGAAATCAAAAAGTACAGTCGACAGCTCTGCGCGCAGCAGTGGCACGCCATCTGCAACGAGGCGGACAACCAACTCCACACCAGCCGCACGTGGAAACTGCTACGACACCTGCGCGACGAGACACAGAGTAAATCGTACCAGCAACATCGGCTGGCGCAGATCCTGCACGCAGCGATCAAGGAGCACGGAGAAGACGAGGTGGGCAGGAGCCTCAACGACCAATACCTCCCAACCAGCGCGCAGACCCGACACCCGGACTACGCGGGACCGGGAAATCCCACACTCGACGCGGACATTGAAGAGTGGGAGATCCGCCATGCAGTGCAGGCGCTCAACTGCAAGTCTGCCGCGGGACCGGACCTAATACACAACAAGGCCCTGCGCAACCTCAACGACGTGGCTATCACGGCTCTTACCGGATACTACAACAAATGCTGGCGTTCAGGCACCCTGCCAAAGCAGTGGCGCACGGCCCGCACGATACTGATCCCCAAGCCGAACAAGCCGCCCGGCATCGAGAGAACCTCCGCCCGATCTCCCTCACGTCGTGCGCGGGCAAGGTACTCGAGCACGTACTCAACAACCACTGGCAACGGTACATGGAAGACAACAGCGCGTATTCGGCGACGATGCTGGGCTTTCGGGCCTGGCTGAGCACGCAGGACGAGATGTTGCTTATTCAACGAGACCTGCTTGAATCCCCTAGCAAGACCGACTGCAGGACGATCCTGGGCTTCGACTTAAAGAGCGCCTTTGTTAACGTGAAACACTCGGTGATCCTGGCACAGATCGCGAGACTCGGGCTGGACGAACGGACCTATAACTACATCCGAGCCTTCCTCTGGGATCGAGCGACGTGCCTCTGCGTCAGACACCTGCAACTAGAGGAGCGAAAGTTGGGCAGCGTCGGCACACCGCAAGGGGCCGTCATCTCCCCCTTCCTGTTCAATACAGTCATGATACCGGTGGCCGAACGCCTCGCTCGACTACCGCACATACGGCACACGATCTACGCCGACGACATAACCCTGTGGACGACCGGAGGCACGACCGGACGCACGGAGGAATCGCTCCAAGAGGCGATCGAGCTGATCGAAGACTGTCTGCGCGGAACGGGGCTCAAATGCTCCCCGCAGAAATCAGAACTACTAATACTTCCACCACCCGGACACTGGCGCAAGTCAGCAGAAGCGTAGGCGGCCAAAATCACGCTTCGGACGGAAGACGCCACCACCATTCCGCACGTCCGTGGAATCAGAGTGCTTGGCATGCACATCGACGCCGGCAACGGGAACCACACGGCCCTCAACAGGCTTCTGACGATGATGGGGGTGGCGACCCGCCTCGTCAAGCAAATCTCCACCAAACGGAACGGCATGAGAGAAGCCAACGTCCTGCGACTACTACAGTCGTTTGTGACGAGCCACGTATCGTACGTCAGCGCATTTCACGGATGGCTGCAGCACGAGCGGGACAAGATCAACGCAGCCATCAGGAAGGCCCACAAGTCCGCCCTCGGTCTTCTCGTAAGCACGAGCAACGACTCCCTTGCCCGACTGGGGGTCCACAACACCCTAGAAGAGGTGAGCGAGGCCCAGCGCATGTAGCAGCTCGCCCGCCTCGCAACGACCACTGCCGGCAGAGAAATCCTCCGAAGAGTCGGCCTGCGCCCTCCCAGAGCCGAGTCCTATCGAGACGAGGCTCCGGAGCGCACGGAGATCGGAAGAGACATCGCGAGACACCTCGTGGTCCTGCCGCTATCACGCAACATCCACCCGCAACGCAACAAAGAGCGACGGGTTGCAAGAGCGAGAGCGCTGGCAGAGACTCACGCCAGTGACTCGACGGCGGTGTACGTAGACGCCGCCAAGCATCAATACCGACCGCACACCTACGTAGCGGTGGTGCGGTGGTTGTCCGAGCCACGGGCGGCAAACTGCTTAACGCCTGCAGCGTCCGAGCAACGTCTGCGGAGCAAGCGGAGGAAGCCGCTATCGCCCTGGCGCTAAACGGCACTCCCCAAGTCACCACCACCCTGAGCGACTCCCGCACGGCCATCGCCAATTTCGGCCGCGGGAGCATTGGGACCCCGGCAGCAAGCCTGCTGCCGAGAAGCAAGTCGACCACGACACATCTACGGTGGTTCCCGGCCCACGTCGGAGCCATCCCGGGCGGAGCAGCCAACCGCAACGAACGGGCGGACGCCGTCGCACGCGAGCTCGCGCACCGTGCGGCGCCCCCCGCCCCTCGGACGCGGAAGAAGCCGTACCCCCGGACTCGGACCCACTACTCGACTACGGCAGCATCCTTCAGTCGTACCGAGAGGGCCGCCCAACGCTTCCCGGACCTCACCCGAGGCTGGGGCGGCGCGAGGGGGTCCTCCTGAGACAACTACAGACCGGCACGGTGCTCACGCCCGCCCTGGCCCGACACGTGTGCCCCGGACTCTACGAAAGTGCGAAGTGCTGTATCTATGCGCGAGAACTGTCAACGCTGACACATGTGCTGTGGGGGTGTGACGCGTGTGCGGGGGGAGTGATCACCGACGTACTACCACCGGACATTGTGAACCACAAAGCCTCGCCCGATCACGAGGCGCAGCTTAACGCCATCCAGCGGCTTGACGCGGCCCTGGCTCAGCAAAAGCGAACGGAGCAAACTCCTAGTAGCTCGCGCTGGGCCTGCCGTCATTGAGGTCTAAATAGACAGGAGGGTGTGGAACCCTCCCCACGCATGATAGCCCAATAAAGTCTATTTCTCTCTCTCTCTTCAATGGGTGGGTACGTCGAAAGAGGCACCATCGTGTCTATTGGCAAAGATGAATTTTGGCCAAATAAAATAAAAAAGGTGAATAGCCAGCCATCTCGTAGAGCGACGCATTGTAGGCGAACGTGACGAAAGGCAATGCTGTATTCGAATCTTGGTGGTCGGCAGACGCGTACAGTGCGAACATGTGGGTAATGGTTCGGTTCATCGGTTCTGTCAAGCCATTTGTCCATGGATGGTAGACCGTGGTTAGCGTCTATTTTGTCGAGCAAGACATTAAAATATATTGATGACCCGAGACAGAAGCAGCCTTCCACAGCCCGTCAGAAGCTGCCGTGGTGCTCTGTGCTGAAAGATGACGTTGTAGAGCAAAACGCCCGCTACGTCGGTTGCGCAGCTGTTGAGAAGTGCATGCGTTATTGTGAACCACGTGACACAGTCTGTGGAAACGGCGATTCATTGATTTCCCGAGACAGATGTAGGGAACGGACTAAGCAAGTTGAGCCCGACACGATGAAATGGTTTATATGGGACGTCGAGCGATTGAAGACAGCAGGCAGGTGGGAGTGTTGACTTCTTCCATCTTTTACAAAGATCGCACGAGGCGACGTAACGACGTACTGACTTATGGGTCCTTGGCCAGCAGAACCGATGGCGTGCACGATCGTAGGTGAGGGAAACGCCGAGGTGCCCCGGTATTGGCGTGTAGTGAAGCTGGACCAGAACAGTCGAACGAAGGCGTTCCGGAATCAAAAGTAGGACGTCAGGATCTTCGGGTATCAGACTTCGATGTAGCAACGTGTCCTCACGTAGCACGTAGAGACGAAGGAATGAATCGGAAGCTCTAGAGCTGAGGCGGTGCCATGCAAGTTTCTTTTAGATGTTTAATAAGAAGAACTCTCCAAGGTTTAAAACTACGAGAGACTGAACGAATGGACAAAGCCGTTTGCACCAAAACTCAAACAAGAAGTTTATTTGAAAAATAAACAGGCGAAGATCCCTCACAAAACAAAACAAATAATAAACAGTTAACTGGACACGGCGAAAACCGAAAACCATCTATAAACACTCAACAAAGAAGTTCGAAGTGTTCAAATGACGATAATGTCCGAATGGGGCTGCGCGCTGGAGTAGGCCAAGATATTTGTTCGGTCACACTCACACGCTGAATTCCGGCGACGATGAGCAAACCGGAACGCGGTGATTCGGGCTTAAGGACGTGGGCAAGATGGGGATGAAGGAACGCTAACTGCTGCCGTCACGTCAAGAAACCAGACTGGAACGTGGTGGCTCTGGCTTTAGGAGTGTGGACCCGTCGGTGACGAGAGAACGCGGGCTGGTGGCGACGCGTCAGGGAATCGTGGTCAACCTGGCCAAGCAGCCGGGTGTACAGCTTGGGCCCTTTGCCCGACGGCTGTTGATCGCCTGTTGCAACGAAAGTCCGCAGGCCCTGGGTAGGAGTTCTGGACTGGATGGCCATGGTCCTCTCGAGCGGGAACACGATGGCAGGAGGCCCCGACCAGTTGAAGTCCTGCAGGATCGGGTGCGACGCCCGACGGCCCATCTTCAGCGCCCGGTCCGGTGACGACCTCCCGCTTGCCCCGTCTTCTTCGAACTCTCCTTGATATGCTCTGCTGAGGCATCTGCTTCCGCTCTGGCCCACTCTTCCCGTCCCGATTGGAGATTCTGTACTTTCGTGGTACCCAGTCATCGAGCCTTGAAATCTCTGTAGTGGTACCTCATTGGACCAAAATGTTCACGCCCACACGTGCCGCAACCGAGCGTTATCTTCATCTTCTTCTGGCTGATGAAGTGGCGCACTTTTTAAACATGCACGAACACATCCCAAAAGCCCCCTCTCAAAAAGTTTTTTCCGCTATGAAAAAACTGCAGATAAGTGTGCGTTTCACCACATACAACACATATCCTGCTCAATGTTCACTACGATCTTACAATCAATCCACTTATTATACCTTGCACGTTCAGACAAAATTAAGTGAAAGTCCAGTACACAGTTGACAGCCAAGCTACAGCGTCCTGCTAAGAAAATCACACTCCTTGTGAAATAAAGTTTCAAAACACAAGATATATACAAACGATGTAAGTCCTTGTGCTTGCGGTCTTAATGTGAAGGCAGCAACCGGTTATTTAAACTCGACTCTCAGGTTATAGCGTCCCACACCTTACGAACAACATATTTGTTTCTTTCATCCGCATGCGAAACTAAAACCTTGCAGCATTTACGATCACAAATCTGCCTGTAGTTCGGCATTGGGATTTTATCCACATAAGAATGAGCCATGTCAACGGCATCTGTCACCACAGCTGGCGACATGCATACAGACAGTACTACAACTCCCTCTGAGTTTTCTACTTGGCTTGCACACAAGTCACATGATTCTTCATATAACTTCTTTTTATTTTCCAAACTGAATGATGTCGTAGTCGCTTCCTGCTCTTTACGAACAACGCTACACTCTATACTTTTACATGACATAATCATTCCGCTACGTTCCGGCGAGCTAACTGTATGTTCCCCAACAATGTCTGTGCCACTGCTTACATCTGCCAGTGTTTTACAGAATGACTATACGGCTACTGCCTCAGAGTTGTCTACAAGACAAACGCTCCTTGCTATGTCACTTGTCTTACTTCGTACACCGGAAGAATCGGCATCTCTTCTAGAGACTGCTTCTTGCTTTTCGGATGTGCACTCCATGCGAACACCAACTACCCTTCCATCAAGGTTTTCTAGAGAACTCCATACCTCTTCTAAAAACTGTGCATTCCGTTGCACCAGTTCGTGTAGACACTTGGCTATCTAAAAAGCTTGACTGTCTCTTCTCTGAAACTTCCTTCTTTCTTATTAAACGAGGCCCTTTAATGGGCAAGCTCTCATGTAGGTTCGTGTAAAGCAAAAAACACCGATGACATAACCATCATCGGGAAATGAGCTGACAAGACCATTTGCTTCCACCCAAATCCCCAACACTCAATACATTTAGAAGCCCCTAAAAGAGAAAATGGAGACAAAGAACACAGCATACATAACTAAAAAGAGGTTGGCAAAAAAAACAAATGGCTAAAGACCTGAACACTGCATGAACACGAATGTTCAATGAAAATAAGCCTCGTCACAACATAACGGGACGCGGAGCTTGCAGCGAAGGCTCTGCTACCAAGGCATGGACGGACTCACGCAAACAATGACAATGGTGATGAGGGGTTTGCAACTGATGCGACCGAGTGAGGGTGAAGACGCACTCGAGCAGCAGGGAAAGAATGGCGATTAGCTTGAGATGCTCACGTGGTTGACTGGCACAGCAGGAAGTGTAAGGCTGGTCAAAGTCTGTGACCTTTCGGCGTTCGGCAGCCGCAGGTCGCACACGAAGCCGGAGACGTTTCTTGGCCAACGCCAGAAGACCAGAATCAGCCTGAGTTCTCTCGTCACCGACGGGTCCACACTTCTGAAGCCAGAGCCACCACGTTCTGGTCTGGTTTCTCGACGTGTCGCCAGCTGTAGTGACAGATGCCATTGACATGGCTGATGATCACTTGGGCAAAATCCCGAGGCAGAACTACCGGCAGATTTGTGATCGCAATCGGTGCAAGGTTTTAGTTTTGCATGCGGATGAAAGGAACAAATATGTTTTAGTATGGTGTGGGACGCTATAACCTGTGAGTCGAGTTTAAAGAACCGGTCACTGCCTTTGCTTTAGATCACATGGACAAGGACTTACATTGGTTGTATATATCCTGGGTTTAAAACTTTTTTTCACAAGAAGTGTGATTTTCTTAGCAGGAAGCTGTTGCTTGGCTGTGATTTGTGTACTGGACTTTCAGTATATTTTGTCTGAACATGCAAGATATAATAACTGGATTGATTGTAAGACCGTAGGGAAGATTGGCACAGGATATGCGTTGTGTGTGGTGAAACGCGCAGTTATCTGCAGTTTTTTCATAGCGGAAAAACTTTCATAAAAGGGGCTCTGGTGATTTGTTTGTGTGCATTTAAAAAGTGCGCCACTCCATCAGCCAGAAGAATATGAAGATAACGCTTGGTTGCGGCACGTTCTAATGAGGCCCAACCACAGAGATTTCAAGGCCCAATGGCTGGGTACCACGAAAGTACAGAACCTTCAATCGGGAGAAGACAAGTTGGCCAGAACGGAAGCAGAAGCCTGAGCAGAGCAGATCAAGGAGAGTTGGAAGAAGACGGGGCAAGCGGAAGGTCGTCCCTGGATCAGGCGCTGAAGATGGGCCGTCGGGCATCGGACCCGAGCCTGCAGGACTTCAACCGGACGGGGCCTCCTGACGTCATGCTCCTACTCGTGAGGGCCATGACCATCCGGTCTAGAACTTCTACCCAGGGCCTGTGGACTTAGGTTCCAACAGGGGAGCAACAGCCATCGGGCTACGGGTCCGAGCTGTGTGCCCAGCTGCTTGGCCAGGTTGACCCTGCTTCCCTGATGCGTCACCACCAGCCTGCGTTCTCTCGTCACCGACGTGTCTACACTCCTAAAGCCAGAGCCACCACGTGCCGGTCTGGTTCCTCAGCAGCCAGCGTTTCTTCATCCCCATCTTGCCCGCGTCCTGTCTTGCCCGCGTCGTTTATCGAAAAGAGTGGGGGTTCACGGGATAGTGGGACAGGCAGTTGGCGTGTTGGTGCAAGCGGCCAGACTTGTAGGCTACAGTAAACGTATACTGTTGAAGTCGTAGTGCCCAATGACGAAGTCAACCACCTCGATCCTTGAGTGAAGACAGCCAGTATAAGGCATGGTGATACGTTTCTACGGTGAAAGCCCTGCCGGGAAGATAAGGACGAATATTCCCGACAACCCAAACAAGAACAAGGCACTTGTTTTTGGTTATGAAATAGGTCCGCTCAGCTGCGGAGGGGAGGTGACTGGCGTAAGCAATGACGCATGCGTGACCACATTGATTTTGGCCAAGAAAAGTGCCGACATTATGACTACTGGCATAGGTGCGTACTTTGCTAGGCGCACAGTCGTCGAAATGAGCCAACACTGGTGGCGACAGTTGGTCGCCAAAATCAGAAAAAGCGGACGCTTAGTTACGCACCCAAAATATTGACGTCATTTTTTAAAAGACATGTGAGTGAATGGACAATGTCAGTGAAATCTGCAACAAAGCGCGATAATACGAGCACAGGCCGAAAATCAAGCGAACGTTCTTGGAAGAAGGTAAAATAGAAAAGTTGATGACAGCGCGTATTTTTGCTGGATCAGGCTGTATACCCGCAGCGCCAAAAACACGCCAAGCAGGGTAATTTCTTGGCGGCCAAAGCGGCAATTCGAAGACTGGACTCGAAGACCCGTGGTGCGAAAGATTTATAAAATAGCCCGCAAGCATTGCAGGTGACTGGTGAACGTCGGGGAGAAAACGACGACATCTTCCAGGTAGCAGAGAGATATGGACTTCTTGTAACCTCTCAGTAGCGAGTCCATCATGCGCTAAAATGTTGCTGGCGCGTTGCTCAATCCGGAGGGCATGACTTTAAACCAATATAGATCATCGGGCTTAAGAAAGGCGGTCTTCTCCCGATAATTTTCATCAACGGCTATTTGGCAATAGCCGGAGCAAATGTGGATAGAATAAAAGTACCGTGCGCATCAAAGAAAATCAAGGGCCTCAGATCTTTGCGCAAAGAGTAGACGTCTTTCTTAGTTATTTTGTTGAGGTTCCGGTAGTCATTGCAGAATCACCAGGTGCTATCTCATTTTTTTACAAGTACCACGGGCAATGCCCAAAGACTCGAATATGGCTCGATCATGTTCCTAACGAGCATATTGCCAAGTTCCGTTTGAAAGACGGTGCGCTCGGTTGCCGAGACACGGTAATAACATCGATTGACACGTCTTGCGTCCACGTTCTCAATTCCATGGTTCACCAGAGATGTTTGTCCAAGATTTGATGAAGCGAAATTATAAACGTCGAGGTATGATTCCAAAAAAGGCGTAGATCCAGGCTTTTAGAAGTGTCGAGGTCCGGGGCAATCGTTGTCAAACGCCTCATCAGGTGTCGGGCTAGCAGCACGGCTGCCTGAAGGTGACACTGGGGCATAAATGGCTAGGGCAAGAGTGTCGTTTGCGTCTAAAAGTCATATCGTGTCCAGCGTGATACCTTCAGGAAGCAGTTGTGCGCAGCGTCCAAACCTCAGGACGTATACAAACGTTGTTCGCAGAAACAGCCACAAGAGAGTGATGCATAGCTTCTCGTCTCGTCAGAACAACGTCCAAGGAGGGGGTAATCAACTAGTCGCCAACACGTACTGGTAGGCCTGCGTTAAATGAGACTTAAGTCGCGGTATTTGGGCGTGATATTTTTGTACTGGATCTCATCCCTCATTGAAAAAATCCTTGCCCATGCCTCAAGGTGCACAAATGAAAAAAAGCATACCTGGCTACAAGGGAGAACAATTCGTGACGTGAAATGGGAGTAAAAACTTGAGCGTATGGTGAAAATTGCTATGAATATTGTAGTACGCTAGCAAGGAGGATCAGTTTAGAGCACATCTTTTTTTTCTCAGCTGATACCAGTAAACTAGTCATGAGCCTATTCATAGGCCTTTTTTGTTTAAAATTGCATTACTTGAGCCATAGTTATAAAAAGACAAGGTCAGACAGCACAACTAACTCTGCTGAGATGGAAATAAATTAACACAACAAATTCAAAAAACGGTTACAATTCAACACATGCCAGACAAAATGCAGTGAGTGCCAAGATATGTAGAAATTTTTGACTGAATCACTAGTGGTAACCTGGCTAAGTTTATTTGCTCTTTTTATTGAAACATAATTTCTGAGAAGCATAGGAAGGATCCTTTTTCTAGCTCAAGTTGAGTGAAATGCCAACATACTCTGGATTCTTTCTTGCAAAAAAAGTAATAAATATAATTACAGAACCTCACATAGATTTAAAATTTGTCCCGAAACAAAAAAAAGAAAATGCAATATGTTAGCTGTTCTGGCCAGAGAATTCTGGATATGAGACGATTATTTGGGGCTAATGCAAAACGTGTTTAAAATAAAAAAAATACTTGTCATTGCAAAATGCTCAGGATATGGAAATTCCACATATTTTGCAACTAAATCTTTGTTAATAGCTATATATATTTGTCAAAGAAATACAAACCACAGGCTGCACAACACAACACATGCATATGTATTTTGTCCTTTGAGGATAAGAGTATCATATTACATAGGGTAAAGGAGCTTATAAGTGACACGCCAAACAACTAAGTACATGCATATTGCAATGCGTGTTTTATTGCGATGAAGTCATGTTTCACCCACAAAGACTCTGAGCAACACTCGGCACTGGCGGCGTAGCAGTGTTTGAGAAACTGCGCGATAACTTATGATCACACTGTCAAGTTTGTCGATAAGACGCGAATAGTCTGGAGCATACACTGCCCCCAAGAATAGCCCTGGAACGTTTGATAGCCCCTGAGTAAAAGCAGACGCACTGTACTCCTTGTCAGAATAATATTGGCTCACGCACTGTTTACCGCTATCAGGGCAGAATATGTATTGCTTGTAGCTTGACTTTCCATTTTTTAGGCGCCGGTTTGCGGAAATCAAAAGTTTGCTCTCAATTCCGCCGGCTACTGTTCTTTTCAACATCATGACTACAAGGCAATATTAGGTTTTTATGTCTCTCGATGAGATGTTCACATCTATGAATCCAGCAACTTGAAATTTCGTTTTTTCGAAATGTGCAATAATCATAGAGTGGTTTTGGGACGTTAAACCCCACATATCAATCAATCGAAATGTGCAGTTGTACAGGCTGTTTCACACTTAGGGCGAATCTCGAAGCATGTGGCGCCGTGATGCCGATAGCGCTGCAACCACGCATCGTCAGCAGCTCGGGCGCGCGAAGACAATCTAGGAGAGTAGTTTTGAAATGCGTCGTCTTCTACGGCAGCTCTTGCTTGCCACTTTGCTGGTCAGTGCATGAATATCATTGTTAGTGCAGGAACTGGGTCTATAATATGCACTTAACGTGGCGCCACGCCCACCTCTCAACCCTTCTTTGTGACAATGGTGCGCTACAAGCAGAATTTTTCAGCATACGCTGTTTGCTTTCTCGAAACGCTGTGGTGCTGGGTTCGCTTATGAATATTTTTTCAGCGCGTGTGCACCACAGTACACTTGGCCGAGAAGGCCACTTCAATTAGCACGCAATGAGCGTTGTCTATCCTTGACATTGAATAAATGAATCACTCAACAGTTAGAGTTGTACAGCTGTGCTGTCTTAAAATGATCAAACAAATGAAAAAAAAAACACAGGAATGTTTTAGTTGAGGACAAAGCCTGAACGTGTCTCTTCAATACTATATTTCGTCAACGCAAAGCTCACTTGCCGGCACCAAAATGTAGTGAAATGTAGCATAGTTCAATTATTCTAATTCGCTGTTTTTTGGTATACGGGACTTGGTAAACCTCACAAACAACACGGCACTGCTTTTTTTTCAGACAAAATAATTATAAAGGCTTACGGCAGACTAGCACCTGTTTAATTCAGCTCAGTCTGGATCTTGTCGTGTTAATGGGGCATGCTGTGGCGGAACACATCGCTGGCACCATGCATACAGTGCCGTCTAGAATGAGTGCTATTATCGCTACCTCTGGGAATATGAGCTTGGGAGCGTCACGAGTGCATTTCGACTCCAAAATCTATTATTTTCTGTTGTGATCAAATATCGTTGAGAGTAAGCACGTTCAGGTTGCTGTTCTATCCAAAATGATTGCTGAATGCATTCCCATTTGTTCTGTTGTGTTAAACCCACTCAGCTGCTCCACAGTTACCACTGAGTTCTTTGACTTAGTTTAGGTGAAATAGAGACCATGCACAGCGCAAGCTCATTATCGCGTCTTCCTCATCCAAGCTTACCGCTGCGCGCAGAATGAAGAAACAGTCGTCAACGCACCCAGTGCCACGGTGTTTTGATAGAGCAAACAAAGTATGCTGTCAAATACTGTTTCTAGTGTTACATTATCACTAAAAAGGCAGAGAGGTTGCCAATGTGAAACTTTTAGGGCAGAGAAGCATTGAAAAATTGGCATGGGGGACGGGAACATTTGAATAAACTGCGCTGCAAAAGGAGACACAGAGAAAGAAAGCACGTGCAAGTTTGTCACTCCTTGATTCTTCGTATCCTATTGTGCAGCACAGATTTTTCTGAAAAGGATTAGTGCCGAGTACCAGCCAAGTTCCCCCATTACCTATGATATCCATGCACCTGCCGACAATGCGGCACGTGCCTTGCCGTAGCAGACGACGCCGTTCAACTCCACACCCTTGAAGCATCTGCGCACGCGTGAGCTGCTGCCAGCACGTGATTGCAGCGCTAGCCGCATCACGATGCCAGGCGCTCTCACATTTCACCTGATTATATAACAGGCTGTACAATTGCATAATTGCCAAATGCAATACTAACAGCTATGCTTTTTATTTGATTCCATTTGTTAAGCAGAGCAGTACACAAGCTCTTCTGTTAATGGAGCAGCTTGCATTCGTAGCTGTCTAGCATGATGCAAGATTGATGATTTCGAAAGAAATGTCTAAATGAAGCAATGACCTGCTGGTGGTGCTTCAATTTCTCCGATTAAGAATGGGATGTAAATAGCCCTTGGACACCATTTGTGTTCAGGAACTGGTGCAGAGCTATTGTTTTACAATTAACACAAAGAAAACACAGTTTATTGTCTTATATTCTGGTCGTAACGCTTTTTCACCTAGCACCACAATTAGTAATAACAGTCACAGTCAGCTTCGTACCGCTTAGTGTATACTCTTGGGAGTAGTCCCAGATGCTCATCTAAAGTATCATCATCACATATCACTTATAGACAGAGGATAGCTCATGGTATCGGAGCAGTAATTAAAGCACGATCATTTTTCATCTTTGCTTAAACTATAACACGCCTACGTTCACAGTTATCATAGGTACTGCGTGCATCACGTCACGGGCGAATGCCTATCCATTTCATTTCCTCCAACTTTATTATCTCCTAAACCAAGCCATTTGCATCCTGACATTAAGCACTCCATTCACCAGCGTGTCCCCACGCTTTCAGCAAAATAGTGTACTAACAGTGCGTAATTTATTTAAGTATACACTGGTAGTTATTGTATTCAAGTGTCAGCGGTTCCGTAAGAGCTAATTTTTTGCAGAAATTTCAATTGGTAAACGGTAATCCCAATAGGTTTGCCTCTTACAAGACCGTTTTACTGTCACATATACGCACTAACTACGGCGAACACACTACCATATTTGCTTCCATGCCTTTTCGGAAATATTTACCATTATGCACTTATTACTTGTCAGTCAACGCTTTTAAAAAAGAAAATCATCTTATTTCGCAATCATCACTTATCTGTAGGTTTATATTTGTATTTTCTTACATTTAAAGTTATAACTGCACGACTTATTCTTACTTTTATTATTCATGTAGGTGTGAGTTGTCGGGTGATCATTAATGAAAATCCCTTTGTTCAAGATACTATTGCAATTTTTTCATACCAATGTATAATTACTAAACATTGTTTTATTACCATTTCTACTGGGATTTATATGACAAGTTTGTCTTGTCTTTATTCTTAACATAATGGCTCGCCGGTTTTTATTAGACATTTTGTTAAACTTATCGACGTGTTTATCTTTCACGGGAGTTCCCCTTTCAGGCATGAGCGATGGGACCTCCTTCTGTGTATAATGACCCGCATTTGTTTATATATTTTCGAACAAAAAAACATTTTTGACTGATTGACTCTAATAGCCAAAACAAAGCAGATAAATTGACAAGGAAGGCCGAATAGCGTACTCTATGAAACTTTAGTATTTTTAAGTATCTTATCACCAACAAAAAGCATTTAAATTTAAGAATTATTTACGTGCTCGAAAATAAAGGCAATGCGCAGTGGAAAGTACACCCAGCACTTAAAAAAATGAGGTGGTTCGACTAAGCTTTCACCTCCGATGACAGACAGTCCTGTGGTGAAACTGTGCTTGCAGATGACTTAACAGGTCAG
Organism: Rhipicephalus annulatus; assembly: GCA_013436015.1. Taxonomy (NCBI): domain Eukaryota; kingdom Metazoa; phylum Arthropoda; class Arachnida; order Ixodida; family Ixodidae; genus Rhipicephalus; species Rhipicephalus annulatus. The sequence goes on along the minus strand of WOVY01010535.1, from coordinate 1,375,991 downwards.
ACTTTGCTTGTTTTAGGATAAGCGAAAGCAATAATTTCCAGCACTGCAAACTTTATTTGAAATTTTTTTATTCAATTAAGATATGAAGTCTAATTAGAAGCAGGTTCGCTCAGGCAATTCATGATTTTGTCTTACAATTTTCAATGTAAGCAAAGGTTTTGTTGCACAATTTCTCGTCAAGCAGGTTGAAGAATTATGTGTACTAAACGCCTTCAAAAATTCATAAAAACAGATGGTGTCCTCATTTGCAGGGCTTGTCTACACTGAGCCGAGCCGCAGTACCTAGAAGCATTCGAGCTCTGGTTATTGATAAACATTGCTTCCGTGTTCACCTTAGAAATGAGCGACGAGAGAACAAAAGGGTGTGTAATTTGTAGTTCAGAAACCTGCTGCCTAGTGACATTTTTACTTGTTTTTTCGGACAGTTGCATGCGAAGAAGTTGGCAGGTTTAGGTGTGCAGCATCATTGAGCAAGCCACAAAGATGGCATAACATCGAGTACAAGAACCATCAGCTGCAAAAGCGGCTAAATCAAAGACTGAAATCACTGAATGGAAGCATAAAAAGGTTTTCATTGTTAAAAAAAGTTGTGTGACGTGATCTTGTACTTAATCTACTAGACTGCTCTACCATTACAGCTGAACACAGATAAGTCAAAATACTGAATGGGAACAGTACTCTATTAGTCAGAAGAAATACTGCTAAGTAGTAGCTAACAATGTGTGGTTGGTTACCACAGCTACACGTTTAACGAAGCGGAAGTGTATTGCACGACCACAGAAAAAAATCACTTACTACTGTAAAGACATCTAGAAGCCTGAGAAAACGACGATGGTGCAGTATCCGCATTGGGGATGCCACTTGCTGATGTGTGAAACAGTAAATGCTGTCAAGCTTTTAGAAGAAACTTCAGCTCTAAAACTGCCACAAGCAGGATTGATCTCAGTGTCAAAACACCCATTAAATTATTCATTATTTATCATAACCGCTGTCACTTAGGTGGTCATTATGGCATTCGTGAACGTACATGAATGTAATCAAGGAGTTCACATGATCTAGCATAAAGGAAGACACAACAAGATAAGTACATTCATATCACAAGTGGCAGAATATTAGGGTATACTTGAGGCAGCTGACTCAACAAGTGGTACAATTAAACCACTTCTTTACACTGTTGAAGGTCATTCGCATGAATTTTGAAAAAGTTTGTATTTATTTATTATTTATTTATTTATTTATTCGAGTACCTACAGCGCCCAATTTGGGCATTACAGTAGGGGGGAGGAGACAAAAAAATTTGAAATTGATACAGGGTATGAATACCGATAACAAAACAAGTAAGCATGCTCAGCTTATACAGTGTGTAGACATTCTCGGGAACACGAGGCAATCAAAAAAAGTAAAACACAAACAGAAATGCAGACAGAAATTGGCAACTTTCATTTCAACAAAAATTGTGACAGAGCATTTTGAAATGAGGGTGGCGGGGTGGATACAATGTATTCTGGTAGGTTGTTCCATTCGTGTGTGGTTTTCGGGAAGAAGGAGTTTTTGTAAGTATTTATGCGACATCGGTATTCGCGAACTTTGCGGGAGTGATCAAGGCGAGAGGATACATAAGTGGGATCTTTAATGTACACGTCTTTATTTAAACCAGTGCTACCAATATAAATATTATGAAATAGATTTAATCTTAAGAATTTGCGCCTGTCCTGCAGGAGAGGCCAAACCAAATGTTTACGAATGCACGAAGAGCGGTTAGTGAAATCATAGTTACCAGACACAAAACGCGCTGCTCGTTTCTGAACCCTTTCTAGCGCATTAGTACATATTTTAGTGTCTGGATCCCAAGCCACACAAGCGTACTCTAAAATTGAGCGAACGTTAGAAAGATAGCGTTTCCTTTAGTTTAGGTGGGGCCTGTTTAAAGTTACGCTTCAGGAAGTTCAATACACGGCTCGCTTTAGCACCGACGTATTCAATGTGGTCGTTCCAGGATAGGTTGCTCGTAAAGAAAACACCTAGGTACTTATATTTAGACACAACTTCCAAACGATTGTCTCCAAGAAAGTAATTCGTATTTAGAATGTTCTTTTTGTTTGTGCAGCGAACGGTATTACATTTTGAAAAGTTAAGTGTCATGTTACATGTGGTGCACCATGATAACACAGCATTTAGATCACTTTGTAGTTGAGCAGAATCTTGAGCAGACGTGACGTCACGATATATGCAGCAGTCATCTGCATACATGCGCATGCGGCTGGATACTTGTTGGGTTATATCATTTATAAATATCAAAAAAGAAGAGGTCCCAGAACAGATCCCTGGGGGACCCCTGATAAGACATCCACTTCAGAAGAATTCACTCCCTCGAGAACAACCCGCTGTTTTCTACCAACAAGATACGCTTCAAGCCACTTCAACAAAGAGGGAGGGATATTTAGAGCAGACAGTTTAAGTAATAATAAATTGTGTGATACAGAATCAAAGGCTTTTTGAAAATCTAAATATACACAGTCCACTTGGCATCCATTGTCGATCGAGGCAGCTATATCATGACTAAATTCAATTAGTTGAGTATCGCAGGACAACCCTTTTCTGAAACCGTGTTGCGTAGTGCAGAAAAAGTTATTATCTTGAAGATGGGAGATTAAATTGGTATAGATAATGTGTTCCATCAATTTACATATTACACAAGTTAGCGAGATCGGTCTGTAATTTTTTGTTCGCGTTTTGTCTCCAGCTTTGAAGGTAGGGGCAACGTTGACACTTTTCCAGTCGTCAGGTAAACAGCCAAGCGCCATTGATTTTTCGAAGAGCAAGACTAGAAATGGTACAAGTGAGGCAGCACAGTTTTTTAAAACATAATTAGGAATAGCATCAGGACCAGGTGCCGCATTTACCTTAATTTTTTGTAGCAGAGCTAAGACTCCACGTTCAGTAAAACATATTTCACTCATTTCTGAATTTTTTCTGACTGAGGGCCGCTGGGTAGGCAAACTGATTGGGTGAAAACACTCTGAAAATAAAAATTGAATCTCTCAGCTTTGCCCTTTAAGTCTGCGCTGAAGTTGAGGTCATCTATAACATCTGGAATCGTTTCCTTCACAGCCTGCTTGCTTTTAACGTACTTCCATACTTCTTTCGGGTTATTTTTGATCCTATCAGTTAGGCGACCCAGATGCTCAAGTTCAGCACAGCGCACCTGTTTAGCAACACTCTTGTTTAGTTCTTTTAACGTTTCATGTAGCTCGCGTTGTGGTGTCTGGTGGTACTTTCGATACACGCGGTGCCTGCAATTAATCAAGGCCTTGAGGCTGCTGTTCATCCAGGGTTTACTAGTTCTACGCTTTGAGGAAAGCACCCGTGACGGGACATTAGTGCGTATCAGTGATAAAAGCTTAGTTTTGAACAAGTGCCATGTAGTATTCAAATCCAGGTTGGTAGCATGTTGTCTGAACTCTGGTAAAAACTGATCTAGCTTTCGGGAAAGAGAGACATAATCACCGCGATTATAATAAAACACTTTTCGCGGTAACGGATTCGGGCGGCGCACGATATCGCAACTTATTGTTCCAACAACGACTTCGTGGTCGCTTACACCTGGTATTGTTGTGACAGAAGAGATTAGGGTTTGGTCATTGCAAAAAATTAAATCAAGCACATTATTGCAAGAGGAACCTAGTCTGGTAGGACGAGATACAAATTGAAAAAGTGAATGAGCGTTAATCATTTCACAAAAAGCAGAGTACAGAAGCAACGACGTGTTAGATTTAGGCTGAAGATGGACCCATTCGATGTTTGGCAAATTAAAATCGCCCGCCAAAATAACACGCGTTGCATCTAGAGCTAGTAAAATATTGCTAAGCTGAAACAATGACTCGGGGCCTTTCTGTGAAGGTGGCCTGTAAAACGACCCGATAGCCATTGCGGAGCCGTTAGCGAGGATAACCTTACACCAGACAGTTTCGCATGATGGGGTATTTAGGTTTATTGGCACGCTACTGATAGCACTGTGGACAAGGACGAAAACGCCCCCACCATGCACATTGCGATCTTTTCGATATGCCGTATAGTTCGGCGGAAAAATTTCGCTGTCAGTTATGGTGTCATCCAACCACGACTCAGTGCCCACAACGACGTGTGGCTTTACTAGTTCAACAAGTGCACCAAACTCCTCCTTTTTGTTCTTGAGGCTACTGCAATTTACAACAATTATTTTAAGTTCCGTTACAGCATCTGTCTTTTCGCGCGATCGAGGTTGAATTCGTGGCTATCGGACATTGCACTTCACGCTATCACTAGCCGCGTCATACCTAAAAACTTGTGTGCCAATCTTGAGTTTATTGAAGTTCAGCTTGAAATCACCACCGCGTTCTCTAGCAAACTGGAGTAACTTTTTACGCTCCAATCTAACCTTTTCAGAGTAGTCTTCGCTGATTGAATAATCGGTTCCCTTTAGGTTTCGCGCAGCGGCAAGCACCCGTTGTTTTTCTTTAAATGACACGTACTTCACTATTATCGGCCTGTTGTTTTGCTGTGAAAAACGTCCAAGCCTGTGGGCTCTTTCTATCGATGTTACAGAAGCATCAACGCTTAGTTTTTCGGAGCAAAAAGTCAAAAATCGTTCCTCAGATTCCACCCACGTTTCACCAGTGGTATCATCAAGACCATAAAATAGCAAGTTATTTCGGCGTAATCTATTTTTTAGATCGTCTTGGCGTTCGCGCAAGGAGGCAAACGATGCCGCAAGTGATTCAACGCAAGCCGTCACTCTCCCCACTTCTTCTTTCAAAGGCGGAACACATGATGCGCTGGCTTCAGCACGTTCGACCTTAGCCGCGAGATCAGATGCGCTTTGTTTGATAGCTTGTTGCTCGCAGCGTAGGGTGGGAATTTCATCAAGAATGTCGGACTGCCTCTGACAACATCTGAGGGATTTGCATGATCGCAGAAAACATTTTTTTGTTCTTGCTCCTCGGAAAGGGGGCCAGGATTCTGCTAGATATCGCCGGACAGCAGCAAAAGCAACCATACAATAACTCCGCTTTTCGAGTAGTTTGTAACAAAATGAAATAAATCACAAATAAGCCACTGACACATGTGGGATCTGACGCCAGCTTTCTAAACGGTTTTCCATATACACAACGATAGGAATAACCAACCTGCAGAAACAGTAGGCGTAAATGCCTGGCGTCCATGGCGGCGCCAGACCCCGGAGTGGCAGGTTGAGGTGCCTGCTTAAGTAGTATCCCATCCTGGTGTGACCAAGGTTGCCAGAGGATGAGACGATCGGTTGCCGGCAGCGCTGTCATGTCCAGTGGCGGGTTGCGATCCCAAGGGCATATGAAAGCGGAGCACACGCTTGTAGAAAGTTTTAAGGTTATGGCTTGTAGAAGGATAGTGGCAGAAAAAGCACGAAAGGGGAAAACAAACGTCTAACAAAAGTTGGTATTAGTGAGAGACAGTGAACCATAATACAGAGTCGTCAACCCAATAAGTGGCAAAGCAACCGCGAATCGCTTTCACGTTCACTGCCCCACGTCATTCAGTAGCTAATGGGCTAGTTTAGCAAGCTGATTGAGACATAAATTTGACCCTATACATGTGTCCAGACTTTCTAGAAAGATGGAAGAGTTGCCTCTGAAATACGTAGCTCATCACGCACAGCCCTAAAAAGCATCTCTGGGATGCACACCACTTCTTAATTAATGCATTTATTTTTACATACTGCAGATTCAATGAGGCTATTGCAGGTGTGTGAAAAGAAAAAAAAGATAACAAGAACACATCAACATTCCTGAACAGGCTTTTCAGTGCTCCTGGAAATAAGCATATTTACCAACCAACGTGACTGAGTTAAGGTGATCATCAGCCTCGCAGAAGAGAGAACTAAAAAGGGTGAAGCCAAGTACAGAAAGAGAGTGAAAAAGAACTTTGACGACAAAAATGAAAGAGATTGAGGTTTGGGGCTTGGTGCTAGTGAAAAAATAAGTGCGAAACTCAGAAGTGAGTCACGGAGGGCCATTCCATATTGTTAAATTGGCAAACCAGCAGGGACATTAAAAGACTGCTCCATGCCTTGGCCTCAAGGGCACCTTCAAATTGACCTTCACTGTCAACATTTTAAAGCAGTACGACACCGCTTAATAAAGACGAGTTTACTCTGATGTGCAAATCCTATCGACACCGAGATGACTATCAGCATGTAAGAAGCACATAAACTCGTTATATATATCATGTCTGATAATAAAGTCAAGTTTTCAGTGGCAGATTGGGCAATTTCAAGGACTTCATGCTACAATCTGGCTAGTTGTGATGACATCAGGTACCAAAATGGCTACTCAGCGTCACAAAAACTATCAAATGACTGTTAGTGGGTCAGCAACGAAGCCACGGCACGTAGCAGCCAAGCGAGTTTTACGATTTTTCACACAAGCACATGACGAGAAGCTCGAAATGTGTTACGATGTCAGGGCACTGTAGAAATGGAAGATACCTTTTAAACGTATACTGTAAAAACTTTTGCAGAGTGCACTCGCACATTGCAACACAGTTTCTAGATCACTGAAGAATGGGCCTTTAATTTGTTGCAAGAAAATAAAATTTTGCTGTCAGTACTCCTTTATCATCGCAGGAGGTTTGAAAATAAGTGCTGCAATTGTGAAGTAAGCTTAAGCAGTTGCCAAAGACAAATAAATTCTTGCATAGGTAACTGAAAGGACTGAGGTATTTAAATAAAGAAGTTAGAAATTATGGCAAGAAGAGTTCAGATTCTCTGTATTATGTGCAGTCTCTTTACATAACACCTGTTAAGAACTTGTGTGATAATCCAAGGTTATCATGAACTGAAAGAAAAATATGAACTAAATTTTCATGAATCACCAAAATTTTGGTATGTTTTTAATAATGCACAACGATTATGCGTGAGCAGCATAGTATTCTGTCACTTGGTAGTGTCATCTTTCAGCAAAAGTAAGGTAATATTGTCAGCGTTATCCGCATAGGTCAAACATTACTTCGCACCCTTAGGTGTAATCATTTTTTTTACTTTTTTGCATAGAGCCTTAACTAGCAGTGTTGCAAAGGGCCCCGGTTATTTCTTAACAACATGATGAAAACAGATTATAAACTGTTCACGAACTAATAATTCACAACCCTACAGCTAGCGTAGCATTCCATGTCAAGTGCACTCGGCACACTTTTATAATTCCTTTGCGTTACGCAAAGAAGGATTGTCAGTGAAAAGTAATGCCGAGGAGGGTACATTTTTTAACACTACGCGCAACGTAGCTGCAGCTACTTATTCTGTTCAATCACCGGTCACTTGTAAAATATTTGACGTGTAACGAATGCAAGCTAAATACACTAACAATTCAGGACTGCAGTTTTGATGTACACACTGCAGTTTTTCCTACACTAACTATATTGATTGGCAACCTAGTGCTTACACTGAGCAGTCGATTGTAAAGAATCACTCATGCCTTGAGGAAAACACACAGCAGTTTTGAAGTGACGCCCCAATAAACTCGAGCGTACTTTTTATTAATTTTTCGCTTTCGACAAACATTCGGAGTTATGGGTTTCACTGTCTTTTCTGTCTTTTTTCCATTTTTTTCCTATATTATCTCCGCTAAAGTCTATGCGCATGAAAGGCACTGTGCAACAACAGCAATAGTCGTGCTCTCACTGGATAGCATAATAACCGAAGCTGCACCTGCCTGAACATTGTTTTGCGAACTTGACTGCACCGACAGCCTCGTAAACAAGCATTTTATGGCTCTGTTCTGAGCTGCAAGAAAGAAGAACTTACTGAGAAAAACGTATCAACGTGTTCTTAATCTTCACTGGATACGACTGTCCTCTTCTTAGGGTCTCTTGCAGTCGTTAGAAATGGACCAACACTGCCTCTGGCAGTGAAGTGCAGCTTCGATAGAGGCATACTCACAGCGTTTTTTAGCACACTCATAAGTTTTTCGCATGCCTTCGAATGATCTGAAGGTGTTTTTTCACAATCAAGGTCATCTCAGCGAACACAGCGCGCTTCTTTAGTCTTGCCTGGCAGGTGCCTGCAGCATCGCCATGTGCGCAGCCATGTTTCTTGACGACGTCACGCACGAACCGATGTGCGCGCCGCTTCCGAGAGCCTCGTAAAGGCGCATTGTGCAGTGCATTTGGGGGTGGGTTGTCTATCCGCTCACCTTGTAAACTCGCAGCCTGGCGTGTACACCACTGTTGCCAGTGTACACTTCCTCGATTGCTGCTGAAAGTTGCCGCTCTGGTCACCAGCCCGGTCACCTCTGCGGTGATTCCAACAATTCTCACTAGATAGCGGGCCACCTTCCAAGACAGAGCTGATTAAGACATTAGGTCCGAAGTCTAAGCAGGCTTTGAGAGAGGCGGTGAGCAAAGTAACAATCGATGGAGAAGTTCCCGATGAATTGAAACTTAGCAGGATGAGCAAGATCTATAAAGGAAGGGGGAAGAAAGCTGACATAAACAACTACCGTCCTATAACAGTGACATCAGTGGTCTACAGCCTGGCGATGCAGATTATAAAGGAAAGACTGCAGGCATGGATAGAGGATGAGGGGGTGCTGGGGGAACTGCAGAATGGGTTTCGGAAACACAGGAGGTTGGAAGACAATCTGTTCTCACTGACTCAGTGCATCGAAATTGCAGAAAAGAAACACAGGCCCCTGTGGCAAGCATTTTTGGATATCAAGGGAGCGTATGATAGCGTGGTTCAAGAGGAATTGTGGGAAATACTGGACACACCAGGCGTGGAACATGTAGTCACTAATCTTTTAAAGAAGATTTATAAAAGTAACAAGGTAGTTATAAAGTGGGAAAAACAGATATCTAAGCCAACAGAGGAGAAACGGGGGCTTAGGCAGGGGTGTCCTCTGTCACCCTTGTTATTCATGATGTACCTACAAGAATCAGAGGCCAAATTAGAGGGAAGTGGACTGGGCTTCAACCTCTCTTTTGTCAAACAAGGAAAACTCATTGCACAGGCACTACCAGTTTTGATGTACGCAGAGGATATAGTGCTAATGGCCGACAAGAAGGAAGATTTGCAGACGTTTATGGACATCTGCGGCACTGAGGGAGATAGAATACATTTCAAATTCAGTAAAGAAAAATCAGCAGTCATGATTTATAATGAATTATTTATTTATTTATTTATTTATTTATTTATTTATTTCGACATACTGCCAATCCCATCAGGGATTTTAGCAGGAAGAGCGTGAACATAAAAATTCGAATAAGTACACAATAAAGACATACATCGCGATAAAGTACAGAATGAAACTAACAGAATCGGATCATTTAACAATTTCAGATCAAAGAAGGCATAAAACATTAGTGTAAAAAAGAGTTGTCAGAAGAAAATAAATGCAGCGACTTGGTTGACACATTGGTTGACATATTGGCATATGCATCAAGAAACACAACAAGAAATTACAGCAATAAGAAACTACCCTACAATATGGCGAAGTATTTCAAGGAAGCGCAAATTTATACACACTGAAAAACAGAAACATGTTCAAGAATCAACAGAGCGATTTCTCTTCACCTGGATTCAGTACTAAAAATTGCTTAAGAAAAAATATGATGACATGATACTTCGCTCGTACAATGTTCACACGAACACACATATTAAAATCAATCAGGTGATTCCGTTTGCATAATACAAAGTTCATTTTCGACAAGGGTTAGAAATTTTGCTAATTCGGTAGTGCTGGAGATACTCGGATCCAGTTTATTCCATTCACTAGTGGCTAACGGAAAGAATGAGTACTTAAAGCAGTTTGTGTTGAAGGAGTATTCGTTAAGTCTCATTGGGTGTTTTTGGCGTGTTGTTCTAGTTTGATCAAACGTAAGATAGGCGGATACATCAATGTTTAAATGACCATGTATTAATTCATGTATGGCGCCATGTATTAATTCATGTATGATAATTAAGGTAGTGAGCTTAGAATACAGGAGGTCACGCTAGAGATGACAGATAAATACAAATATCTGGCCGTATGGATAAGCGATGGGTCCGAGTATCTAACGGAACACGAAATATACGTTTCGACTGAATGTAACAGGAATGCAGCAGTAATGAAAAACAGGGCACTGTGGAATTACAATAGGTATGATGTTGTGAGAGGAATATGGAAAGGGGTCATGTTTCCTGGTCTGACGTTCGGCAATGCGGTCTTGTGCATGAGATCAGAAGTTCAAGCAAGATTAGAAATCTTGCAACGTGGAATAGGTAGGCTTGCCTTAGGAGCTCACGGGAATGCACCAAATCAGGGAGTACAAGGTGATATGGGATGGACATCACTTGAGGGCAGGGAAGCTAGCAGGAAGATAAAATTTGAGAAGCGATTGAGAGAAATGTGGGAGGAGCGTTGAGCTACGAAGGTATTCAGCTACTTGTACATGAAGAATGTCGATACAAAATGGCGGAAGCGAGCCGGAAAATTGACTGCTGAAAACTTGGAAATTGCAGGGGGCCAAACCAAAAATAATTATCGGTTAAGAAGAAGGTGAAGGAAGCTGAAACCGATATGTGGAGAATTGGCATGATTAAGAAGTCCGCACTGGAGATCTATTGAACTTTTAAGCAGGAAATAGCCAAGGAAAGGGTCTGTGAGAATATTTGGGGTAGTTCTCTACTGTTTGAGGCCAGGATGGGAGTTTTGCGAACAAAGACATATCGGGCCAAATACGAAGGGATAGACACAAAATGCAGTGCGTGTGAAGAGGAGGAAGAAACTGCCGAACTCTTGATAATGTTCTGTAAAGGGCTTCATCCTGTAGTTCAGGTTGATGGCGCAGAGTTTGCAAAGCACTGGGGTTTAGGGACAGTGAGGGCAAAATATACTTTAAGCGGGTAGAAATACCTAGAAGGAGGTCATCTGATTGGTGGCTAAAGTCAAGGCACGAGTGAAAATTGAACCCTTCGCTGCAAAGTATGAATCCTCAACCTCACTATTAAAAAATAATTCTAATTTTTGGTTCATTAATATAACGGCTTGGTGGCTCTAGCCACCGCCCGATTTAAAGGGTACAGCGATATCCATCCAATCATCCAGTAGAGTTAGACTTTCTTTTTTTCGTAGGGCAGGGCTTGAGTTTTGTAATTAACGACTGAGACAAGTCTTAGGGACAATTGGTGTCAGAAAGACATGGTTAAAAAGACTGTGAAGTGTTCAGGATCTGGGGTGGGTTGGAAAATGAACCCAAACGTAGAAGCGGATGGAGAAGAGGCTAACGGCAAGTGTAGGCAATAGAGGTCGAGGGAAAAATAGTGAAATTGATGGTTGCCCAGAGAGACCTGCTGATGAGAATCACCGAGCTCGAGACTGCGTTGGCTACAGAGCAAGAGAAAACGAGGGATATGGGAGAAAGGCTGAAGTCCGCCGAGGAAGCTCTAGCCAAAACGAACAGAGAAGTGGCCTACGGAGAGAACAGTAGAGAACCGGCAACCAGAACAGCGGAGAAGAAAGAGCAAGCAAGTTTGGAAGAAACAGATCCAGCCGGTTCACTTGTCGCAAGGCCAAGCTTCAGCGAAGTAGTGGTGGGGCTGGGAGGGGAAAAAGCAGCTGGCGTCACAAGTGCAAGTAACCCCCAGTTGCAGGACGCTCCAGCTAAAAAGTCACAGCATGTGATAATCGCCGGGGACTCAAATATAAATCGATGAACAGAAGCCATCAAAGAGAGGGTAAGAGGTGACAAGAGGGTTGAAGTAGTGGCGTTCCCAGGACGCAAGCTAGAAGTAGTCATGAGGCAAGCGAGCGCAAAACTCAAAGCAACAGCAGATATACGAAACCTCGTAATGATTTCAGACGGTTAAACGATGTCTTAAATGAAGATACAGCTAGACTATCAACCACACTGTCGAAAGGCGTCGACGACATGCGCGCCACTTTTCCTCTGGTACAGGTATTGATATGCACGTACCGGAGGTACTGGTGCGTGATAGCAACCTGCAAAGAGTGGCTGTCAACGCAAATTAGGAGATATGACAGATCACTCAAGAGAAAGGCTTTGATGTGGTGGAAACAAACAGAGAGTTGAATAGGTGGGGTGGCCTTCTAATAGACAGATTTCACTTCGATGGGGAGCTAAGTCATGAGGTGAGTTGGCGACTTGCAGGACGCGCAGTAGCTGTTTTGGGAGGCAAGTGGGCCCTTCGGGGAGCAGGACAGCTAGTAACGAGGAAAACAAACAGGGAGACTCTTTGAAATATGGTATGGACAGATAAAATTCCAAAGTGGCGCCAGTATTTAAGATAGGTAGAGTCTGGGCAGAAATGAACAAAGCCACGAGCGCCGAGCCAATTCAGACATGGGGTATATTAACATGCAGGATGGTAGGAACAGGCTGAAGTGGGAAAAGTTAGAAGAGCAGCTAAGGGGGGAGAGGCCGATGGTATACGGTTTTGTAGAAACACATCTTAGGGACATGGAACAACCGCCTAACACTCCGGACTACGCGTGAGATGATTGCAATTGGAAAAATCAGCAGTCATGATTTCTAATGACAATGAAGGTAGTAAGCTTAGAATACAGGAGGTCATGCTAGAGATAACAGATAAATACAAATATCTGGGCGTATGGTTAAGCAATGTAGCCGAGTACCCAAGGGAACACGAAATATACGTAACGACTAAAGGAATCAGGAATGCAGCGGTAATGAAAGACAGGGCACTGTGGAATTACAATAAGTATGATGTTGTGAGAGGAATATGGAAAGGTCATGGTTCCGCATCTGACGTTTGGCAATGTGGTCTTGTGCATGAGATCAGAAGTTCAAGCAAGATTACAAATTAGGCAACGTGGAATAGGTAGGCTTGCCTTAGGAGCTCACGGGATACACTAAATCAGGGAGTACAAGGTGATATGCGATGGACATCATTTGAGGGCAGGGAAGCTAGCAGCAAGATAAAATTTGAGAAGCGATTGAGAGAAATGGGGGAGAAGCGTTGGGCTAGGAAGGTATTCAGCTGCTTGTACATGAAGAATGTCGATACCAAATGGAGCAAGCGAACCAGAAAATTGACCGGTAAATACTTAAAAAACAGGAGGGGGCCGAACCAAGAAAAACTATCGTTTGATAAAAAGGTGAAGGAAGCTGAGGCCGATATATGGAGAATTTGCATGAATAAGAAGTCCGCACTAGAGGTCTACCGAACTTTTAGGCAGGATATTGCCAAAGAAAGTGTCTATGATAATACTAGGGGTAGTTCCCTAGTGTTTGAGGCGAGGACGGGTATTGCGAACCAAGAACTATCGGGCCAAATACGAAGGGGTAGACACGGTATTCATTGCGTGTGGAGAGGAGGAGAAAACTGCCGATCACTCGATATTGTTCTATAGAGGCCTTAACCCTATAGGTCAGGATGATGGCGCAGAGTTTTTCAAAGCACTGGGGTATAGGGACAAGGAGGGCAATTCAGACTTTAAGAGGGTAGAATTAGCAAGGAGTTTATCTGATTGTGGCTAAAGTCAATGCACGAGTGAAAAGTAAACCCTTCAATGCAAAGTACCAGTCCTGAACGTCACTACTAACTGAAAAAAAAACATAAATTTAGTTTGCCGTTCACTAAGTATTACCGCTTTGTGGCGTTAGCCACCACTCGATTTAAAGGGTACAGCTACATGAATCCGTCCATCCATCCGTGGAAGATGGAATTCTATCTTTGACCACTTGTGATGGAAGATGAAATAAATAATCTTCAAAAGGAATAGTGATAAAAGTAACTATATTTCATGAAATGGGAAAGACCGTTATCCCAACCTAACAAGATACAACCTGGTCTTCGACGGGAATGTTCCTTGCCACCTTCGTCATTTATGCTATATCTTCAAGGACTAGAAGCCAGATAGAGGGAAAAGACTAGGCTTCAGCCTATTTATTCGCATAGTGAAGAAAGCACTTTGAACAATCATTATCAGAATTGAAGTAGGCAGACGCTGTAGTTTTATTAGCCAACAACAAAGAAGATCTGCAGGAATTGATAGACTTCTGCGGTAATGAGGAAGATAGGTGACTTTTGAAGTTGAGTGGAAAAATTATAACGAAGGCAGTTAGCATAAGATACAGGAAGTCACGCTAGAAATTATGAATAAATACAATTGTTTGTGCGTATGGATAAATAACGGGGCTCAGTACCTTAGACAGCACGAAAGATACGTAAAGACTAAGAATAACAGGAATGCATCTGTAATAAAAAATAGGACCCTGTGGAACTACAATAGGCATGACGGTTTGGGAGGGATTTGGAAAGATGACATGGTTCCGAGTTTGACGTTTGGCATTGCGGTCTTGTACATGAAATCAGAGGTTCAAGCAAGATAAGAAAATAAACAACAAGGCATAGGCAGACTTGCTTTTGGAGCAGCTACTAGAGCACACTAGAATACCCTGATTCCGGGGGTACAGAGTCACATGAGATGAACATTGTTCGAGTGCAGGGAAGCTAGCAGCAAGATAGAATCTGAGGAGCGTTGGGGTAGGAAACTTTTCAGCTACTTGTCAAGCAAGTATTCAGATGACAGCTGAATACCAAGCAAAAAGAAAACATTGCTTAAGAAGGAGGGGAAGGTAACAGAGAGACACCTTTGGAAGATTGGAATGTTTGCGAAATTGTCATTGGAGACCTAGCGAACGTTCGAGCAGGAAATTGCAAAAGAAATGTCTACGATACTTCTCAGGGTGGTAGTTGACTGCGGTTGGAGGCCAGAACAGAAGTATAGCGGGCCAAGAAGTACCGAGTTAAAATCGAAGACACAGACACGTTATGTAGCGCGTGTGAAGAGGAGGAGAAAACGGCTGAACATTTAATATTGTTCTGTAAAAGGCTCAAGCGTATAGTCCAAGATATTGGCGCGGAATGTTTCAAAGCAGTAGGATTTAGGGACAGTGAAGGCAGAATGGACTTTAAACGAGTAGAGAGAACCAGGAAGAGGCTAACTGGTTGGTGGCTTCAATTAAGGCGCGAGTGAAATTCAATCCGTAAACACCGAGGCAGAGTATTTACCTTTATGGCTCGGTGGCGTGTGCCACCGCCCGATCTAAAGGGCACAGCTGGATCCATCCATCCATTCGTCCGTCCCTCCATCCGTCTGTCCGTCCATCCGTCCATCAGTCCATCCACTCGTCCATCCATCCGTCCGTCCATTCGTTTTCCATGGTGCACGCGCTCACCTATCTATTTTATGTCCTCTTGTTTCTCGCTCTTCATAGGCACGGCAGCACGTGAGAAGTGCCTACGATGAGTGTTACGCACGGGTACCGACATCCTTCCAAGCGCTTTCACTTGCCTGCTCTCAATCTTGTTGAACAACGCTTGATACCTACAGGTGTGCCCTTTATGAGCATTATGCATTTGATTCACGGCACCGGCCAACATGGCATAAAAAGGCAGATCGTTAACGTGCCGATCGACGTGGCCAGCACCGTGCACTTCAGGAGGCCACGGAACGTTCTCGATAACGCTGCCTTCGACGAACACACCACGCTCTGGCTCTATAACAAGCTTTCTTACAGAAATCTCTCGCCAAGACTCGCCCATGCCCTCCGAGCAAGCTGCTCTAACATCGTTCACTTTGCGAATATTGGGGTGATATCTTTTAGGAAAAAACGGCTTGGACTTTGGATAAGTACGGTGAAAGAGCTTGGATAAATACTGTGGAAACGGCTTGGATAAATACGGTCAAAGTACAGCACACAACCACGCGTTATATATTGAAGCGAATCAGTCAATTATTGAATATATAGAGCGCACGTTCAAATATCGATTGTGCTGCACCCACTGTTGTTTTCAATATTTATTAAGTATACGACATCACAGTGCCCAAAGTGACAACCCTGGTATTCACAAATAATCAACATCGATGCCTGTGCTGCTCACGTGAACGAAACTTTTGCGTTCACCGGACAGCTTCTCATTTTCCTGGCCAGATGGTATTCTGCCGAACTCTCGACAACAATCATCCGCCACGAGTACGCACAAGCAGCTACCTTTGTTATTAGACAGTTCTTTCGTGCATCTACGCGACCAGCAGGCTTTAGGACGCACCTGCGTTGCAACCTAATGTGTAAGTCTGAGCAATTCATATAAAAAATTTTCCAGCAAAAGCACCTCTTCGAATCGTGTTCGGCCATCAAGTGATTTCTAATGCAGAACGACTTGTTCCAGCAGGTCCAGAAAAATTCAAACACAGCGTGAGGCTCCTTGAAACTAAGCTTCTTTTCATAGCACGTGAGCTGGAATTTGTCATGCCTGATTGCTCTCGGAAATACATCTCGTGGAGAATACAGCTTCGATAAGAAGAGCCCAAAAACAGGAAACATTCCAAAAGCAAGAACTGAGTGCTTTAATGAAAAAAAAATGCTGGAAACTCACAGGACCTAAGTTCGAGGTTCGGTACATGTATTCATAAGATCTAACTTCTTCGGAATGGCAGAGGTGGTCTCCAATCAAGCAAAGCATCCGCATACGCGCAATGCCGCGTATACTGGCGAAAGAACTCCTGGTATACCTAAAGAAAATGCACGAGACGAAGTCTGTACTTCGAGAGTAGTAACAATACTACTGATAACTTGGAAGTCTGGCTGTCAGCAAATCTTCTCGGAAGACGAGCGATAAGCAGTGAATTTATTGTACAGAAACGAGATGATTGCAGTCTTTTCTGCCGACAAATCGAACGCGGCAGCAGTGCTCGACCAGTCGGGTCATGACTCCAAAATGGACATTGCACTCAAATAGTAAGACGTTGCGCAACATACGCCACAACTTACAGAAATTCCGCTCGGAAATCAAAGCAGGTCTTAAAAGATGCTCTCTAATATTTTTCCGACGCTAACTGCGTCATAAAAAAGGCTTTACTACCATCTGTGCATCAGTGCCTCTGCTCCAGCGTTCTACGATTCACCGAAGACATATTTAATCATGTCAACCTTTTGCGGCCTGTCAAAATAATTTCACGGCATCCAATGACTTTATAAGCAAAATCATAATTATCACTGTGTAGGCCGTCGAGGTACTGGTTTATTTAGACGTTTTCTCCCTATTCACAAGTGTTCCCGTCAAGCTTGTCATAAAAACTTTCGGAGAGTTTTTCGCAAAGTTATGACACTAGCGGATGGCGTGCCATTCGACGTGATTGCGCTCTGGACCTTGTTATGATTCTGCTTGTCGAACACTTACTTCTCGAACAGAATGAATTCTACAAACAAGTTTGTAGTAACACAAGAATAGCATTGCTATGAGTCATATTTGCAAGTATCACAAATGAGCAACTGCATACAAGAAATTGGAAGCATTTCAAACAAGACCCAAAGCCTTACTGAGATACGTTGACGACTTCTACGCGATGCAAACTGCTAGACGTCTAAAATTTTTTTGACTGCGTACATGGTCTCTAGCCATTTATTATGTTTATAGTGGAGGAAGAGCTACCTTTCTTGAATGCAATTGTAAAACGTGCCGCCACAGGACTCGCCTTGGTTGTGAACCGAAAGCCAACGTTCTAGGATAAATACCTTGACTATGAGTTGGTGCATCTGGCATGCCGCAAACGTTCAGTAGTTTGGTCCTCAGTTGAACGAGCCATTTCTCCTGCTCCGATTCAAGAAGCATGCAAAATGAGCGCCGTGCTTGTGAAAATGACGTGTCAGGAATGCATACCAAAGGAATATTATTAGGAAAATGGCTAAATCTACACTTCTCTACCAGCAGCCAAACAGTCAAACAATGCATAACACAGCAACCACAAACAAGCGCGCAGCAATTGAAAACTTTTCAGACGTAAACGGTGTTTTAGTCCGCGTATTTACAAAACACCCTTGGTAATGCCACGCTGAATGCACCACTTCTACGTTTTAAAAAATGTAGTGCTTAGATTACACATGAGCCAGCAAGAAGGTTAACGCTGACTTGTGCATGTGAAGTTTCATCTCCCTCAACAATTATTTTCTTGTTTATCTGCAGTATCCCATGAGCTGATTGCGAATCAGTGTACACTGGCGAAAGCGGCAATTTTCGCAGATGCCTATAGCAACACAGGGTTGACAGCGTCAAGGACCACACAGTCACAAACGCAATAGCAGAGCATGCTGAGAAGACGGACTATAAGATCAACTGAAAAAATACGCGCATCGTGACTAAGGAAAAGAATTTGACGACTACACTGAACCTCGAATCGCTATCCATTCACCCAACGAGGAACATTAGAGTTAATCTGACACACTAAATCACTAGTAACCACAGAATTTGCATCATAAACTCGATTCTACGTAAGAACTTGTTCTTTAGCCGCCATTCTGATGGGAACAAAAGATCCGTGTGGACCCCTGAACGCTTTTCTTTGTTTTGTTTTGACAATGGTCAGTGAGCTGTTTTTCTCCTCACAAATTTGATTACATTTGTTTATTTCACTGTGTCTCGTCATGATTAGAGAGAAGGAGCATTCTGTCGACTTTGTCAATAATTCTTTGTGATTTTTATTATTTCAGGCTCCATGTACAATTACAAAGGGATCCTGGATGACTGGTGGAGTGGCATGACTCGTCGTCAGTACGGCGCTGAATCAGTCTGCTTCAAGAAACAAGTAGAATGGTTCACTAATCCCTTCACAGGCGAAGAGGTACGGAGTCACCCTACGTATGCCCAAACACGAACCAGTGGACAGTGTTAAAATTTTCAAGAGAACCTTCAAAATTTGTCCTGCCTACTTGATGCCCTCATATTTTTTTGTTTGGGCAGTTGTACAGCCACGTCAAAATGCACATCTCTTAAAATACACACGGCAAATACCACAAGACTGCTTTAAGTGTGCTTTCCATTCTGCAGTGAGGCTATGACAAGCTAGCAACCTGCAACGATTCGGCATCCGCTTCACGGCAAAATTTATTCAGGACAATCAACTACCATGTTATGCCTAGTAAACAAGCTGAGATTTTGCATACCATCCGATTCGGCAGCCCCACCGTAATGGTTAGTGGCATAGGCCACTACCACCACAAGGTCACAACTGCAGCAGCTCCAGTTTTGATGCACGTGCCAATGCTGTGGGGCCGTGTGCTCAGACTGCGATGCACACTTAAAAACCTCAAGTGCATTGTTAAATTACTGGAGACCTACACATATACATCTCTCATAACCATATGGTGATTTCGGGACGTTACATCCCACAAATTAATCATTCAATAATACCGCGTGCGACGCCACACGCCGCGTATGATAGTTCATGACACACGGGGTAGACGAACCATAAGCGCTCAGGCTCCACCCACTTACGGTACCAGAGCTTGCACGCTAGAACACATCATGTCCTCATTTTTGAACTCAATATAAACGACCCAACAGAATTATGCTTCATTTAATAATAAAATTGTCAACAAATTGCATCTCCGGGAGCGACGAAAGTAGCCGCGGCCCACATTCATCTACGATTCCGTGCATAGGCCTCGCTAGGCTAAGTTTCCTTGTAACGTCGCTCACTTTCCAACCTGAGCTCATTGTCGAGCGCATTGTTTATGGTGATCGCAAATATATGGGCACTCTCGGCTATATTTTGCCATCGGCGTCGACGTAGACGTCACTGGTCACTCACCGTGAATGTATACATGTCTCTATATACAAAAACGCAAGAAAAAAATATTATTCAAAAACACTTTGGTGCACTGAATCGAACGTGGAACCTCTGAAACGTCAGTGCAAGGCGTTAACCACTAATCCACGGAGAAGCATATCCTTTTAAGTTAAGACGGCAAGCTATTTA
Organism: Rhipicephalus annulatus; assembly: GCA_013436015.1. Lineage (NCBI taxonomy): Eukaryota > Metazoa > Arthropoda > Arachnida > Ixodida > Ixodidae > Rhipicephalus > Rhipicephalus annulatus. The sequence continues at coordinate 1,356,201 of WOVY01010535.1, read as the reverse complement.
TATTTACCACTTACCTCAGTGACGGTCACCTTAGAGGGAGGAGAGGCTATCGTGTTTTAGCATTGAAGGCGAGAAGGCGCAATGAGCGCGCTTCGCCACATCGTCACGACGTGGCAGCGCGCACTCACACCTCCCACGCGTACTCTGCCCCGCGGAGAGGAGCGGATAGAAGCTCACTCGTACGCCCTTCACTCGCAGTGAATAGTATCGTACGTCTCGGCTGGCTTTGAGTTTTCACCGGACCAATTCTGCTGTAGTTACCGGGCACACAAGGGTCACTGCAATCGTTGCACAATCTCTGTTCGCTAAAAAGCTCGCTTTTCAGACACAGCGAAGTAACTGGGAATCTTATTCGAGTTCATCCGTACCTGATAGTACGTTTCATGCGACAATTGCGCGTGGGGGTCACCTCTGCAGCGAGCGAGGAGAGAAATGTAAGACGACGTCAAAGGTGGCTGGCGTGGCCGTGCCAATCTCGCTACTTCATTTCAGGCCTGAAGCAGAGCGGCGGCGGCTGCCAGCGTCCGACCCGCCAGGTGCTTCAACCCCGTTCTCTTCTCGCGCACATAGCACTAGCATGAGCTTTACGACGAGCGTGGCGCCATGTTCAAGAAATGATGATGATGATCCGACTACAAGATAAAATTGTGAAAATAATTAGCGAGCCTGTCAGAAGACTCAAGGGCTGAGAAATTCGGAGAAAGAGGACAACGACAACCCCGAGTAGAGGCTGCGAATAAGAGACGGCAATGAGCAAAGCAAGGGTACAGCAGGGGAGTTTGCTGTGTGGTCAACCAGGACACATAACAGTGAACTGTTGAGCGAGCAGTAGTCGACAAGAAACGCCAATATTCTTCCAGCTATGTGGGAAAGGGGACACAAGGCAATGAATCCAGATCTAGGTGAGGCCAAGAGAGCAGTTCATCTGCAGTAAAGCCCGAAGAGAAGGTAGAGGTGGTTAGTATAATGAGAGACATGTGGACAGGTAGCAATGTGCTCATAGTATACGGGAAAGTAAATGATCCATAAGTGGTTGTGTTAGATGATTTTGGAGCACCTAAGGTGATTGTTAGAAAAAATATAGTGAATGAGAGATATTTTATGGGAAGAAGCAGGGTAGTAATGTTTGCTGATCGATCACAGACGAGACTGTCACCGGCAAAGATAATGCTTGACACACCCTATTTTTTAAAAGAGATCACGGCCATGTGCATAGAAGATCCCATATACGATGTTCTTTTAGAGAATAGGCCGGGTGTTCGAAGCGTTGATGTCCCAGTGCGGAAGGATGTCGAGTCTAGGCGAAGCGAGGTGAACAGGGCACAAAAGACAAGAAGGCAAAGAGACCAGATAGTGTGGATGGCAGAGAGAGTAGCATAACTAGTAAAGGACATACAGAGATGAAAAGGGGCATCTCTTGACTGGTTAGGTATATGCTCAGTGCAGCTCACGAAAGAGCAGAAGAGTGATAGAACGCTGAGATGCGCAATAAGCAGAATCAGAGATGAACCAAGAAGAGAAGGGCATCGAGATCAAGTTGTGTATGAAGCAAGTAAAGTGTTGCTTACAGGGAGTTATAGAAAAATTGAGATCTGACTAGACAAGTGGTGGTGGCAGCGTGCTTCTTGCAGAGCACCTTAGAACGTCACTCTCAAATGGATTTAGAGATTCAAAGTGGCTACGCAGAGAAATGACTAAAGATGCGTTTTGGCCAAAGGATGCAAAGCGTTAAATTATTCATGAAAATACGTCAGAAAAGTTGCAAGTGAAATATCACTAGGAAAGTGTGACGTGGTATTGTAGAGTTTTGGGGCTAAGGTGTTCTGGACCACTAACTATGTGAACAAATATTGTATGTTTCCTAGGTGTTCAAGCGTTGAATTGTGTGAGAATATTATGGTGACAAGTCAAATTTGAAAATTAAGCCGGTCTACAAAAAATGGAAGTCCGTAGAAGTCACCTCGAAACACTGGGAAGCAATAGGGAAGAATAATTAGGCAGTTTTTGAAGAAAAAGCTTATAAAATTTGGGGTGCAATGTCATGACTAAAATTGCGCAAGGCACGTGCCGATTGCTGGAATTCGGCACTCGTGCGCCAAACCCCTGATGGTGCGCATATTCGCAGTTAAATGTACGCTCGGTGCAGCTCGCGAAAGAGCAGAAAAGTGATCGAACGCTGCGATTCACAATAAGCGGCATCGGAGATGAACCAAGCAAAGAAGGGCATCTAGATTAGGTTGGGTATGAAGCAAGTAAAGTGTTGCTTACAGGGAGTTAACGAAAAATTGAGAGCTAATTAGACAAGTGGTGGTGCCAGCGTGCTCCTTGCAGAGCGCCTTAGAACATCACTATCAAATGGATTTAGAGATTTAAAGTGACTACGCAGGGAAATGACTAAAGATGCGTTTTCGCCGAAGTTCGCAAACCGTTCAAATATTTATGAAACTACGTCAGAAAAGTTACAAGTGAAATATCATTAGGAGCATGTGACGTGGTAATATAGAGTTTTCGGGCTAAGGTGTTCTGGCCCCTATGTGAACAAAGTTAGTGTGTTTCCTAGGTGTTCTTGTGGTGAAATGTGTGAAAATGTTATAGTGACAAGTGGGAGCTGACAATCCAGCCAGTCTACGAAGTATGGGAAGTCCTTAGAAGTCACCTAAAAACTGGGAAGCAATAGGGAAGAAGAAATAAGCAGTTTTTGAAGAAAAAGCTCATAAAGTTTGGGGTGAGATTTCACGAGTAAAAAGTCGCAAGGCACGTGCCGGCTGCTAGAATGCGGCGCCCGTGCGCGACACCTCTGATATTGTGCACACGCGCGAAGGTCACGTACGAAAATGGACAAGCAGGCTCGTGTCTTGTGACCCGAGCCGCATTAAGAAACTGCGGAGGATGAGCTGTCACTGGTGACCGCTCGTGACCCCATTTCATCAGAAGTTTGCGGCACAGTTTGTATCCTAACATTAGCTGACAAATTCTCAGCACTCTTTCACCTACCAGCCATACTTTTCAAGGGATGTCGCATCTAGTAATGTGCATTCGGTATTCTTAAGCTCATTAGTAAACTTGGTCTTCATTCAGCCCCCGCATGTGATTATATTGGTACGAAGTTTTTGAAAAAAACTTGTGCCTATAATGTGCTAATCCTTTCTAAACTTTTCCAGCAATCACTTGATCATTCCGTTCTTCTGAATGTGTGGAAAATCAGAAAGTTTATTCCAAGTCACAAGTCTGGCAGCAAAACGTCTCCCCTTAACTATCGCCCAATTTCTTTAACTTGCACATGTGAAACGTTTGAGCACATTATAATCACCAACCTTGTTAAATTTCTTGAATAAAACACTTTTTTCTCTTCAGCCCAACGCGAATTTAGAAAACACTATTTTTGTGATACTCAGCTTATATCCTTCACACTTGCTTTACATCAAGTTCTGGACCGATCATCAATTATTGATTGCATCTTTTTAAATTTTTTAAGGCATTTGACAAGGCATGCCATTAATAACTGCTGCCTAAAGAAAACAATCCTGGTATTGGTAATTATAAACCTAAATGAATTGCATGTAGCCTCGAATACGCATCGTCCTTTTAGAATCAATCTCAGGCATACCTCGCTAACAAACTAGAATCAGTCCAAAACCGCGCTGCTCGCTTTATAACCTCACAGTTCTCCAGAGAGACCAGCGTCACCACCCTAACACAATCAATCCAAGTACCGTATCTCGCGTCACGCTGCCTGATCTCACGCGTATGCCTCCTGCACAGTTTTCTTTTTCCGCCCGAAATCAAGACAAGAACTTCTACAGCCCCTAACAGAACTTCTTCTCGAATTAACCATTCTCTCTCCATTGCACTAATTAACGGCCGAACATCTTCAATGAACGACTCCTTCTCCCGTAAACAATTACACTCTAGAATCGCCTCCCCGACTAAATAGTTGCCACACCTAGCCGCACATCAGTCCGCGCAAAATTCGAATCCCACTTTGATTCCACCCATTAACCCATGGCTGTATATATATCCTACCAGCGTATTGTATGTATAATTTTTTGCCTTATTGTTTGTACTCTAATTCACAGTCAAACGTTTCTTTTGTTTATTATTCATTAGTTTTTGTTGTCAATTTTGACTAAACTACCATATGTGTATTTAGAACTGTATTGTTTGCAATAATTTTTCACATTGAATTGTACACCCTCACAGTGTATTTGTTGCCCCCCTTAACTAATGCCTTCTGGCCTTAAGGAATGCAAAAAATTAATAATGAAATGAAATGGATGTTTTCTGCGAAACCGCTCACAATTTGTTCTCTTTATTGGCTTTAACTCCACATTTACAGGTGCATAGTCAGACATTCCTCAAGGCTCACTGTTGGGACTTCATTATTTTTAATTTACATTAATGATCTTCCTTCTGTTGTAAATTCTAACATTTTTTCCATTCGCAGGCGACAGTGTCATTTTCAGAAAGATAACAAATGCTAATGATTCTTGTTCACTCTAATGTTATCTTAGTGCAGTCGCTAATTGGTGGTTAGTGCAGCTACATATGAATAAATCAAAAGTGAGCCGCGTTTCTAGAAAATGTTCCTGCCCACCACCTTACTACATTGATAAGAATATTTAGAATCACTGACTTGATATATATACCTTGGCGTACACATCACAGCAAACCTCAACTGGTCTACTCATGTCGCGCACATAATTTACAAAGCTAGCGCATGAAAGGTTACCTTTGTCAAAATTTTTATCATGTTCACTTTCCTTGAAACTCCTCCTTTATGAAACAATTATTCAATCAAAGCTGGAGTGTCCTATACCGCTCTGGAATCCCACCTAAGCTAACCTAAATTCTGCTCTAGAAATGGTTCAGAATAACTTGTAACGTTTTATTGACTCTAATTATAGCCGCACAACAAGTATACCTTCCCTGAAATCTGATTTTCCCCTCACCTTCATTGTCGCCCAGAAAAGTGTCAAGCTGCCCCGCCGCAGTGGTCTAGTGGCTAAGGTACTCGGCTGCTGACCCGCAGGTCATGAGTTCCAATCCCGGCTTCGGCGGCTGCATTTCCGATGTAGGCGAAAATGTTGTGGGCCCGTGTGCTAAGATTTGAGTGCACGGTAAAGAACCCCAGGTGGTAGAAATTTCCGGAGCCCTCCACTACGGCGTGTCTCATAATCATATAGTGGTTTTGGGAAGTTAAAGCCGACATATCAATCAATCAATCAAAAGTGTCAACCATTGTATTTTTCTACAAACTGTATAATGACCAGCACTACGCAATCGCCTCATCGCTGAGCCATCTTATGTATCCCATCGCACAGGTCATTGTCAAAAAGTCGGACTCACTCTATGTAATAATGCGCACTTTTATGATTCATTTCTTCCACGAACCTCTCGTGATTGGAAGAGCCTTACTGTGGACGTTGTGAACAGTTTGTTATCATGAACAGTTCCGCAATTTCGTAGCTGGCATTGTAAAACTCAGGCGTTTTTGAAACTCAGACGTTTTGGTCCTTTGTTTCATATGTGTTTTGTTTTACTTCTTTGTTTTATTGTATTTCCTGCTTCTTTTTTTCCTTCTTGTTTGTTTTTCTTTGTGTCAAAGGGTAGCTACCGCTCTCCCTCTGTATGTCTCGGACCTTAATGGGTATGCTAAACTCAAAATGAAAAAAAATTGTGCTGAGGGCCTCCCAGCTGTGAAGACATGGGAAATCAGCGTCCCCAGCGCAAGGGAAGCAGCATAGCCGCTCGGTTCTGAAAAATGTCGGCGCGAGAGGACCGGGAAGTGGCCGTCGACCTCAGAGGTACTCCCGAGTGAGGCTGCCCGGCCTTGCCGCACCCTATTCTAGCAGTTTCTGGTGGACCTACAGCTAGCCCACTTTGCGCTAGGATGGTAACAGCCTACACTTGTCAGCAGAATTGACCTATAAGCAAGGGAGTCTATGACAAGTTAAGCCTAGCCTAGCGAGGCTCAAGACGGCGACCGAGACCGGTAAACCGGCAAAGAGGAAGAAAGAAGAGCGGATCGTTTGTGGGAAAATAACCAAGACCGTAGGAACTCACGGGAAGGACGTCGATGACTGAATCGACAAACCGTCGACAAAGCAAAGTGGCACAAAGTTGACGTGATAACGCGACGAACTACAAGAAGCAAGCAGGCATCCCATGAAAATTTTGGAGACGCCATGCTGGCTCAGTACCAGCGGTTAGGGCTAGAAAGAGATTAAGAATAGGGTACAGTCAGTTTTGGTTTCGGTCAGTTTTTGTGTAGTCGGGAGTGTTTCTTCTTGCTTTCGATTTTTTTACCGTTTAGCTTTTAGGTGACTTGTAATTGCTTATCACACCTCTCTCCCGGCTGTCTCATCCAGTCACTTGCAAGCGCTCCTGAGATGAAATCGTGACAGCACGCTAACCCCCAATACCAGAGCAAAGTAAATACCAGCGTGAACATTGCCGCGGCATACAAAGGCACCGTCTGAACGATGCGCGTTCTGTCGTGTTCTCAAACTAGCAAGATTTCCTATATCAGACCTAAACCTTTGATTTCGGCAAGGAAGTATTCGGGGATGACGTTCGTGAAAATGGGAAATGCGTTGCATTGGTATCCCTGAGCGCGTGATTCGAGTGCATTCACGTGCTAGACGATCATATATATATATATATATATATATTATATATATATATATATATATATATATATATATATATATTGCCACAAGGACAAGTTCTGCAAGTAGTGTTTCCATAGATGCTGGCAGCCTTGTATGTGCCGCTCTTCAAAAGAGGATGACGATGCGCGTGCAGAGAAAAACGATAAAGTGGTATTGCCGTTGCTCGAATCAGTTTGACGTCATTGTGTGCCGTTATCTACACGTTACATTTGCGGTGTAACGCGACACTAGTGAAGGCGCTGGGTAATAGTCTACGCACTGTTACCACGAGAAAATCTCGGACCCAACATCAATGCCTTGGTAGAAACAGCCAACCTTCGACGCAGTCGGCGGGAACTAGGCCTACCACCTCAATTCGACCTTCTTCCGGAACGCTCCAGAACCATGGCAAATGCGACAACTGCAAGCCAGACTGAACAGAACGCGACTCCGCCAGCTCCATGGCCACCAGCCCCTCGAACCCCAAAGCCCTTCCATGGGGAGTCCTACGAAGACGTTGACGACTGGCTGGACCAATTCGATCGAGTCTCCGTCACCAACGAGTGGGACGAGCACCGAAAACTGCGGTATCTCAATTTCTACCTAAAGGATTCGGCGCGTATTTGGCTTGAGAGCCACGAGGCTGCCCTGACAACCTGGCTGGTGTTTTGCACTGAGCTGCGGAGCACGTTTTGTAGCGCCGACCGGAAAGAACAAGCAGAACGTCTCCTCAATTCTCGCAATCAAAGACCAAATAAACGCGTGTCCATGTTCGCTGAGGATATGTCTCATCTGTTCCGTCGAGCGAATTCTGCAATGACGGAAGACAAAAAAGTATGCATTCTGATGCGGGGTGTCAAGAAGTACTTGTTTAATGGTATTGTACGAGACCCATCAGCTACCGTGGCGAAATTCCTCCGTAAAGCGACGACCGTGAAGCAAATGCTAAGACAGTGGTCTTCGCAGCATGAACGGTCCGACAACTCTGCTTGTCTGTCAGCACCCTTGGTAACACCCGACGTCACCAGCGTGAGAGACCTTACTGAGCTAGTTCATAGCATTTTACGCGACGAGCTGCAAAAGCTTGACGCAGTACTTTCACAGCCTCAAGTGGCTGCTATGACAGACGTCGTCCGTGAAGAGGTGTGGCCTCCATTAGTGCCACCTACAACCCAAGCTCCTCTGCTAACGTATGCGGAAGCTGTACGCAGTCCTGCACCGGCTGCCAGCTATTTCCCGCAACCGACAAGCCTGCAGACTGCGCGGCACTTCTCGGGCCTGCCGCAGTATGAAAACTGACGACCGACTTACCTGTAGATGCTGCAGTACTTTTCGGACCCACCACAGTATGAGAATCCGCGGCCTAATTTGCGAAAATTTAGCATGTGGCGTGCTTTCGACAATCGGCCACTTTGCTACCACTGTGGTGAGCCAGGTCAATTGCACCGGGAGTGCTCCTACAGACAGATGGGCCTACCTGAATTTCGGCCAGAGGCTCGTTAGCCCAGGGACGGGGAACAACATCGCGCTATCGCAGAATATTTGGCAAGTCTACCATCTCCAAATATTCAGCGATGCCAATCCCACTCTCCGCCTCCTCGATGCTCTACGTCTGCGAATCAATACTCTACTTTCGCCGATGTTGTTGCGGGACGATCAACTAGGTCCCCAAGTCCACGCCGGGGAAACTAGAATAAGCGGTCTCCGGGGGTGGGACCGCTGTTAAGCTATCGTCAAAACAGCTTCATCTGACCCATCCGCCGACCTTCGACGATTCATTTTAGCCGACACCTCACATCGCTGACGAACCCGTTTCTGCTGACATTGCCATTATTTTTGACAACCATCCAGTGAATGCTCTGGTCGACACCGGCGTCGACTACTCAGTTATCAGCGCTGAGCTTGTGGCTTAACTCAGAAAAGTTACGAATCCTTGAGGGCACGGACGAAACCTTCGGACAGAAGGTGGTCATCTCTTGACACCAATCGGGAGATGCACCCCAAGGCTGCTAATCTATGAGCCGGCGTTCATTGCTTCTTCCGTTGTGCTTCCCGAATGCTCCCGGAAAGTTATCCTTGGCATGTGTTTCCTTCGCGAGAACGGCGCTGTTATAAATTTTCGAGACTGCCTTGTAATGTTTTCGTACGACTATGGCCCGAAGCCTTGAGATAACGATCCGCAGAAGACTGCGCTTCACATTGTCGACGACACCGTCACACTTCCTCCACGCACCAGTATGTTCGTTACTGTTAAGGGCGACATAGATCATGACAGTAGTGGTATCGCTGAAGCCAACATTTCGGTGCTCTTGTCTCAACAAATCTGCTTTGCCCGCGGCATAATTCAATTTAAACGTGGAACGACTCAGTTGTTGTTCACCAATTTTCGCGGAGCATACGAACATTTTGTCTAGCGAACAACTATCGCTCATTTCAAATCCATTGACGATGAAGCATGTACGACAATTGCCCTATATTCTGCAGCCTTTGAAAGTGACACCGCGGTAGCCGATACAGTCGATATCATGAATATGCTGTCATGTACGCAGAAAGAGAAAATCCGCTGTATCCTCCGCAAGTTTAGTGACTGTTTCCCGTCTTCATATAAGATAAAGCAAACGCCAACCGTAAAGCACCACATTGTCGCTGACCATCCTGAACGACACTTACGCCAGCATGCCTACCGAGTGCACAAAAAGGACAAGAGGCAATACGCTCTCAAGTAAAGCAGATGCTCAAAGATGGCGTAATCCAACCCCCGAACAGTCCATGGTCGTCCCCCATCGTACTAGTAAAGGAGGACTTGCACTCTCCGATTTTGCGTCGATTACCGCAAACTCAACAAAGTCACAAAGAAAGACGTTTATCCTCTTCCGCACATCGACGACTCACTAGACCGCCTCCGACGCGCTCGATACTTCTGCTCTGTGGATTTACGCAGTGGTTACTGGCAGATCAATGTTGATGAACGCGACCGAGAAAAAACGGCATTCGTAACGCCTGATGGTCTGTGTGAATTCAAGGTGCTGCCCTTCGGTCTGTGTTCTGCTCCTGCGACATTCCAGATGATGATAGACACAGTGCTCTCCGGTCTCAAGTGGGAAGCATGCCTTGTTTATTTTGTAGTGAAGAAGAGGAGGCTACTCAGAAAGGCAGGAGGTATGACTCAGTCGGTGAAGAAGACGACGTTTGGTTAACTGGGGACTCAGGCTAGTTCCGCCATTACCGCTTGACGTGTCGTGACCGCTCTCCTGTTTTATAAAAGAGTGCCACTCTAAAACGCCTCATTATAATTGGTGGAGAGTGCTGGGTAACGCCTAATCCTGGAACTGCGAAACCGTACGTTGCCTCCATTTGCTACGATGTCCACGAACGACGATCAGCAGGCGGCCGCCTCGGCTCCAACTACTGCAGCTCCTGTCTGTCTCGGCTCCTTTCGGCAACGCGATCCGCCTACCTTCAGTGGAACCGATGACAAAGACTTGGAAGACTGGCTCGATGAATACGACCGGGTGAGCAAGCACAACAAGTGGGACGATGCGCACAAGCTTACTGTCGTCCAATTTTATTTGACCGACGTCGCCAGTCTGTGGTACCGTAATCACGAGAGAGACCTCCCCACCTGGTCGGCCTTCCAAACGGCGTTTGCGGACTTGTTTGGCCGTCCAGCGCTTCGCAAACTACGGGCCGAACAGCGCTTGCGTACTAGGGCTCAGCAGAATGGTGAGAATTACACCAGCTATATCGAAGATGTGGTCGACCTTTGCCGGCGTGTCAACTCGGCCATGACAGAAGCCGAGAAAATCAAACACATCTTGAAAGGCGTGACGGACGACGCATTTCAGATGCTTGTCGCCAAAAGCCCGCAAACGGTAGCGGAAGTGGTCCAACTTTGTCAGAGCTATGATGAGCTCTGGAAACAGCGTGACACCACTCGTCGAGCCACCGCGCCATGTGCAACAATTTCCGCTTTAACGTCGGCTGGCACTGCTATAGACCACACCACTTTGCTTCTCGAGATCAAGCAATTTGTACGAGAGGAGGTCGCACGCCAGTTGTCCCTCGTGCCTTATACCTCCGAAGGTGCCCCATCTACTTTAGCGCCATCAATACAGCGAGTAGTCCAGGAGCAAGTGTCCGAGGCGCTACCAACAGCTCACGCACCACCGGTGGCTGCTCCATTGACCTATGCCGAAGCACTGAACGGAACCCGACGTCCGCCTGTCACGAACGGCCACATTTCTTTGTCGCGAACGCCTACGTCCACGCACCCCTTTGTCGTACCGACGGAGCCTATGTACCAGACTGCCCGTCCTTTCTCCCGACAACCACCTCCACGCTCTCAGAACCCTTGGCGCACTCAAGACAACCGCCCCATATGCTTCGTCTGTGGAATTGCGGGTCACGTGGCACGATTTTGTCGACGGCGCGAGTTTTTCCTGCGTGGTGACGTCAGGCCCAACAATTACGATTTCCCAGCACGATTGGGGCCTGCTGTATATGAGGACACTGCCACCATGGACACATTTTCACCTCGCCGTAACTTCAATAGACACCGGTCGCCTTCACCCCGACGCCGTTCCCTTTCCCCTATGCTACGTCAACCTCGCCCTGTCCCTGAGGAAAACTAGGAGCCGCAGTTCCGGGGGCAAGAACTGCGGATCTTTCGAACTCCACAAGACCTCGTTTTTCGCCGTCCAACGTCGTTGCTGTCTTCGTTGAAGGTATACCTGTTTTTGCATTGGTTGATACTGGCGCCGCAGTGTGTGTAATGACTGAAAAACTTTGCCGTCGACTAAAAAAAGTCACAATGCCTCTTCGCAACTTTGTTTTGAGCACTGCGAGCGAGCAAAGAATTCGCCCTTTTGCTGCATGCACAGCACGTGTCGTTATTGCTGACAATATTTATGTCGTCGAGTTTGTAGTGCTCCCGCAGTGTTCCCATGACATTATATTGGGCTGGGACTTTCTCTGCACTCATCATGCAGTCATCGACTGTGCTCGCGCCGAAGTGGAATTCGCGCCGTTATGCGACGCTGCTTCACTCGACTCGGCCCTTTCACCTGCAAAAGTTTTCCTTGCCGCCGACACTTCAATACCCCCGTTCTCGTCCGCCCTAGTTCCGCTTTCTTGTGACGTCTCTAGTAGCTCAACTGTTCTTTTTACGCCTTCTGAAACTGCTGTTCGCCGCAAGTGCTTCCTGATTCCTTTCGCCGTTCTGAATGTTCTCGATGGATCAAGAGCAATTTATGTTTCAAATCCGTTTCCCTCGCCCTCCAAGTTACTGTGCGGAGAGTGCCTGGGCTTTGCCGATGACATTGATCCCTCGACTGCACGTGTAGTTCCTGACCACCCGACTACGCTACCTATTGACGCTGTTGATTGTTGCACGTCATCCTCTTCCCCATCATTCACCGACGCAATTTCGCGCTGCATCGACACCAACCTTACGGCTCAGCAGCGCACCGACATCATCGCCCTCCTCGAGCGCTTCCGCGCCAGCTTCGACCACCAGCAACTGACTTTGGGCCATGCTTCCACAGTATCTCACGAAATCGACACTGGCCTTCACGCTCCTTTACGTCAGCGTCCGTATCGGGTATCCGCATCTGAGCGTCGCATAATCGCGGAACAAGTTGACAACATGTTGAAGCGAGGTGTTATTGAGCCCTCTAACAGCCCGTGGGCCTCCCCAGTTGTTCTAGTCAAGAAAAAGGATGGCTCAATAAGATTCTGCGTCGACTACCGCCGGTTGAATAAGATCACGCGCAAAGATGTTTACCCGCTACCTCGCATAGACGATGCCCTTGACTGCTTACAAGGCGCGGAGTTCTTCTCGTCACTAGATCTGCGTTCAGGTTATTGGCAGGTTCCCATGGCTGAGGCTGATCGCCCCAAGACGGCTTTTGTTACACCTCATGGCTTATACGAATTTAACGTCATGCCATTCGGGCTCTGCAATGCGCCTGCTACTTTCGAGCGCATGATCGACAACATCCTCCGTGGCCTGAAATGGCAGACATGTCTGTGTTATTTAGACGATGTCGTGACATATTCAAGCGACTTTTCAACGCATCTTCAGCGGCTCGAGACAGTGCTTACTTGCCTCGCCGCCACCGGTCTACAGCTCAACTTGAAGAAGTGCTGCTTCGGCGCTCGAAAACTCCTAATTTGGGCCATGTTGTATCTAGAGATGGCATTCTTCCGGATCCGACGAAACTCCGTGCCGTTGCCGAATTTCCTAAGCCGAAGACCTTAAAAGAACTTCGCAGCTTCCTCGGTTTATGTTCTTATTTTCGACGTTTTATTCGCAACTTCGCCTCCATCATATCGCCCTTGACTGACCTTCTTGCCGGCAACAACGACCTTCCCAGTTGGTCGTCAGCTTGTGATGATGCGTTTGCCACACTCCGCCAACTTCTTACGTCACCTCCTATACTGCGACATTTTGATCCTCTTGCCCCGACGGAAGTACACACGGATGCTAGCGGAGTTGGCCTCGGTGCTGTGCTCGCCCAGCGTAAACCTGGACTTGATGAGTACGTCGTCTCTTACGCCAGCCGTGCACTCACAAAAGCAGAAGCCAACCATTCAGTCACCGAAAAAGAGTGTCTAGCCATCATATGGGCCATAGGCAAGTTTCGACCCTATCTTTACGGGCGCCCATTCAGCGTCGTTACTGATCATCATGCATTATGTTGGCTCTCATCGTTAAAAGATCCCACCAGCCGGCTCGCCTGTTGGGCGCTTCGGCTACAAGAGTACGACATCCACGTCGTTTACCGATCTGGCCGAAAACATTCCGACGCAGACGCTTTGTCCCGATCACCTCTACGATGTAGTGACAAGTCACCGTCTTCGCCTGCCCCCGGCATGTCTGCACTTAGTGTCAGCGACATGCTACAGGAGCAACAAAAAGATCCTTGGATCGCTTCACTTATTAACTTGTTGAGTCGAACTCCCTCGCAAATTATCCCTAGAGGTATGCGCCGTCAAATACAACACTTCGTTATCAGAGATGGTTTGATATACAGACGGAATTATCTCTCCGAAGGACGCCAACGGCTCTTAGTCATTCCCAGACGTCTCCGCTCAAACATATGCGCCTCCTTTCACGCCGACCCACAATGCGCCCATGCGGGAGTGTTAAAAACCTACACCCGCCTGTCCCACCGCTACTACTGGCGTGGAATGTATCGCTTCGTTCGTCGCTACGTGCGTTCCTGTCTCGCTTGTCAACGCCGGAAGAATCCCACTCCAAGTTCTCCAGCTCCACTACAACCCTTACCTTGTCCTGCTCGACCGTTTGACCGTGTTGGTATTGATCTGTATGGACCTCTTCCGATTACACCGGCTGGAAATCGCTGGGTAATCGTCGCTATCGATCACCTTACGCGCTACGCAGAAACTTCACCACTCTCTTCTGCGTCAGCCAGTGACGTCGGTCGTTTCATACTGCATCAGATCATTTTACGTCACGGTGCACCACGTGAACTCTTGAGTGACCGAGGGCGTGTGTTTTTGTCGGACGCTGTTGAATCGCTTCTCAAAGAATGCCAAGTCATTCATCGCACCACCACCGCGTATCATCCTCAAACTAATGGCATTACAGAACGATTCAACCGTACATTACGAGATATGCTGTCAATGTACGTCGCAACCGATCACACCAATTGGGACAGTATTCTCCCTTTTGTAACCTACGCGCATAATACTGCTGTCCAGACAACCACTGGTTTCTCTCCATATTTCCTCCTTTATGGTCGCGAGCCCTCTTGCACGCTAGACACCATCCTTCCTTACCACCCAGATGTTGCTGAGTCGACGACGATGTCACAGGCTGCTAAATACGCGGAAGAGTGTCGTCAGCTTGCCCGTTCCTTCACAAGTACTGAACAGCAACGCCAGAAACACCACCGCGATAGCCCGACGCCTCCGGCTTCTTATGCATTAGATGACCTTGTCTGGCTTCGCATCCCTTCAACCAGCCCTGGTCTCTCAACGAAACTGATGTACAAGTATGACGGACCTTACCGTGTGGTTAAACAAACTTCACCCGTCAATTACATCGTGGAGCCGCTGGAGCAGCCCCATGATCAACGACGCCGTGGACGTGAGACCGTCCACATAGACCGCCTAAAACCGTATTACGATCCCTCTATTGTCTCCTGCCCATGAGTCGCCAGGATGGCTCTTTTCCGGAGGGGAGGAAAATGTAGTGAAGAAGAGGAGGCTACTCAGAAAGGCAGGGGGTATGACTCAGTCGGTGAAGAAGACGACGTTTGGTTAACTGGGGACTCAGGCTAGTTCCGCCATTACCGCTTGACGTGTCATGACCGCTCTCCTGTTTTATAAAAGAGTGCCACTCTAAAACGCCTCATTATAACTTAGACGACATTGTTGTCTTCTCCAAAACGTTTGAGCAGCACTTGCAGCGACTTAGATCTGTGTTAGCTGTAATTCGCACGGCAGGCTTATCACTGAAACCAGAAAAATGTCATTTTGGTTACAATGAATTGAAGTTCCTTGGCCACCTTGTTAACCGTGATAACCTAGATGTTAACCTAGATGTTAACCTAGAGGTATTCGGCCGGACCCAGAAAAAACATTCGCTTTCGCACATTTTCCACAACCTACCAACAAACGTGATGTGCGTCAATTTTAGGCCTCTGCGCATACTACAGATGCTTTGTGCGAAATTTTGCAAACGTTGCCGAACCCCTCACTCGTCTCACAAAAGATGTTCCCTTCGTTTGGGGCCCTGAGCAAAGACGCGCTTTCTCCGAGCTCCAGCAGCGTCTCCAGTCTGAGCCCTTACTAGGACACTACGACGAATATGCCGACACTGAACTACATACACACGCCAGTAACATCGGCCTTGGTGCAGTTCTCTTCCAGTAGCAAGGCGGCGTCGAACGTCCTATTGCTTATGCGAGCCGGATTTTATCATCTGCGGAGGCGAGTTACATAACCACTGAAAAGTAGTACCTAGTTGTTGTCTGGGCAATAGCTGAATTCAGACCGTACCTTTTTGGTCCGTTCAGAGTTGTTAACGATCACCATGCGCTCTGATGGTTGGCGAAGCTTAAAGACCCTTCCGAACGTCTGGCCAGGTGGAGCTTACGCCTTCAGGAGTTCGATTTGACAGTCGTGTACAAGGCTGGCCGGAAGCATACTGACGCGTACTGCCTTTCCCGAGCTCCTCTTACGAGAGCGTCTGATGATCACGATCTCGGCGGCCCTTTTCTCTGCGCTGTTAGTGTTTTCGACTTGGCTAAACAACAGAAGAACGATTCCGAGCTTTGACAATTCATCGAGTATCTTGAAGGCCATATGCTGTATCCACCACTAGCATTTTCGCCGGCTCGCAATTATCGTTCTGAGTTCGCAGAAATATCCTCTATAAAAGAAACTTCGACCCTTACGCGACTGAGTACCTGCTTGTCACCCCACCAGCGTTACAAGCCGATGTCTTGTCCACCTCTCACCATGAGCCTCCCTTAGGCCACTTAGGATTCAAACGTACCTTTGCCCGGATTCGCCAACGCTACTTCTGTCCTAACCTCAATCAAGACGTGAAGCATTACGTAAACACGTGTCACGAGTGCAAGCACCGTAATGCACCATATCAGCGCCCAGCCGGCTTTTTGAAGCCCGTCGCTCATCCGACACCACCATTTCAACAGATTGGCATGGATCTAGTCGGACCTTTTTCCAAGTCTCGTGACGGCAACCACTGGATTGTAGTCGCTACTGATTACATGACGCGCTACTGCGAAACGAAGGCATTACAACGTGGCACCGCCATTGAGATTGCCCACTTTTTTATGAAGAACATCATCCTCCAACAAGGAGCACCGGTAGTTGTCATAACTGATTGTGGCACAGCTTTTCCTGCCCGCATGATACAAAACGTCGTGCTGCTTAGCGGCACAGTACATTGAAAAACTACTGCATACCACCCACAAAGCAACGGACTCACAGAGCGACTAAACAAGACGATCGCCGACTTGCTATCCATGTAAGTTGACCAAGACCAAAAAAACTGGGATGACATCTACCCTAACCTCACGTTCGCTTACAACACCGCTGTGCAAGAAACAACTGGATTCACACCATTCCGGTAGCTTCACAGAAGGGAAGTCACTACAATGTTTGATGCCATGCTCCTTCTAGACAGACACCAGATTAGTGTCAAGACGAACGAATTTATCAGACTGGCAGACGCTGCTCGTAAGCTTGCAGTCGAACGAATCCATAAGCGACAATGCATCGACTAGCGGCGGTACAACGCTCGTAGTCACGATGTCTCCTACCATCCCAGAGAACGAGTATGGTTGTGGACTCCCATTCGACAATGGGGCTGGTCTGAAAAGTCGTTCCACCACTATTTTGGTCCCTACAGAGTTCTCCGTCGTCTCAGCGAAGTGAACTACGAAGTTCTTGACGAGGACACGGCTCGTCAATCCCGCCGTTCACAACAGCCACATGTCGTCTATGTTTTGAGGATGAAATCGTTTTACCAACGCTGACTAATCGTGAAACTCCATTGAGTAGACTTACAGTGATTGTGAACACCCCCTTGTGTACTGCTCATCGTATGTGTTTTCTTTTCATCTAGTAATTATGTTGTGACATCGGGAAGATGTTCTTTGGAAAGGAGGGTACTGCCACTAGTACAAGTTCTGCAAGTATTACTTTCATAGATGCTGGCAGGCTTGTATGTGCCGCTCTGCAAAAGAGAACAACGATGCGCGTGTAGAGAAAACGATAAAGTCGTATTGCCGTTGTTCTAATCAATTTGGCGTCCTTGTGCGCCATTATCTACAGGTTACAGTTACGTTGTACGTGACAATATATATATATATATATATATATATATATATATATATATATATATATATAAAATGATTCCTGATGAAGGCCAGACTCTAGGCCGAAACGTCGAAATAAACCACGTTGTGACGCCCCGCCGCGGTGGTCTAGTGGCTGAGGTACTCGGCTGGTGACCCACAGGTCGCGGGTTCGATTCCCGGCTGCGGCGGCTGCATTTCCACTGGAGGCGGAGATGTTGTAGGCCCGTGTGCTCAGATTTGGGTGCACGGTAAAGAGCCCCAGGTGGTCGAAATTTCCGGAGCCCTCCACTACGGCGTCTCTCATAATCATATGGTGGTTTTGGGACGTTAAACCCCACAAATCAATCAAACCACGTTGTGACCGCTCACGGAGGATCTACTAGACTATATATATATATATATATATATATATATATATATATATATATATATATGATGAATGGGAGACGTGGCCTGGCTCATACGCCGTGTTTATTCTAAAGCACAATTTTCTTCTCTGCCTCTACAAACCATCGCTTCATACGTCACACGATCCCCACTCCCCCGAAAGATGGCATGAATTATGAACAAAAAAAGTAAACAAGGCAAGGTTGAGAAGTCAGAAATGTCAAAATGCACAATTGGTTTCATGTCCCAGTGGTGTTCCGTAAACTCGCAAAACTTCAGAAAACAGTGCAGCAGTCCACTGAATGGGGGAGTTCTGGTGGGCGAGGTTGGCTGTGGCGTTCTGTAGAAGGTAACCGCATCTTGCAAAACTGCACTGACCATGACATGACTTGAGCACCTGCGAGGAACGAACAAGGTTGGAAGTCCTTGGAACTCTTGAAGGTTGAATGTCGCAGGCGCCGAATCCTCTGTCGTACGCGCTGTATTTTGTGTCGCGGCTGAGACAGAATTATAGCTTGCCGCCTGCGTTCACAAGAACTGAGGTTCAAGGAATCATGTCTACGTTCGTGCATTGTACAAATTATAACGATCAGTCTCTTACGTAGTTTTCTGTGGCGTTGGCTCCGTTGTCGCAAACTAGTGGTATGGTGTCTGAATCTTTGCGTGGTAGAACTGGTGACCTGTTGTCTTGTTCGGTGTTTCCTGAGGTTTTAGAGCTGTATTCTTAGGCACAGTCTTGATACTTTGTGCCAAATGCTTTTATGGCGCTGATCCCTTGTGCGAAGTTGCCTCGCTTCTTGAATTTGTTTTAAGAGGCTTGCTTTGCGTCGTCGTCCGTGTTGGTGTGTCCGTTAGAGTGTCTGCGATTCACGGACTTGCTTTTGCTGGCGTTGCTGACGTTGCTGTGGACTGTATTGCGGTGGAAGCCCGTCTTGAACAACACGCTGGTTTTTATGACAACCTGATGGGGTCTCCAGTCGGCAGCTGGTAGTCTCTGAGCTATTGCCTTGCAGTTCAGGCAATGAAGATGATGCTTCATAGTTGATAGGAAGTTCTTTAGAAGCTTTTTCTTCACTGTTCACTACGAGAGGCTTTTCCGCATAGCAGCGTGTGACGTTCGATGCGCCTGACCCTTCGGTGTTGCTTCGACTGTCGAGTGTGTATGCACCAGACGGTGATGCATGAACCCGTGCGGAAGGAGCATGGCTCGACTGGGTATTTTCTCGCTGTGTCAACTCGTCTATCGTGAACAAGGTGTCCTTATGAGGCAAACGGTGAGCGTCACGAACGCTTGAAGAGCCGCGTGATAGAAAACCAGGCGGTGGACCTCGTATGTGAGACGAAAAATGAAGTGCATGAGGTGGGTAAGCAACATCTCGTGTCGTGTGCTGAAGCGACGACTTTGAAACTGCCGGCTTTCGTGAAGGGAAACCTGGTGGAAAGCTACGTTCCGTGAGAAATAAGCGTGGACTGTGACGGCCGCGTGAGGTTGTATGCAGATGGCCGGTAATGAGGAAGTCCTTGTCGTAGTCGTTCAAACGGGCAAACATCTCTTCTCTGAATTTTTGTCATGATTCGTCGTTTTAGAATATGTGTATCAGGTTAAACCTAAATGCCTCACCAGAGATTTAGTCATTGAAGTAGGTGATCATTTACCGTTTCGACCATAATGCAGCGGCGGCATAGAGCTCAAACAGGTTGAAGCAGTCCTGTACCGGTCCGTCGTCCGCTGATCCGGTGTACTTAGAGATGTCAAGGTCGTCTGATGCTGCTGTCATGATGCTTGGTGGTCTTGGTGGTCCGCGTTCGGGCACTGCGTCTCGCTGAGGTCTTCGATGATGATGGCCGGGCGATGAAGTGGTTGCGAGGTATTCATCCTGTCGACTCGTGTAACGCTATGATAAATGGGAGACGTGGCCTGGCTCATGCGCCATGTTTATTCTAAAGCACTTCTTCCTTCTCTGCCTCTACGAACCATGGCTTCATACGTCGCACACACACACACACACACACACACACACATATATATATATATATATATATATATATATATATATATATATATATATATATATGAAATATAACAGACAATAGTGCCAAGAAACGTATAGGAAACCTATTAAAACCAATGTAATGTAAATAGGAAGACAAAAGTAGGTGAAAAAATAACTTGCCATCATCGAACGCGTTTTTCGAAGTTCGTAGGTTCGTTTCTTGCTCACGGCAAGTTAGTTTTTCTCCCACTTTTATTTCTTCTTATTTACATTACATTGGTTCTAATAACTTCACCTTTACATTTCCTGGCAATATTGTCTGTTAGATCTGAATATTATGTCTAGTGGCTAAGGTGCTCGGCTGCTGACCCGCCGGTCGCGGGTTCGATTCCCGGCTGCGGCGGCTGCATTTCCGATGGAGGCGGAAATGTTGTAGGCCCGTTTGCTCAGATTTTGGTACACGTTAAAGAACTCCAGGTGGTCGACATTTCCGGAGTCCTCCACTACGCCGTCTCTCATAATCATATGGTGGTTTTGGGACGTTAAACCCCACAAATCAATCAATCAAATCAGATCTCATTATTATTGTGTCGAAACACAGAAAAATGAGCCCTTCGGCATACACTGCTTTTTCGTATATATATATATATATATATATATATATATATATATATATATATATATATATTGTTAAGCGGTTTATTGACGGACACTCAGCGATGATTCACGACAGCGACAGTCAATGCGGGGATCGACTCTCTGCACGAGCTGCTCTTCTTCTTAAGAAAAGTGCGACCCACTAGAAGGCGCTGAAGAGGATGACCCACTGTTCAAAGGCTTTACCACAACTACCCCGGGTACGAAAAGGGAGCCGCCTGGCGACCTAACAGCTGGTTACAATGAGCGGGTCATGGTAGGCCTTGAGGCGCTCCACGTTAACAATGTCACGTCCTCGATGACGCATGTCCGAAGATTGTTCGGTGGGTTCAATCAAGTAGTTGACGGGCAACTTCCTCACGCACGAACGACTTGATTTCGGCGAGCAAGGTTGCGTGGTCTGGAACTGCTGACAAGGCCGAGAGATCAGCATCACGTGGTGGCGGGCGACGGGTCATCAAGCGCTGCCGCCGCAGCTCGTCGTAACTTTGGCATAACATGATGACTTCGGCCACAGTGCGGGGGTTCTTTGCCAGAAGCATCGTGAAGGCGTCGTCGGCGATGCCTTTTAGAATATGAGTGATTTTGTCAGCCTCTGACATGTTCAGGTCGACTTTCTTGCACAAGTCAAGGATGTCCTCGATATAACTTGTGAAGGACTCGCCGGTCTGCTGGGCTCGTTCACGTAAACGCTGTTCAGCTTGCAGCTTACGAAAGGCCGGGCGGCCGAACACGTCGACGACAGCGGTTTTAAAAGCGGACCATGTCGGGAAATCAGATGCGTGGTTGTTGTACCACATGCCGGCCACACCCGCGAGATAGAAAAACAGGTTGCCGAGTTTACCTGCCTCGTCCCAATGGTTGGGGACGCTCACGCGTTCGTACATGGCCAGCCAGTCCTCGACGTCGGTGCCATCCGCTCCGGTGAATACAGGAGGGTCGCGGATGCGGGGGACACCGGGACATGGCGGCGACGTAGGAGGAAGCGTTTGCTGGGCGGCGTCTTGGTACATGGTTGGAGGCACGGTACGGGATCGAAGCTCCAAGGGCATCGAATGCTGACCGAAGGTGTTTGAAGGGCACAGCACTCTCAGCACTCTCCACCAAATTGTTAAGCGGTTTATTGACGGACACTCAGCGATGATTCACGACAGCGACAGTCAATGCGGGGATCGACTCTCTGCACGAGCTGCTCTTCTTCTTAAGAAAAGGGCGACCCACTAGAAGGCGCTGAAGAGGATGACCCACTGTTCAAAGGCTTTACCACAATATATATATATATATATATATATATATATATATTGCCGCGAACCATGCATTGGGTTTGTTTATTTGTGTTTTGTTTTTTCGGCCTGGCTGCGCCGGCCTGTGCTATCACTGTTTTCACAGCGTTTCGAACAAACGCTATCGAACAGCGCTTCGAGCGTTCCGAACAAACAGCGTTTCGAACGAACGCTATCACAGCGTTCTCAATACAATTTGACTATTCGAGAAACCCTCGCGCCGAGGTATATGAATTCCCGCACAGCCGATGCCGCCGCGACATTCGATCGCCGACGCTCACTAGCGTGCACGTCGTTTTGCCGACCCCTGCTTCGCCGCCTGTGTATTCTTTCAGTTGTTAGGGGAGCACAAGTTCGCTCCAATAAACTTGTTTTCCTTATAGACAACTGCGTCGTCCTTTGCTGCGTGACATCTGGTGTAGGTGCGGGGTACATGAACCCTAAGCCATTGCCAAGCCCAACACGACAAGCACGCCCAACTCGTGTCAGCCACCGACAGCAAGGCCTTCAGCCAGAGTTTGGACTGCTCCCGGATAAAAGGAGGAAAGAAGACGTAAAAACCACGATGATCGACGCAGGCACCATGACCAGCGCTACCAACCCTCCCGTCGTTCTGCAACAACCTCGTGAGCCCCCATCATTCCGAGGATCTCCTGGTGAAGACCCGGAAGAGTGGCTGGAGAAGCTGGAGCGCATCCGCATTTTTAACAGGTAGGATGACAAAGAAACGTTTCGTCATGTCATCTTCTATTTAGAGGATGCAGCTCGAACGTGGTTTCAGAACCATGAAGGCTCCCTAACCGACTGGACTGTCTTTAAGAGTGAATTCCTCAAAACATTCGCTACGGTTGTGCGGAAAGAACGAGCCGCCCTTTTGTTGGAGACGCGAATGCAACACCCTAACGAAGGTGTTGTACTGTTCGCTGAGGAGATGAAGATGCTGTTCCGGAGAGCTGACCTCGAAATGGCAGAGGAGAAAAAGGTGCGCTTTCTGATGCGGGGAGCTAAACAAGAGCTCTTCGCTGGACTCATCCGCAACCCCCCTAAGACCGTCGCTTAGTTCGTCACCGAGGCCTCTATGATCGAGAAGACCTTGAATATGCGTTCGCGGCAATACAATAGACCACTCAAAATCCTTTCGGTAAACCCGGTAAACGCCCCTGGATTGGCGACGGAAGACTTGCGGGAGACCATCCGCGCCGTCGTTCGCGAGGATCTGAGGAAATTGTTTCCAGCAACGCCGCAGCCCCAAGTCGCCTCCCTCACTGACGTCGTCCGCGAGGAGGTTCAGCAAGCACTGGGGAATTTTACGCCGTTGGAAGCATCTTACGAACCACAAGTGATGACCTACTCCGCTGCTGCTCGTAGACCCCGACCCGTCCCAACCCGTTATCAAGAGGCCCCGCCGTACCGCCGCCCAATGTCGCCCCGCCCAACCCCCTGTAAGCCGAAAGCAGGCGCCCAGGAAGACCGAGGTGTGGCGAACGCCAGATAATCGTCCGCTGTGCTACCACTGCGGAGAGGCCGACCACGTCTACAGCCGCTGCCCCTACAAGAGGCTGGGATTGCGTGGGTTCTCCGTCGACGCACCCCGCCCGCGAGCCGGCCAGCGCCCATTTGAGATCGAAGAATACCTGTCGAACACCAGCCGTGGACCATCCCGTTTCAACCGTTCGCCGTCGCCCTACCCGTACCAATCCCCCAACCGTCGCAGCAATGCTGACTTCGCCTGTAGAAGGTCCCCCAGCCCACGAGGGGGAAACTAAAAGCAGCAACTTCTGTAGGTAAAGTTGCACAACGACGAAAAAATTAAAACCCTCCAACGACGCAAGACCGTGATTCACGACATGCCTTCATACCGACGACCCGATGACACCCTGACGAGACCCCAGAAAACGACTACAGCTACGCCGCGCGACACGTACCCGAAATGACGAAGCCTGCCGCTGAGAAGACGACGATGACGACGCATAGTGCTCGACCATCAACACGCGCAAGCCGCGATGCGACGCCCCGACGCACCCGAAGTTCGAGGAAAGCGGCATCCAACGTCCAGTTGTTCATCGACGGCCTTGACGTAGTCGCCCTTATCGACGCGGGAGCTGACTAGTCGGTCATGAGCGGGTCATTCGCTTCCAAGCTAAAGAAAGTTACGACCAGATGGAACGGTCCGCACATACGCACAGCAGGAGGCCACCTCGTCACCCAAAGTGGAATGTGCACATCGCGCGTCACCATAGACGCACTACGTACCCTGCGGAGTTCGTCATTTTGCCTAACTGCTCCCGCGACGTAATTCTAGGAATGGACTTTTTGACGAAAAATGGCGCAATAATTGATCTGCAGACGAGGTCGATAACGTTTTCTTCCGATCACTCCACGACGCCGCTGCCGAACCTCGGACACCGTGCTGCTGTAAGGATCGCCGACGACCACGTCACCCTGCCACCCCGCGCAAGCTTCATGATCGCCGTCTATTGTGAAGGTGCTGCCCCTGACGTCGACGCTGTCGTGGAGACTGACCAAAGGTTGCTTCTACACCGCGGTGTGTCTGTCGCAAGAGGCATTGCGCGGTTCAAGCAACGCAGATCCCACGTTTTGGTCACCAATTTCACCGAGGAGTACCAGCATCTAAACAAGGGCGCTGCAATTGCGTTCCTCGATGAAACGCAAGAAGCGAGTCAAGTGATCGCGGTCGCCACCTTTGAACGCGCACGCGCAGATGCTTCCAGGCTGCCACATCCTTTCGACGTGAACCCGGCGCTGTCGCGAGAAAATCGGGACAGATTACTGGAGTTGCTTCGTCGCTACATCAAGTGTTTTTCCTCCAACTCGAAGTTACGTTAGACATCTTTGGCGAAGCACCGGATAATAACCGAAGATGGAGCCCGACCTACCAGACAGTCACCGTACCGCGTTTCTTCAAACGAGCGCGAAGCCATCTGGACTCAAGTAGATGACATGCTCAGCGACGACATAATACAGCCATCGAAAAGTCCGTGGGCTGCGCCGGTTGTACTCATGAAGAAAAAAGATGGCACTTTAAGATTCTGCGTTGACTACCGGAGACTAAACAAAATCACCAAAAAGGACGTGTACCCCCTGCCACGAATCGACGACGCCCTCGACCACCTCTGCCACGGCAAGTACTTCTCATCCATGGATCCGAAGACCGGCTACTGGCAAATTGAAGTGGACGAGGAGACCGAGAGGAGACTGCATTTATAACACCGGACGGTCTATACGAGTTCAAGGTGATGCCGTTTGGGCTGTGCACGGCGCCCGCAACGTTTCAGAGAGTCATGGACACTGTGCTAGCATGCCTGAAGTGGCACACTTGCCTCGTATACCTCGACGACGTTGTCGTATTCGCCCGGACTTTCGACGAACACCTCACACGGTTGGAATCTGTACTCGAGGACATTCGTACGTCGGGGTTAACGCTGAAGCCTGAGAAGTGCCGTTTCGCATACGAGGAACTCAAGTTCTTGGGTCACGTCGTGAACGCCGCAGGAGTCCTACCTGACCCGGCAAAAACATCAGCCATTGCGAACTTCCCAAGGCCGAAAGATAAGAAGGGTGTGCGAAGGTTTCTCGGACTGTGCGCATACTTCCGGCGCTTCGTCGCAAACTTCGCACGCATTGCAGAGCCACTCACGCGCCTGACGAAAGAAAGCACCCCTTTCAGCTGGGAAAACGACCAAGAAAAGACAATCTGCGAGCTGCAACAACGCTCATTTCGACGAAAACGCCGAAACGAAAATGCACACGGACGCCAGTGATACCGGTTTGGTTGCCGTCCTCGTCCAAAAGCAAAGCGGTTACGAAAAGGTAATCGCCTATGCAGGCCGTGGTCTGTCGAAGGAGGAGAGAAACTACTCTGCCTCCGAGAAAGAGTGCCTGGCTATCATATGGGCCATTTCAAAATTTCGCCCGTACGTCTATGGTAGACCGTTTAAGGTTGTGACAGACCATCATGCGCTGTGTTGGCTCGCCAATTTGAACGACACCTCTGGCCGTCTTGGGCGGTGGAGCTTGCGCCTGCAAGAGTTCGGCGTTACAATATTCTACAAATCTGGCAGGAAACACTCCGACGCTGACTGCCTGTCCCACGCCCCCGTCGACCCACCACCACAGGACTCCGATGAAGACAGTGCGTTCTTCGGAGTCGTGACAGAGAGCGACCTAGCCGCCCAGCAGCGTGCCGACCCTGACCTCCGCGCCATGATCGACGACCTCGAAGGACGCAACGTCGCCGTGCCTAGGGCGTTCAAGCGCAACTTACCAGCGTTCAGCCTCAAAAACTCCATCCTAGTGAAGGAGAATTTCAACCCCGGAACGAGGATGAATTATCTACTTGTCATCCCCGCAGACCTTCGTGACGAAATTTTAGAAGCGTGCCACGACGACCCGTCTTCCGGACATCTCGGAACAGCTCGCACGATTACAAAAATCAAGGCGAAATACTTCTGGCCCTGCCTTACATCCAATGTCACCCACTACGTCCGGAGCTGCCGTGACTGCCAGCGACGAAAAACACCACCGACGAGACCCGCCGGACTTCTGCAGCCGATCGCAGTTCCAACAAGGCCCTTCCAATAGATCGGAATGGACCTTCTGGGCCCATTCCCTACATCCCGATCCACGAACAAATAGATTGTCGTAGCGACAGACTACATGACGCGCTACGCAGAGACCACCGCTATTCCGAGGGGAACTGCACAAGAAGTTGCAAAGTTCTTTATTAACCAAGTTTTGCTGCGACATGGAGCCCCTGAGGCCTTAATCACGGACCGTGGAACGACCTTCACTGCGGAGCTCATGCAAGGAATCTTACGCTACAGGAACACGGATCACCGAAGAACGACGGCGTACCACCACCAAACGAACGGACTAACGAAACGACTGAATAAGACAATCGCGGATATGCTGTCTATGTACGTCGACGTTGAACATAAGACGTGGGACGAAGTCCTCTCGTACGTCACGTTTGCGTACAACACGGATATCCAAGAAACCACGCAGATGACACCGTTCGAGCTCGTCTACGTAAGACGGCCGACTACGATGCTCGACGCCATGCTTCCGCACGTAGAAGACGACGACCTCAACGCCGACGTCCAAGGATACCTCCAACTTGCGGAGGAGGCCCGCCAGCTCGCTCGAGTTCGTATAACGGACCAGCAACTGGTGGATGCCGGACGCTACAATCTCCAACGCCGAGACGCCGAGTACCATCCTGGAGATCGTGTTTGGCTTTGGACTCCAATTCGACGACGTGAACTCAGTGAGAAACTTCTACGACGCTATTTCGGACCCTACCGGATTCTACGACGTGTTGGCGAACTAACGTATGAAGTGATCCCCGATAGTGACTCCCGTACATCACGACGACGCACGCGGCCCGAAGTCGTCCATGTGGTTCGCTTAAAACCTTTCTACGGACGACGACGAACTTTTATTTTAATTTGTTTGGACTGTCCCTTATGTTAGCATCGGGTCAATGCACTCTTAGAGGGGGGTAATGCCGCGAACCATGAATTGGGTTTGTTTATTTGTGTTTTGTTTTTTCGGCCTGGCTGCGCCGGCCTGTGCTATTACTGTTTTCACAACGTTTCGAACAAACGCTATCCCAGCGTTTCGAACAAACACTATCGAACAGCGCTTCGCGCGTTCCGAACAAACAGCGTTTCGAACAAACGCTATCACAGCTTTCTCGATACAGTTTGACTATTCCAGAAACCCTCGCGCCGAGGTATATAAATTCCCGCACAGCCGATGCCGCGACATTCGATCGCCGACGCTCACTAGCGTGCACGTCGTTTTGCCGACCCCTGCTTCGCCACCTGCGTATTCTTTCAGTTGTTAGGGGAGCACAAGTTCGCACCAATAAACTTGTTTTCCTGATAGACAACTGCGTCGTCCTTTGCTGCGTGACAATATATATATATATATATATATATATATATATATATATATATATATATATATATATATATATGTATAAATATAGTCACGCGAAAGTCAAAAGAGACGCACGTTCGAAGCAGTTTTATTGACTTTCGCTCGAGGTCCAAGCTTCATCAGACTCAAGCTCAAGTGTGTAGCAACATTGCCGTTAAAATACACAAGAACGTATCTAGCAGAGCGAAGATACGCTAACCACAACTGATATATAAACGTCATCAATGAAAATGTTTGTGGACAGCTCAAGAGAGCCACCGAAGCAAATGTTACAATAATGACGCTAAAAGTATACACGTGTAAAAAATTAAAATCTGAAAGCTAAAAGCACTAAAATACAATGGCACAAAAACTTCCCAGTTCAATGAACATTGTAAGTAAACTTTTTTTACTTAGTTGATACAGAGACAAACAACCTAATTTTTCAGTGCATTCGTATGAACCAGACGCGATAGTTTCATACCTGTGAATGAGGAAGGATTCCCGATCTTCTCTGTCATTATTAGAGCGAAAGCCACATTCAAGTAACGTGACCTTGAGGTTATTAAAAGAGTGACCGGAAAGATGCCCATGTTTTGATATGGGCCAGGGTGGCAACGTGTTAGCGTGAGATTTATGATTGTTAAATCTTTTTTGAGAAGGGCCTTGTTTTTGTCCGATACACTGTTTGCCGCATATTGTACATTGAAGCGTATAAATTACATTTGTGGTGTCACAGTCGAAGTCACCTTTATAGTTTAAACGAAATGTTGCAGACGTACTGGCGACCTGTTGGAAAATGCACATATGAGGACATACCTTCTAACGCGGTTTGTGGTACGGTTGCCATCCGATGGCGTTTGGGTGGTAATGAGGAAGATGTTAGTATGTCGCGAAGGTTTATAGCTCGGCGGTACACTGCTTGTGGTGGTTCAGTCAATATGTGTTTCAAGCGCTCACTTCGCATGAGAATTATGGTGCTTGTTGGGTACAGCTGATACACGTGAGACTGATGCAAAGTGGGTTAGCACTAGGTTTGTCTGGAATGGGTGAGCAGGTGGCTTCACGGTGAAAAGAAGCGTTCTTTGGTCACATGTCTCTGCGTACTGGATCGCATCGTCAACTAATTGCGGTGGATACTTTTGCTTCAATAAGGCGTTTCAAGTGTTGCTTACTTTTTTTTGAAAGTTCGATGGGTTAAAGTTGAAGCGTAACGATTGGCTATACAGAATGCTGGCCTTGGTGTGTTTAACGTTGCAGCTGTCGAAATGCAAATATTGTTGTCGATCTATCGGCCTTCCTTACAGCGTGGTCAACAGTTTGTTGTATATAACGGAAATGGTCACATCAAGAAAGTTATTGGTGGACGAAGAATACGTATGAGAATATGATATCGAACGGTGGGCATTGTTCAAATCATTTAGGAATGCTAAAAGCTCCTGTTCACTATGTGGCCGTATAAGAAAACACGTCGTCAATGAAAAGTTTGTAATACAATAATGTAAACGTCTGCTTTATCAAAAACATATTTTCCAGGTGACCCATGAAAATGTGTGCGTGCTTTAGACCTATGATGTGCCCATCGACGTTCCACTGATTTTAATATAGTGTGTATCATCAAATCGAAAGTTATTAGGATCTGAAATGAGTGTTGTCAGAGTTGCTAATGTGCTGCTGTCAATCGGTTTTTTGACCACTATTCCTTCGTAGGATTCGGCGACAGTCGGATGCCGTAAATATGCGGAGTATTAGTATACAGAGATGCTACATCAAGTGTCACCAATAGGTAGCTGTTAGAAATAGTGATGTGAAGCATATCAGACAGAAAATGAGTAGTGTCTTTCCCGAAAGATGTGAATGTAACCGGGATATTGCTGATTAGAGAAGCAACACTGGATAAGTTTCTGTAATTTTGCTGGTGCTGCCTGGATGGCTCAGGCGTAGGTACTGCGAGGCTCGTGGAGGTTGAAAAGGTGGTTGAAAAAAAGACTCTATATGATCTATACACTAACACGTTAAATAAGTACCTGGCTGCATCGGTTGCTCCAAAGGGTCTCCGCATTTGTAGGAAACCTGCATTGTCTGACATGTCCGAATTCTATTGATGCAGACAGCATGACGCTTTAATAATGCTTCTTTAGAGCTTACTTGCATTGTGTTAGATCAATATACTCATTACAGGGACCGTCTTTAAAACAAGATTATGTACTCATAGCTAATTCTGACTTGTCATCAGCTGCGTCAGCTGAACTTGATTTATTTGCATCTAAAAAGCGCCATGACATTACCATGAGAAAAATCAAGAAATTATTCCGCAACGGTATTTTTTGTCCTCCTTCCAGTAAAAAAACCAAAAAACAGGTGAATCTGCAGATGCAGCTGCTTCATTTACCGATCTCGCAGTAGTGTGCCACGATTTTTTGCAGTCTCGTTCACCTGGGTAGCCCATCAACCCATAGCAAAGCAACATTGTCAATATTTCAGACACAACACTGACGATCGATGAATGCAGCGTCCTTAGTTGTGGCCTCGTGTTTCGTCCAACAGGTGCACACAGTGAATTTCAGCTATAAAAATATTTGGTCAATTTCGCCCGTAATTTACACTTACGTGTATATTATCATGACAAGCCGAATGAAAGTAATATTAAGAACAAGCTGCTTTCACACAAACACTGAGTGGCGCCTTCCCAACGCGGTAGATGCTTCGATATGTATATTAAAGCTGTTCAGCGGGACATTCAGGAAGTATATATAAAACGCGTACATTTTCACAGCAATCGTTTTTATAGCGAGCTTAAAGCCCTAAAATTGTTGTCATCCCGCACTGACTTCATCATAAAGTCAGCAGATAAGAGTGGTGCTGCTGTATTCATGAATAAGTCTGTATATACAGCAGAGGCACACAAGCCGCTATCAGATACCAGGTTTTATAAACTACTTTATCATTCCCCAACAGAAGACAGTAGGCCCCTAGTCCAACGCACTATTCTAGACCTGATTACAGAGAAACAAAATGGCTGACGATGCAACTGATTCATTCGTTCCACAAAGTCCGGTAGCTGCTGGCTTTTACCTGCTACCAAAATATACAATGAAGGCAATCCTGGCCGTGTTATATATTTCAGCAGAGGTACTGATACAGAAAACATATCCAGTTTTGTAGATTCCCAATTCAGCAATATCCCAGCTACTCTTCAATTTTTTGTTAAATACACTACTTATCATCTGTCGAATATGCTTGGCATCACTATTCCTAACAGCTCCCTATTGGTGACACTTGATGTAGCATCTTTCTATACTAATATTCCGCATGTTGACGGCATCCGGCCTGTCATCAAGTTCTACGAAAAACGGTGACCGAGAAAGCGCTTAACAGCAACACATTGCCAACTCTGCTAACACTCATTTAAGATCCTAAAAGCTGTCGATTTGATGATACACACTATATTCAAATCAGTGGAACGTCGATGGACACACCATAGTTCTAAGTTACGTACACATTTTCATGGGCAACCTGGAAAATACGTTTTTGATAAAGCAGACATTTAAAATATTTTATTACAAGCACTTCATTGATGACGTGTTCTTTATATGGCCACATGGTGAACAGGAGCTACTTGCATTCATAAATGATTTGAACAATGCCTCCCTTCAATATTATATTCTCATCCGTATTCTTCGTCCACCATTACTTTTTTGATGCGACAACTTTCGTTATATACAACAAACTGTTGACCACGCTGTATGGAACGCCGATAGATTGACAAAAATATTTTCAATTTGACCGCAGCCACGTTAAACACTCCGAGACCAGCATTCCATATAGCAAATTGTTACAATTCAAAAGAATCTTCTCTAACCCATCCAACTTTCAATAAAATTAGGAAACACGAAAAATGCCTTGAAGCAAAAATATCCGCCACAATCAGTTGACGATGCAATTCAGTGCACAGATACATGTGACCGCACAACTCTTATTTTTACCGCGAAGCCACCTACTTAGCCATCCTAGAAAAACTAGTGCTAACCCACTTTGCATAAGTCTGACGTGTATCGGCTGTACCTAACAAGCACCTTAACATTCTCATGCGATGGGAGCGCCTAAACACATCTTTGCTGAACCACCCCGAGCAGTGTACCGCAGAGCTAGAAACCTTCGCGACATACTATCATCTTCCTCGTTACCTAAATGTGCCCACCCAAACGCGATCGGATGCCATCCATACCACAAACCGCGTTGGAAGTCAATTGGTTGGTAAGCGAAGCTATTTGGTTGGTAAGACCAGTTGGTAAGCGCATATGTGCGCTTACCAACTGGTCACCAGTACTTCTTCAACATTTCGTTTAAAACTTGAAGGTGACTTTGACTGTGACTTTAAGAATGTAATTTGTATGCTTGAATGTACAATATGCGGCAAACACTATATCGGACAAAAAGAATGCCCCTTCCAAATATGATTTACTTATCGTAAATCTCACGCTAACATGTTGCTGCACCTGCCCATATCAAAACTTGTGCATCTACCCAGTGA
The DNA here is from genome assembly GCA_013436015.1 of Rhipicephalus annulatus. NCBI lineage: Eukaryota > Metazoa > Arthropoda > Arachnida > Ixodida > Ixodidae > Rhipicephalus > Rhipicephalus annulatus. Next base: position 1,323,897 of record WOVY01010535.1, on the reverse strand, counting down.
CTGTTTTAATAAACTCCAGGTCACGTTACTTAAATATAGCTTTTGCTTTAATTATGAGAGGAAAGCTTGGAAATCCTCTCTCATTCACAAGCTCGATACCATTGCGTCTGGTGTAATTGAATTCACTGCAAATATGTTGTTTGTCTCCGTAATCGACATGGTGGAAATAAGTGTACTTACATTGTTAATTGAACTGTGAAGTTTTTGTGCTTTTGTATTGTAGTGCTTTCAGCTTTCCGACTGAGTGAGTGAACAAACTTTATTTAACCAGCGGATTGAGGCGTGGGCCTGAACCGCGCCAGGTGTGGTGGAGAGACGCTGTCCCTCAGCCACCTCCTGAGCTCGCAGGATGGCCCATGTTTGATCTGCCCAATCTGAGCTAATCAGCGCGGCTCTCCACCGCGCCCCAAGTTGTTCTGGGGCGACTGCATTGTCGTCTTGTATCTGTGCGCACTCTAAAAAATATGCTCTAGGGTGACATGTCTCATGCTACATAGCCTACACGAGTCATCTGGGGTAGATTCGTTCGGAGTAGATGCGATTAAGGTGCTTCGGGTTGGGAAATGTTCTACTTTGAAGTTGCCTCCAGTCAGCCTCCTGAGATCTGTCAAATGTGGATCTAGGTGGTGAAAATCTGCGCCTCGACTTTTGGTAGAATTGTATCATGTCGCAAAACGTAAACACTCTGTCCCTCTCCCACCACTTCTCTCGTCCCGGTACCTCAGGGGAAGCTCTATCGCGAGTGCGGTAAGTGAGACCTCGCGCTACGTGGTGAGCTTCCTCGTTGAGGTTCAGAATGCGGGACGCACACGGGGTGTGGGTTGGAAACCATGTAATATACCTTTCTTCGAATTCCTCGGAAGATATAAGATTTGCCTTGCGGATTAGTATGTTAGTTGGCTCGAGAGATATTCTTTCTCGTCCATAGTTACGTATTGCCGAATGCGAGTCACTGATGACATACCTACACTTTGGGGAAATAATGGCCTGTGCTATAGCCACCTCTTCCGCGATTTCTGAATTATCAAAGCGTATAGAGCACGCGCGTATAGAGCACGCGCTTACGCATAACGCAAACCAAAAAGAAGGGCTCAAAATTACAGGCCGTCGGGCGCCACAAAGGTCGTTTTCTCCTAGTCTCACTTGTCAACCTCCATCTACCAGTACCCACTATTTAAATCCAAAGAGAAAAATAGTAAGTGAGGTGTGATCTGTCTAACTAGTCGTAGATGCGTGGCAGCGCGTACACGTTCTTTTTAGTCGCGCTGTTCAACTTCCGGTAATTGACGCAAAAGCGTAGCGTTCCATCTTCCTTTTTGACTAGGCCGACCACATAGGACCATGCTCTGTTGAAAGGCTGCTGTCAAGCATTTTTTGACCTGGCGTACAAATGGCTTCTCGTTCCTTCGTTGACACGTGGTAAGGCTGATGGTGTACTGGGCGGCCATCGTCACAAGGGACGATTCCGTGCCTAGTGTTTGCCGTCTGGTGCACCTTAGAAGAAGTAGGGAAGCATGACTTGAGTTCAAGCAAGAGCTTTCAGTGTGGTGCTTGGTTTTCTAGTGAGAGGTCAGAATTAATATCGATATAGCTTAGAAACGTATCGGCGGCCTCTACTGCGTCCTACGTGAAGCAGGTGGGAACGGTTCCTAATTATTCTGCAAACGCTAACGGGGTGCCTTAGAAGAGGTTTCAGTGCTAGTTACTGAAATTTGTAACCAACAGTTGAGATCGGCCATCACGGAACTCTACGATATTCCTAGTCGCGCAAAAATCTTCAGTCAGCAGCTGTTCAAAATTACTTTTCGCAATCCACAGCATGTGACGTCGACTATATAACTCTGGCTTTTGGAGGGAGCGTTACACTCTCAGCAAAAACTCGAAGAATGTCAGCACGCTGTTGTTCGTACTGCTTGTCAATTGCTCGGTCGGCTGATAAACTGTTGCTAAGCTCTTGAAGATCAATGACAGCTCCATAGTTCTTGAGGAAGTCAACATTGTGAACGGCGTCGCGTGAAGATTCATGGAGCACAAAGAAACTTGCTACGAAAGTAAAACCGCAGACCCGAACTCTACTCGTGAAGGTTGCAAGGAGAGAGACGGTGTGGCTACCAGCCGTTCAAATCACGCAATCTTGCCAGGGCGTGATTACCTTCTTTAGTAGAGTGGTCAGTTTCGCGCTTAGTATTGAATAGTCAGCCCTGGTAGCCACGAAAGCACCAATTGCATAGCCGTCGATCAGCAACAGTATATCCAGAGAAAGCCGACATACCGTTCAGTCGAATCTACACCCTTGTCTGTTAGCATCATTCGGAGGCCTTCAGCACGTCGACTGGCAGCAACCTCGCCTCCAAAGGTCACTTTCGTTAGCTTTTGCCGGCGAGGACTGGGGAAGTGCACGCCGGCATGTCACTGGGATGGAGAAAAAAAGCACCTCGGTGACGGTGAGTGCAACTGCAGTTCAGAAATCAGTGGCATGCGCTGCCGAGCCACGTCGTGCTCTATGTCACGGAGTCGTGGACCATATCGAGGAGGCGCTGATTTTACTGAAAAGCCCGGAAGCCCGAAGCGCCGGTATGGGCATTGGCGGTACAAATTGTCCTCTTTATCGCATTGGAAGCAGAGATCGACGATTGGGAGGGCGTCAAACATCACATTGCCAAGGTGATGCGCATCCGTCGTCCAGGTAATGTGCTGGTTGCTTGGCAAGATGTGCAGGACTGGCGTAAAGGGAGGGCGGCTGTGCGTTTGTGTTCTCGTAGTACCGGAGTGGCAGCTTCGAATGACGTCAAACCGTAGAATGTCCCTGAACGAACAGCGGGGAAGAGGAAGCAGCAGTATTAGAGGCTTCCCCATATGTTGCACGCTGGTACATAGCCGGGGTGGATGTAGTGTTATCTTGACTCACAGGATCACGAAAGACCTGATGCAGCTCGTCCTTGACCAGGCACTCGAAGCAACTCACCGCAGGTAGTGGTGGTGTGGCAGCCTCATGCAGCTCATCGCGTACTATAAAGAGGATAAGGTCGCGTAGGCAATCGGTTTTGCTCCCAATAGCCGTGAGAATTTGAGAAGCAGACGTGTTGTTCACTTGCCGCTTTTGCAGGGTGGATTGAAACTGAAGCATCTTTCCCATCGTGACCGCTTCGGACAAAAAGCTCGGCGACCGTTTTTGGAGTGCTCCGTACAAGGCCACCGAAACGCTTCTCCTTACCGCCTCGCATCCGGTGACGCAACTTCTCTTATCTGTCATTCTCAGATCAACCTGTCGGAACAGGTGCGTCATATCTTCGGCATAGGTCATGACAGTCTCATTGGGCATCTGGATGGGGGGGGGGGCTGAATTGCTCGTTCTGCTCGTTCGTGGCGATCAGCACCTGTGTAGGCATCCATCAGCCAGTGGCAGAATTCGAGCGGCGATGTCACCTGTTCCTCATGGTTCAGGTACCACGTGCTTGCACCGTCCTCCAAGTAAAAGTACTCACGTCGTAGTTTGGTTGCGTCGTTCCGTTCGTTCAAGGCAGCCACGCGGTCGAAGTCGACCAACCGGTCCTCGACATCTTCAAGCTGGATCTCATGAAATGGTATTGAATTCTGTGGACGTTCGAGGGTGTACCGAGTCGCCGTTCAGTTTTCCGTACCTGTTGAAGTGGTTTGAACGGACGGCCTCATCATAGTCGTGTGAACTCTTACTTCAACTTCGGGTAGTAATCCACTGATCCTGTGGCTGGTCCGATGACCGGGAGTGTTAACTAGCACTGGGCTTGTAGTGAGGCTTCAGGAGGGATCTGAAACATCCAAGAGAGGATTTCCTGCACCTCCACCATTTGTCACGTTGCTCCAGGGGTCTAGAGAAGGTTTATCGAGGTGTGAGAAACAGGGTTTTCACCAAGCACGTCGGCTGAGCTTCCTCGCCAGAGTGGGGGCGCGCGCGCACTTCGTTCTTCAGCGGTTTGAGCCCTTGTCTTGGCATACCACCCACTAGTTCAAGTAGGTTGCAATATATATAAAAAATAATAGGGAATGTGTTTGAAGCCCTTAAGAAACTCCGAAGTTACGGACACTGGCCTAAAGGACGTACGATTGATGCACACACGCTGAGAACGAACAGTAACGACTGCTCTGATCCATCGTATGACAATAAGGTGCAAGACTAGACAAAACAGTTTTATTAACAGGTGTCGATGAAGTACCTTGTCGAACGCCTTAGCATAATCGAAAAATAATGCGTCTACCTGGGCCTTATTATCGAAATTTGAGTGCAGGTCGAAAAGAAAAAAAAACAAGCTGAGTTTCACAAGAAAGACCATTGCGAAAACCTGGCTGTGGTGGATAAAAAAACTGTTCAAATTGAGAAAGTTGACATAGTTTGTGTAAATGATATGTTCCAGGATTTTGCATGGCGTACTCGCTATTGAGATGAGCCTATAGTTTAATGGTGAAACTTTATTACCAGACTGGTAAACTGGAATAACCTTGCCGGCTTCCATTCGTTTTGTAGAGGGCCTGAAGACAAAGACTGTGTGAAAAACAAGGCTAAGAGTTTAGAGGTGATGTTATCAATGGTCGCGGAAGACGAAACATTCAATATTAGCAATCAGTGATGCAACGCTTCGGCTAAAAATTTTAAAGCTGCATTGTTGACATGGAAGAGGTAGAACCAAAGTCTATTGAAATAGGTCGCGAAGGCTCAAGCGAAAAGCGCTTCAGACGCCATGGCCAGCGTCATCAGAATGCCGAGTTACGGGAGATGCTATTGAAGCGCGACCATTTGTGGAGGGAACGAACACTAATAAAGAAAAACCAAGTTTGATTCAAAGTTAGAACAATCGATAGGTTTCACAGAATAGATTCTTTTTCGCCAACAATACTAGGTAGCTGTAATTAACGAAGAGTTTATGATGGTTTTGAATATTACGAACATTTTTTTCTAGCGCACTCTGCTCCCGCTATTATTACTCAGTGCAGCCCTTGCACTACATGGGTATACATGGCAAGACCCGCCTATAAAATTCATCTACGAAGACACCCCACCTCCCCTCCCCCCACGTGTTGTAGTGGTACGCTTGCTAGCGCCTCTGATGTGTGCGAAATTGTTAGGTGCGTTTTATTGGTGGTAAACGTCCTTATTGAGGTGTCAACGGACAGCATAATGATGAAAATTATATTTAATGCCGAGTGCTTTGCTCGGTAGCCCGGGGAACGATGTTCTGTGCAAAATAGAAGTGTCAACAAGCATACGTCTGGTGACCAATGCCTTCTAGATAGGAAACAAGGACAATGCTGCGCAATTCACTGCTCACTGGACCTTCAACCAGCAGTATTCCAGCAGCCCGGTTTCCTTCTTGAGCATGCAGTGCCAACTATGTGCGCTATTGGTGAGGAGATTGCCAAGTTTTCTTTGACGGTAAAATTCACATGTCTTCATTCGCACACCTAGCGGTAATTTATCTGTGCATAGTGCAAAAAACCATAACGCAGGGAGTGTCAGCAGAGTTTTTTCTTATAATTTTGTTCAGTGTAATTATTTGAGATAATGTGACCAATAAATGACACTACCATTTCTTCATTTTGACGCGACTATGCGTCATTTTCTCCTTTTAAAACAACATCACAAACATTGTGCATGCTAAAAAACCTGCGTATTTGTTAAACAAATATGCCATGCTGCAGATATTCCACGTATGCTGTTGGTTGCCTTAACCCATCGGGGGAAGATGTGACGATTGACCAATAAATGTTTGCAGAATAAGTTTTCTTCTAAAACAGAGGCAAAGTGAACAGTAATACACTCAAACATGAATATTTAGTCTTGGGTCCATAATATATTTGCTGGCATTGCTAGAAGTACACTCATGGACGACTCACCGGCGATCGCCTAAGCGCGAGTCCGTAGTGATCAGGGGGGTATGAAAAGTACCTTGAGACCAAATTTCCTGCTAGTGACACAAAGTGACGTCACTTTTTTACTAGCAGTTGTGCACATCTGCTTTGTTTTTGTTCTGCCGTAAGTGTTTCCTCCTCACAGAGATGGCGCTAAGTTTCAAGAGCTGCTGATCAGCCAATATTTCTGAACACATGGTCTTCTAAGGTGCCTTCGCTACCAGTCTATATGTACGTTACTAGAACGAGGATGATATATGTACCTTAGTAAAACAAGGGTCCATACGGAAGAGGAGAGGGCCTAGAACGCTACCTTGAAGGACGCCGGATGTACATCCGCTAGGGGAGAAACACAGTTAATAAATACGGTGAATTGTTAGCAAGATAATTAGAAATTTCTAATTCAAGATAAGCTAGCAGACTCCAGTTCGACGGAATTCAATTAGAAAACTAATCGACGATGAGCCACCCGGTCAAAAGCTTTGGAAAAGTGAAAAAAAAACTGCTCTCGGTTTGTATATTGTTGTCCATGTTAAAGTTCAAATCAGTAGTAAGGTCCAGTAACTGCGTATCACACGACATATTTTAAAGAAATTTATGTGGATTTGTTAAAACGAAATCACGCCACCTTGAGGGGCTCCGGATGTTACATCAGTTAGGGGAGAAACAAAGGTAGTAATTCCGGTGAATTGTTTGTGAGGTGATAAGAAATTTTTAATCCAAGACAAGCTAGCGCAGTCCAGTCTGACGAAATTCAATTTAGAAAGCAATCGACAATGAGCCACTCAGTCATAACCTTTGGAAAAGTCAAGAAAATCAATGTCAATCTGTAGGTTGTTGTCTTTGTTAAAGTACAAGTCAGTAGTAAGTTTAAGCTATTGCGTATCACACGACATATTTTTACGAAATCCATGTTTATTTATGAAAAACAAATTGCGTACTACAAGAGAAAGAATTTGCGTACTACAAAGGCCAGAAGCGTGACAGCGATCGCACCTCATAGCCTTTCCCATCTTTTTATTCAAGCCTCAGATCGATTACTTACATACACAGAGCAGTAAGGAGTTTTATTCAGAAACAAGAGCCTGCACCGGCATCCTGTCGGTGCAACATCATTCAGACAAACGCAAACCTCACAAAGTATGGTTTGTGAAGTGCATGTTTTTTGAGGGAAGCATTTCCCAATGGGCATTGAAACTCCCTCGGACATCCGGGTAAAGTCCGAACATACACGTCCTAAACAGGTGTCCATGGGACATCCGAGAGATACATTTGTCTGAATAAATTTTAAAACCATTTGGATTGTCCAGCGGACGCCCTCCGGACTTAACGAGGAGGACGTATTGTGAATATATATATATATATATATATATATATAAGGGAAACAAGTCTATACTTAAGGGCTTATTTTTTGTGTTTTTACACAATAAAAATGAGATCTAACAGACAATAATGCCAAAAAGGCATAGGGGAAATTATTAGGCCAACTGTAATGTAAGTAAGAAGAAAGAAAAGTGGGTGAAAAGATAACTTGCCGTGGGCAGCATCCGAACCTGCGACCTTAGCATAACTCGTTCGATGCTCTATCGCTGAGCTACCACGATAGCTATTACCCCAGACACTTCATTAGGTATCTACGTCAATTTAAACGTGGGAGTGTCAGTCAGCGCCCTTAGTAGCCATGGCGGCGAGTGTGGCACACTCTTTATAAGCCTGTTTGGCGTCACGTAGCACGTAAACTTATTACTATCCGGCAGCTGGCCGATAGTCCTCTGTATACAACCTGAAGGCACCAAGTCTGCCAGTACGAGACTCTCGTTAATTAATAAGGAAAACAAGTGTATAGTTAAGCGCTCGTTTTTTGTGTTTTTACACAATATTAATGAGATCTAACAGACAATAATGCCAAGGAAGGTCTAGGGGAAATTATTAGGCCAATTGTAAAGTAAGTAAGAAGAAAGAAAATTGGGCGAAAAGATAACTTGCCGTGGGCAGGATCCGAACCTGCGACCTTCGAATAACGCGTTCGATGCTCTACCGCTGAGATACCACGACAGCTATCCCCCAGCCACTAAATTGGGTATCTATGTCAATTTAAACGTCACGCTCACGGCTGGTTATTTTTTCACACTGTTCTTTCTTCTTATTTACATTTCATTGGTTCTAATAACTTCCCCTGTACATTCCTTGGCCTTACTGTCTTTTAGATATCATTAATATTGTGTCAAAACACGGAAAAACGAGCCCTTCGGTATACACTTCTTTCCCTGATATATATATATATATATATATATATATATATATATATATATATATATATATATATATATATATATATTGTCCTACTTACCATACAGTATACATTGTATTTGGTACGTGTTTCATAAAAAGCCATATCAGTCGCAAGAATGTCTACCGTGTATAGGTCTGCATCAACATAGTATTTTTTTTTTCACAATATATCTGTATTTTGTGGCGGTTATAACCACTATTTCATTTCTTTGTTCCGAATTGCGTTCACTGTGTACCTTCAATACAAGTTTCCATTTTAGCAAGTTAAAATTTTACGTTTCTTTATTGCTTAAAAAATCAAATTATTATACGCTTTATGTATTCATGTAGTTTATACCTACATAATTTTTCACACTTTAATGACATAACAAAGCTTTTTAGTCAGCATTAGGAAACTAGGATGCGCAAATAGTGTGTGCGTCTGCGCGGCTGTAACCATTATACTTTACTTGATTGGGTGTGTTACCCGCTGCTCGACTGACGACCGCCTCTTCAAGGGTTGTGAATAAATCGATTTATCTTGCGTTTTGTGTTCGTGTTTTCTATTTTTGACGTGCTGCTGATTAAGAAAATGCACTATACTCAATCAGGACGTGTGGCTTTGTATCGTGGAGCACTCTCCAGGTATGCACCACATCGCTGCTGTCGGCGTTCTGATACCACCGTGTTCACCACGTTTCTCGTCCCATGTGCATGATAAGTGAGCTTTTGTGTACGTGGCAAGCCCGTTTGTGGGTAAAATTTCATTAGGGTAAAGGCAAAGTTCTGCGAACATAAGAAAAATCGAGTTTTTCTTCTGTATGGAGTGTGAAGCAGGGAGCACATGCACGCGCAGCGGGAATTCGGCGGCAGTCTCGAGCTGAGTTGAGGCGGCGCTCACCTCTGTCGGCAAAGGTGTTGGAGCGAGGTCCTATTCGCGAGTGACCACTATTTTTGTTTAATGATTCTGGGGCGTTTGTTAGCTGTAGGCGTTGATCATAGCGAGGGCGTGTAAGCCCTTCATATTTATTGTGCGGTATTGAAATGAACATGTACACGGCAGTTTCATATGGTGTACGTTTCATATTGTTATCCGTTATGACTACTATAAGAGAAGTTTTTTTTCTTGCGACTGGCCGAATATATGGCAGTGTGCGAATCCGCACCGGCATGCGTCATTATAACCTACCACGATATTCGAGTTGATGAGTGTTCGGGTGCAGAGTGTTGCATCTTCTTAGGCAGGGTTCGGAAAGGTTGCCTTACGTAAAGTGTTCATGCAGCTCGTATATTGAAATTAGAACTTGCGTTATACACCTGCAAACTATATATTGCCTGATGCGGCCGCAAACCGAACATTTTAGGCCATTCGTTAAACGTGAACTTCATTTTTGAACAAATATTTCATGGCTAAATGTGACCTATTTGTTATACACTTCTGTGCGAGCAACGATTCGGTCATTAGTCCAAGTGTTCGAGCACTATTTATTTTACTCTGCTTGTTTCCCTTATGTTTGTATTGTTATTTTTGTTTTGGTTTATTAAATATTGTATACGCCTCACCCAACCCTGGTGTTGAAACTTTGCTAAACGTAATTTCACTTTTTTTTTCACTAGACAGCCTGTGATGCTTAGGTGTGGGGCACTGTATTTATATCCAACCAGAATCCTTGAAGCTAATGACCATAGTTTAGCAGCACACGATAAGAATTTAGTGACAATAACTTCGGGCATTATAGATATTGCTACGTAGCTGACGTATCAGCATTCAGAAGACGACAACGAGGAAGTAATCTGTTGGTTGTGCGTGCTGCTTCCATGTTGGCCGACGCCATACGCATCAGTTTAAATATAGATTTTAAATAGACACGCCTCGTGTCATTTTCACGTAACATCTTTGTGGTGGAGGTGCGGGGTAAGCAATCGGCGTCCAGATGGAGACGTCCAGACGTATAAGCAACCGAGTAGGAATACTCCTGTAGGCGTAATGCCCAACGACCAAGTCGTCCAGTGGGGTCCTTCAGCGAAGAAAGCCAACACAGCGCGTGATGATCTGTGATGACACGGAAAGGACGGCCATACAAGTAAGGACGGAATTTAGAAACCGCCCAAACAAGAGCGAGACATTCCTGTTCTGTTATAGAATAATTGCGCTCAGACTTAGAAAGCAGACGGCTTGTGTACGCGATTACACGGTCGTTGTCCCGCTGAATTTGCGCCAAAACTGCACCGATTCCGTGACCACTCGCGTCTGTTCGCACTTCTGTGGGAGCATCGGGGTCTAAATGTGCAAGAATAGGAGGTGTCGTTAGAGCAGTGATTAGCTGAGAGAAGGCGTCAGCTTGAGGAGGGCCCCAAGAAAATGAAACGTCTTGTTTGAGAAGGTCGGTGAGTGGCCGGGCGAGTGCCGCAAAGTTTTTCACGAACCGGCGAAAGTAGGAGCAGAGGCCCACAAAACTGCGAGCACAATTGACAGAGCGTGGGACTGGGAAGCTTGTTACAGCGCGTACTTTCGCCGGGTCTGGCCGTACGCCGGCAGCGTCAACAAGGTAGCCCAATACGGTAATCTGACGAAGACCGAAGTGGCACTTGGAGGAATTGAGCTGCAGGCCGGCCCTTCGAAATATGGATAAAATGGTTGAAAGGCGTTCAAGGTGGGTTGCAAAGGTAGGTGAGAAAACGATCACGTCGTCCAGGTAACACAAACATGTCGACCATTTAAATCCTTGTAGGAGCGTGTCCATCGTTCTCTCAAAGGTCGCTGAGGCGGTCTTTTCTCGGTTCATTTCATCTACAGCAATTTGCCAGTAGCCAGATCGGAGGTCGAGAGATGAAAAGAAGGTGGCGCCATGGAGGCAATCAAGGGCATCGTCAATGCGTGGTAGAGGGTACACGTCTTTTTTGGTAATTTTGTTGAGGTGGCGATATTCAACGCAGAAACGCCATGAGCCGTCTTTCTTTTTTACTAATACCACGGGAGATGCCCAAGGGCTCGTTGATGGTTCGATTACGTTTTTCGTAAGCATTTTGGCCACTTCTTTCTGAATCACTTCTCGCTCAGACGCTGACACGCGGTACGGCCGACGGTGAATGGGCGCAGAGTCACCAGTGTTGATTCGGTGAGTGACAATTTTAGTCTGGCCCAAGGGACGATCGTTAGTGTCGAAAATGTCACTGTATGAGGCCAAAACTTGGCAGAGGGCGTCGGCCTGGTGAGGCGACAGCTCCGATCCAATCATGTTTCGAAAAATAGCATCGTCTGATCTGGGTAACCGTGAGACTGCGCTTCGATCAAGAGCAGATACAGTGACAACACTGACATCGTCCTCTGTTATGGCAGTTAGCTGGGCTAGAGACATCTGGCAGGGCAACAATTGAGGGGTGAAACCAAAGTTAAGGAGTGGAAGTAACACACATTTATCCGCTATGGTCGCGACGGTATAGGGCACAGTAACACTGCGCGTCAGCCAAACGTCAGTAATTGGCGTAACGATATATTCACCCTCAGGAACGGGAGGGGTCGATGACAAGGACACGTACGTGACGGCTCGAGGTGGCAGGCGAACGAAAGTCGTTGGGCTCAAGCTGCTGGTGGGCTTTGGAGAGTAGTCGGCAAAAATTGGTAGATCAAGACTGAGGGTACCAGACGAACAATCAATTAAGGCCGAGTGCGCCAAAGGAAATCAAGGCCATGTATGAGGTCATGAGGGCAGCGGGCTAGCACGGCAAAAAGGACCACGGCGTGACGACCGGCAATGCTGACACGAGCAGTGCACATTCCGATTACTGGTACAGTACCACCATCGGCCACACGTATTACCTGCGTCGTAGATGGCGTCATAATTTTTTGTAAGCGGCAGCGTAGAGAAGCACTCATAATAGACAAGTGCGCACCTGTGTCAATGAGGGCGGTCACAGGAACATGGTCGACTTGTACTTCAAGCAGGCTACGGTGCGTGGGAAGCGTAAGTAGAGGATTTTCGGCCGTCATTGGTATTGCAGCTTCACCTCTATAAGCTGCAATATCTAGTTTTCCTGCTGCGGTCGTCCAAAGAAGCTCGGCGAGGAAAAGCGCCGAGGTGGCGGAGAGCGGGATTGGCGACGTAGCGGCGACGGGGAGCGAGAACTGCGGCGACCGGACGAAGGGGCGTCAGGGTAGCGGCGACCGGGCAAAGGGGCGTCAGTGGAAGGCTCGTAGGATGACGACGAATAGAAATTGAAGGGTGTGGCAACTGAACGTCGAGGGGTCGTCGGATACATGAGCGCCGAGGTAGAGAAAGTCTGACGTGGTTGGTTTGACCAACGGCGGCGGCAATAGCGAGAAACGTGCCCAGGCTGGTGGCAGGAAAAACAAATAGGCCGGTCGTCGGGTGTTCGCCATTCCGAAGGGTTACGGAAGGGCATTGTTGGAGGTGAACGGCGAGCGTGTCCTCGGGAGTAGGACGGGGCTTCAGGGCGAGTCAAGGGACATGCTGATGGAAGTCCGAGATTCGCAAACTCCTGCCTCACCACAACTTGTATTAACGCCACTGACGGCTGTTGTTGGTCAGAGGCGAGCGTTGCGAAAACGGGTGGCTCAAGAGGAGCCGGACAGGCGGCTTCGATTTCCCGACGAACAATGCGTGTGACGTTGTCATACGTTGGGGACTGGCGGGCGGCTTCACACGATGAGGTCGCGGCCGTGTTGGGCAGCCGGGTGAATCGCTGAGTAATACGGCGGCTCTTGGCTTCTTCGAACCGCCGGCACTCTTTAATAATGGCGTCGACGGTGGCAACGTTGTTGTAAACAAGAAGATTAAATGCGTCGTCTGCTATGCCTTTCAGCACATAGGCCACTTTCTCCGACTCACTCATGTGCTCGTCAATCTGGCGGCATAGGGCGATGACGTCGTGAATGTACGCGACGTACGACTCCGTCGACGTCTGTGCATGAGCCGCCAGTTGATTCCGCGCTGAGATCTGCCGCCCAACGGTGTCGCCAAAAAGGTCGCGGATCTTCTCTTTAAAGGAGTCCCAGCTCGTAATCTCCGCTTCGTGCGTCTCGAACCACACTCGCGGTAGGCCATCGAGGTAAAAAAGCACATTGGCAAGCATAAGAGTCGGGTCCCACCTATAGCTCGCGCTGACCCGTTCGTACCGGTTGATCCATTTGTCGACGTCAACGCCATCCTGACCGGAAAATACACCGGGATCACGAGCAGGAGGTAGAACCACGTATGTAGAAGTCACGGTAGGGGCAGGTGGCGAAGACGATGGTTGTTCAACCTGTGACATGGTTGGACCTTTGATGATGCCGCCGTTGCGGAGCTTCGTGATGAAGACGGGGAAGTACCCAGCACGTCGTGGTGCTTCTCTGCGACAACTCATTGACCGTCTCGAATCTGCTCCGAACTACACGTCACTTCGCATGTACGTCCTCCTGAATGGCACGCTGTACCGTCGTAGCCTCCAGCCAGGTGGCCCTGAGCTCCTTGTCGTGCCGAAAAATTTGCGTTCAACCGTGCTGCACGAGCTTCACGATGAACCAACTTCAGGTCTTCTGGGTGTATCTCGGACGTACGACCACGTGCGTCGCCGCTTCTTTTGGCGCGGTCTCGCCCGGTCCGTTCGCCGGTACGTGTCCTCCTGCGATAAATGCCAACGTAGGAAGCGACCTGCGCCCCCGGCTGGACTTCTTCAACCGATCTCCATCCCAACCGAACCTTTCTTCCGTGTTGGTATAGATCTTCTCGGTCCTTTTCCCGAGTCGAAATCGGGCAACAAGTGGGTCGCCGTTGCTATAGACTACGCGACTAGGTATGCCATCACTCGAGCGCTGCCCACCAGCACCGCTACTGACGTTGCAGACTTCTTGCTCCACGACGTCATCCTACACCATGGCGCTCCTCGCCAATTACTCACGGATCGTGGCCGCGCATTTTTGTCCCGTGTGATCGACGATCTTCTGCGCTCTTCCTCGACGAACCACAAGCTGACCACTTCCTATCATTCCCAAACAAATGGCCTTACCGAACGGCTAAATCGGACCCTAACGGACATGCTCGCGATGTATGTGTCCTCCGACCACCATGACTGGGACCTGGCGCTACCTCACGTGACCTTCGCGTACAATTCTTCGCGCCACGACACCACTGGTTATTCACCCTTTTATTTCCTTTATGGCCGTGATCCGACGTTACAACTCGACACCGTACTTCCAACCGCTACAACGCCGTCAACCGAAAATGCACGCGACGCTATTGCTCGAGCTGACCACGCACGTCAGATTGCCCGCTCCAGACTTTCGGCTTCGCAAGCCACCCAGAAAGCCATCTACGACAGCCGGCATGCTGACGTTCACTGCTCACCCGGTTCTCTTGTTCTCCTGTGGTGCCCAGTTCGTCGAGTTGGCTTATCAGAGAAGTTATTGTCTCGCTACATGGGTCCTTACCGTATCATCCACCAGGTAACCGACGTCACCATTGAGATCATTCCTGCATCTGAGACCACAAGTCTGCCTGCATCCACACACAGTGATGTTGTGCACGTCAGCAGGCTAAAACCTTACCACCTGCCTACTGAAGACCGTAGTTAATGTGCACCGAGACGGCGCTTTTACCGCCGGGGGGGGGGGTAATGCTACGTAGCTGACGTATCAGCAGTCAGAAGACGACAACGAGGAAGTAGTCTGTTGGTTGTGCGTGCTGCTTCCATCTTGGCCGACGCCATACGCATCAGTTTAAATATAGATTTTAAATAGACACGCCTCGTGTCATTTTCACGTAACAATATAATCGTTCCAATGTGACCAGCTTAAAAAAAGTTACATTAGTTGCATTTGAAATCAAATTATACTTTATAATTATATATTTATCTGCAATGACTACTTGATGAAAGTGGATACTATCTTGTGTGTGTTGTGGTATCGTTATATTTGCATGCCAACGCAATATGCACGAGCGCAATTCAAGCAAGGTTTTGACAGATCTGCGATGTGGAAATTGCATATTATTTCACAAGAGTGCAACTGTGTTCGCCAATGTCCTGCGGGATGGCCGTAATTGTACAGCGGTTAGTACGTTGCGTTGTGGCCGCATTAACTGTGTTCGCCAAGAACACCAAGAAAGCCTTTCTTGTGACATCTCTATTTTGTGTACATCCGGCTAAATTAGTACGCATTGTTCCAAATTGTTTTAAATAGACTGAAAAATTCAGTTTTGCCTAGACTAATGCAACTAAATTGTTTTTTTTTTGTGTTTCCATCGCAGCCTATACATGCACCTTGTGCAAACTGCGTGTGAAATAGTTCCAGGCAAGCCTGTCATCGCTTGTACAAAAGTTATCTCCTGATGTACAACACCTGGTTGCTTTATTCAAAAAGCCCTCATGTTCAGGGTGTTCGAAGTTAAGCCCTTTGTTTTTCTTTTAAAGAGTTGGTGCTGTAAGTTGGGCGTGTAAATGCTACCTTTGCAGATAGCTATGTGTTCACGGGGACACAATGCGCAACAATACTTATCAGTGTGAGCCATGCCATTCAATAAGATTCAATATAGAAGTTAATAATGACTGCAGCAGGTCCCAATGCATGTACTAAATGTTTGAGCCTCTCACATTTCTGCATAGATCCGAATAATTCTTGAATGCCTTTACTTAGATATTCTGCAAAAAAGCTTAGTTGTGATTTGCATCAATATGCATGCAATTCAGTGAGCACTATCAGACAGCTGCTACTCCTTGATGCGTCGCATGTTTTCTTACCTAGGTCAAAGCGATAGGCAAACATTTTAATGGTCGCTCTTCTATTACCGGCTGGCATAGCTAGCAGTGACTGCTCGTCCCACCAGGGAGTAATATTTCGGTGATCCTTACTGCCTTCCATGTGCAATCATGGAAACCACAATTCGAATTCGGAGCGGTATATCTCGTAGCAGAGAGATGCTTGAAGCATTCTTTCAAGTGTGATTGCGTAGAAACACAACTGCGAGAGACTTTTCTATGCAAACGCACCCACTCATTGTCGCCACCAAAATTTCGCTATTCTCAATTTATTAGGCAGCTGACAGCATTATTGTCTTACTTCGTGTCCC
The DNA here is from genome assembly GCA_013436015.1 of Rhipicephalus annulatus. Taxonomy (NCBI): domain Eukaryota; kingdom Metazoa; phylum Arthropoda; class Arachnida; order Ixodida; family Ixodidae; genus Rhipicephalus; species Rhipicephalus annulatus. The sequence goes on along the minus strand of WOVY01010535.1, from coordinate 1,307,677 downwards.
CATGAACATATAGCTCATCTACAAATGCATTTTTCTACTCTTAGGGCTGAATTTTATTCCAAGCAGAAAGCATATATCTGAGTGTGTCAGCGCTGCTGCCTAAGTTTTTCAAACTATATATATTTTTTCAAAATCTACTTAGTAAGGTGACCTTGAGACTTGTATGTCATGCTTTATTATTTGTGTCATGTGCAGTCACTTTTAAAATTGAACTTTTCGAGTTGTGATTAAGCTGCAGTAGATCATTGATTTTATTTTATTTCTAAAATTGACTCAATGTTTTATTTCAATACGTTTTTGTAACCTTAGCTCATTACCTTCTGGAATCATAGGTGCAATCATACTTAATCATACCTAGCTTTACCAATACCTAACCATGTTCGATATGTTACAGTGATACTTAACCATCTGTGAGACTGTTAATGATAACTGACAGAAGGCATTCTGGAATATTGTAACTTATGACCGTGGTATAAATGGGGAATTGTGACAATTTTTAACTACATTGTGATATTTGCTTGCTTTGTTTTGCGCGATATCTAATAGGAATAATTTTTGCTGGGTTTCACGTGTTCAAAACCACAATATATGATTTTAAGGGATGCCATAGTGAAAAACTTCAGAAATTTTGACTGCCCGGGAAGTGCACTCATGTCTAAATAGTCGGGTCTCAAGCCTTCATTTTTCGATAAATATTGCGCCACCACAGCCAGGGTTCTATTCCGCGGCCTTCAGTTCAGCAGTCAAGGATTACAATAAGGGATTGATTCATTGATTTTTGGAGTTTAACGTCCCAAAACCACCGTAAGATTATGAGAGACGCCGTAGTGGCGGGCTCCGGAAATGGGGTTACACTAAGTGTACCGTTGGTTGTGAGCTATAGTGTTGCTTTTAGTGATGGATGCAAAGTACTGCAGTTTGGTGCCAACCAGTTATCTCTGCTGGTGCAGTGATGGCATTTGTCACATTCGTAATTCACTATAGTATCACATTCCTAATTTATTGCAATATTTAATGATTGCTACGTGAGTTGGTTTCGACATTATAATTGTTCTATATTTTATTTTATGTAAGTCTGCACACATTTGTTATTCGCCTATAAAACCCAACAAGTCACTGTGATATAGATTACGTCTTATACAACAGGTAGCGGATTTTTATGTGCAAAGCTATCTAAGTTTACTCTCCATAAAGTTTTGAATGCGTTGGAAAGAGCCTCGTGGTCAGAAATTATTGTCATGATAAGTTTCTCACAAAAAAACATTTGTTTCTGTGTTTTTAGGAAGGTAATGTACTCTCAATTACCTAGAACAATTTCGAAAAAGTAAAAAAAATTCACAATGATAATATGTTCAAGGTTCATTGGGTTCAGGCTGATCTGTTAATCTTATTTGTCTTCAACCACCAGCTGATGTACATTCTCAGTTTAAATATTGTCTGTAAAATGATCTAAACTGTACAGTGTAAATGAAAATAAATAGGTTTTACAATTTCACATGCTTGTTGATATACATTCGGCTTATAACAGCCTCTAATATGCATCAACATACAGACTATCAACTGGCCTACATTCTGGTCTGCATAAAGATAGGCTACTTGTAGGACACATGAAATACACACACTTCAGCAGACGTAAATATGGTGGCAAAATTATGACAGTTGGAAGACATACCGAACGATTACATATTACGTACATGAAGGATGGCCACAGATGGGACACATACAAGACGAACGCAATGAGGAGACAAATTCGGCAGCCAAATTGTTACATCTTGGAGACATACAGTTTGCGTACTCAAGCTGCCTCGGGAAACAGTGAACAACACTTGCTAGACATCACCATTTTTATAAGGTTGGTGGACTTCTGCTTTTCAGTTGTTCTAAATGAAGGATGTAATTGTGGACAATCTCACGCACATGCAAAAGGTCGACATTTACACAAAAAAGCAAATGTGATGGGATAAGTCATGACGCTTTTCAATTATTGGCAGTTGCAATATAACAGTTTGCAATGCATGGAAACAATTTATTTTGTATGAATAAATAAATGTGAAAAAGTGCCGGACGATGCTTGTCTCACTATAGTTGGTAAGTTCTCATGAAAAGTGGTGTGCAAACTTCACCAGATATCCATTGGGCGAATCACCGACCATTATTACACACATAGTTGGACGTTCTTTTATATTTACAATGCTTGATTGGAGCAGCTGATCACATACATAGAAAAGGTGTGGTGCAAAACACAAACACGGGAAAAAATAAAAGACAAATGGTGTTTGCCATGTCTCGTTGCCGCATGGAAGTGAACGGGACAACACAAGGACCATTTGTGTTTTCTTTGTTGGCGTGTTTGCACCGAACCTCTTTTATTTTGTATAACCAGCTGCACCAATCAAGCATCACAAATAAGAATGATAGGTCGACTAGGTGTCCACTAATGGTCCGTGATTTACCCAATGCTTAGTGGAGATTTGGTAACGGAAACAATAATACGATAAAACGGCATATATGCCCGTTGAACATCCGCATATCCGCCCTGGACACCCGCAGGACTCCCACTGAATCGCCAATTAGCGCCTTAACGTTCTGCGGATGTCCGCTGGATGCCAATCGGCGATTTGCGGACGACCAGTGGACGACCTAAACATCCGGAAGCGGTTGTGCAGTGGACGTCTAGCAGTGTTCAAATGCCAATCGGGTTGTGAAGAAAGAGAGAAATAACATTTATTTATACATCCGGCGTGTAGAAAGTCCCCGGCCTCACAGGGCGCGGATGTTCCATATCTTATTTTTACGGCTATTAGAGTCCGATTATCTCAGAGCATAGACCTCGAGCATGCTGTGCTCCGACTAGGCGACAGTTACTCTGGTTTCTCCGCGCCCGTTAGGTGTGTCGTCGCCCCCTTTTCTCTGTTGCTTCGCCAAAGCCTCCACAAGCCACTGGATGGCCCTTCGTTGCGCTTCAGGTTTTCGGAGAGTATCCACGCTCTCACCTCTTCGAAATACGTGGCGTCCTGGCACTGCCAGTTTCCACTGTACATAGCACTGTTACACCCTCCCCACAAGATGTGGCGAAGAGTAACTAGTTCACGTTCGCACACACTGTATTTGGCGTCCACGAATATGTCGGAGCACACCTGCCGGGCCAGAGCTGGTGTCAGCATGCACTGAGCTGGTGGCAGCTTGCAACTGTCGGAAAATTACTGCCTCCTCGTGCGAGAGTTCTCGGTACGGCTGCGGGAAGGCTCTCCTGACTTCTCTGTCAGCCACCAGGATCTCATCGTAGTCGGTGAGGGGCTTGAAATCCTCTTTTTGGTCTTCTCCGCTGGTCTCGGAGGGACAGATTTCCGCGTCCCGGCACGTAACGGGATCATGAGCCGCGGCGTCCGCCTATTCATTGCGGTTTTTGATGTCGAGTGCTAGTTGCTGACGCATGCGGGCCGGGAACCCTTTGAGAGCAATGGTCGGTTTTGCAAGGGCATTTCGGGCGGCCCACGTGGCCTCGATGGACCTCATCAGCCGCTCCGTGCCTTGCCAGATTGTGCCTTGGGCGAAGTTTTTGATCGGCGACTTCGAGTCGCTTAGCACCATGCGTATACCCGGTAGGCTCTTGGCCAAAGCAATTGCCACCTCCTCTGCCTGGCCGGCTGTTTGGGCGCGCACGGTACAGGCTGTTAGCAGTTTTCTGGTAGTAGCTCGGACCAGCACCGCTACAAAGTCGTTGCGTCTCCTAGGATACCTTGCGGCGTTGACGTTGACTGCACCCTCCTCTCGTTGGTGCTGACGGGCAAGCGCCACCGCTCGTGCCGCTCGCCTCCCCTCGTTTCTCTCTGGATCGGTGTTCTTGGGCAGCGGTTGTGAAGGCTGCAGTTTGTTTCGAGGTACTGCGAAGTTGTTTCAACGACGTATAATATGAAAACTTATCAACTAGCCTAGCAACAAGTTCTGATTCGGTAGTTTTTGGTTACATTGTCGACTATGCGCTTTGGACATCGCCCAGTTGCGCGCACTCGTTTTTTAAAAGCTCGGATGCCTTTTCTCTACCATAACATATGGCAATACATTGAACCATAACCTGCCCTTTAGCCGCCTGTCTCTGGTAAACCATCGATATACACAATGCTGAATGTACACAACGGCGACATCCACTAGTAGCACTTGGCTTTAGGAGAAAAGAATTGGCGCCCACTGCTCATTGAATACTTTGACCGTTTCAGCAATGATTTCAATTTTGAAACGCTCAGAAAGGAATGCTATCAGAGCTTTCCTAATACTTTGCGGTTGGCATGATAATGTACTTGTATGCAATGTTTCTTTCAGTTTATTTTTACGTACCGTTGCAGAGGCTCCCTTATGAAATTAGTTATTCAAATATCAACGCTAATTATTATAAGAAGAAATACCTTATTATTCTGTCGTTATTACACTTATTTGCGCACGAAACAGGGCTGTATCTACACCTACTAGTCCGTCTGTTAGGTCTTCTGCTAATATACTTTATTTTTTCCAGATAAATGGTACCGTTAATCAAGATGAGCTTGTTGCGGATAATGCTGCTGTTAAGGAAGCATTTAAGGTAAGCAATTCAACCCATTTTAGGGCTTCTAACTGAATATATATAGTAAATAAAGGCAGCCGCAGCAACACCCGAGATCTTGGTATGCAGTGACGTGGTGGTGAGGTTGTAGCGGGCGATGACGCTGGTGATCGTGATAATTTTATTTGTGTGCGCATACCAATTCGTATGCCGAGGCGCACGGCGCAGACGCGGCCAACATGCCTCACTTCATCTCCGGAGGGCCGCGGAAGATACACAGCCACGCCCCTTTTGGTTGTCGCTTTCGAAGCCTGTTATTTGTTGGAAATCAAACTAGTCTTGTCCCAAACTTCAAGGAGTGTAGGTGCCTTCTTTTCGCACCTCTATGGGGCGAGTACGCTACAAGGTGATTGATGGCAGAAGTAAGCTTGTGGCTGTCTAAGGTACTGTCAACCACACCACACTGTGATGTTATTAAAGGGGTCCGACCACTCCAGAAAGAACTTCGCAGTACACCAGTGCACAAAAACACGTTCACAATTCAATTCCATTTTTATACCACACATGGATGAACAAACATTTCGATAGAGGCCGCGAATCAATTGTCTTAAAGCGAAAAGTTTGGTCGCCTTGTAAGTGACATGGGCACCAGTGGCATAAAAGAGGTGCACCGCTTGCTTGGCTTGCCGTGTTCGACGTGGGCGCCGGTGTTTTGAGGACGGTGCCCCACCTGGCTCGCTCGCTGTGCTCGACGTAGTCGGTTGTCTCTTTGACTCGGTACTCTGCTGTGGCAGCCGCAGCAGCAGCACTCAGTCACGTCACCGTGTCCCCGGCAGCACCCTGACGTCGTGTCAGCCGCTCACCTACTCCCTGGGCAAGTCACCTAGCCGGAACTTCGCTTGTCCTCGCTGGACCTTTTCCCAGCCCCAAAAACAGCAGCTGGAACCACCACGCGACGCCTGGTCTCTGGTTCAGTCATCCAGCCGGAATTCTGCTCGAACACTACCTCTGGTTGACCACGAACCCGACCGTCGAGCACCGCTGAAGCCACGCGTCTCTCTCTCACGAGGACGCGCTTCGCGAGCTGTCGCTGCTTTCTTCTTTCACACCACATGGCACATACCCGCAGTCAAAAAGGCATTGTGCCACCGCACGGCACTTTCAGCTTTGGTTTTGTCCCGCACACCACATATTAACACACACACTATACACGCTCTACAGCCCTCAAGACTTTAACTCGAACGACCCGACGCGTAGCCTTGGCTCACTGGGACTGAGGCCAGCACCGCCAAGCGTTGAAAACGATATGCGAACTGCAGTGAACGACAGATTGAGCGCGCATTGCTTTCACCAGCAAATTTCTGTTTCCGATCTGCCTGACGCTGCCGCAAAATATAAAGAATCAACACACGAACGACGCCACATTTCATATTTCTTTATTGTACAACTTTTTACAAATTGCATGAAAGTGCATTTGCTATGCTTTTTTGTACCTGTGAATTTTTGATTAGCAGCTGCGACTTTTAACTCGAAAGGTGCATAAGCTGTTGTAGGCAATGGTTCATTGTCTAGATTAGTATATAACAAAGAACGCCATGGGCGCGCGCCATAACGTATCCACGACCAGAACTTGGCGAAAGCGGGATGTCCAGTGAGTTCATTTTGCTCGCCGGTGAGAAATACTGGAAACCTAATATGACGTCTGGGTTGAGTCTCACTGGGTTTGTCAACAACAACACATTTGTGAAATTATTCTACAAAAAACAGGTCTCTCCGTGACCTTATAAGAGACATAGTACGTGAAGAGTTGCAGAAGATGGGTTTCTCACCTTCTTTACCGTGTTCTCCATAATCAACTGGAGCAGTATTACGCGACACTATCAAGGAGGAACTGACATCTCTGAACTCTCCGGCTCACGTCCACTCAGCCCCCTCTCAGCCCACACAAACGTACGCGCACGTCGCTGCTACACCTCCCAGCGAAGCAAACACGACGTTGCTGCTACCATCGCACGTGCTTGTTGCTGCCGCTTTTCTCCTCAACTTTCATTCGGTCCCACCTGACCCTTCCTCTGCGCACCTTACCGCACTCTCTTCAGACACTCCGCATGGTTTCTACCCTACCCCTTGGCGCTCTTCTCGCCCAGTTTACAAATACTGTGGATATCGCGGCCATATTTCTCGTTTCTGCCACAAGCGCCAGCAAGACGAGCGCCGCGGTTACGACATGCGTGAACGAGATACTTCGTACTATGAAGGTCGACGCCATTCATCACCTCCACACCGGTCTCCTTTTCTACCCGCATCGAGTGCACCTCGGAACAGGCGGAACTCCATACACCATTCACCTTCAGCCTTTCGCCGCTCATACTCGCCACTTCGGCCTGCCTCATTTGTCACTGCCAGTCATTCGGAAAACTAAGTGGTGCAGTTTCTGGGGGGAAAACTGCATTTCGAATTAGGGCTGATATTCCTCCACTTGGCCGGTGCAAAATGATTACGGTAGTGTTGGAAGGAGTGTTTGTGGATGCTCTGGTGGACAAGGGTGCGGCATTTTCTGGTATATGAATTGATTGAGGCCATTGTCTGAAAAAAGTGATAATTCCTTTTGATGGACCCACGTTAGTTGCTGCCGAGGCGCATACCTTTCGGCCTTCCACTTTCTGTACAGCCCGCGTTTTTATTGATGGTATCCGACAACACATTTAGCTCGCCGTCCTGACTGATTGCTCTCACCATTTTTTTATGGTGGGATTTTCATCCTTCTTTCTCCCCGGCTATTTGCTGTGGCCAACGCGTCGTCCACTTCACTGACACGAATCGCACGCTGAACGACGACCCCCAGAGGCTACTTCGTTTGACAGCTGCGGAAGATACCAAATTACCACCAGGTCAAGAGGGAATTGTAACTATCCTTTCCAAAGAAATCGACCATGGCGACGTCTTGGTCTCACCATCATTTAGTTGCGTTGGTAAAGGCATCAATCTCGCTTCCAGCGTAGTTCGTTTTTTTTGATGGTTCTGCACGTGTCGCCGTCGTGAATACAACATCCGAAAACATTCTACTTTCTCCGAACACCACGGTGGTCTGCGTGACGGCTCCCGAGCCTGCGGGTGTCGTGCCACTTCATGCCGTCTCCTTCAACAACAGCCCTAGTGGTGAGCCTGCTTTTTCTCTTGCTTTCACTGCAGCCAATAGCGACGACTTGACACCTTCACGGACGCAACAACTGCTAGCTCTGTTAAAGAAACACGCAAGTTTTTTTGATGTTTACTCCTCGACGTTGGGCAGCACCACTACCACAACGCATTGAATCCACACAGTCGGAACATCTGTTGTACGCCGCTGGCCCTGCCACGTGTCTCCTGCTGAGAGAAACATTATCGAAGAAAACGTAGATCGCATGCTCACACGAGAGGTAATTCACCCCTCATCTAGCCCATGTCGTCGCCGGTGGCTTTGGTTTGTAAGAAGGATGGCTCCGTATGCTTTTGCGTCGATTACAGGGCGCTAAACAAAATCACTCGCAAGGTACCCAATGCCTCGCATTGACGACGCCCTTGATTTTCTACAGGGCGCAAAATACTTTTCCAGCCTCGACCTGCATTCCGGATACTGGCAAATTCCTACGCACGAAGAGGATAAACAGAAAACAGCATTCGCAACTCCCGACGGGCTATACAAATTCAACGTTATGCTTTTCGGGTTGTGCAACGCGCCCACTACATTTGAGCGCGTGATCGATACTGCACCACGCGGCTTGAATGGAAGACAAGGCTCTGTTATTTGCACGACATCGTCATTTTTTCGTCAACGTTTTCTTAGCACTTACAACGTTTGGATGAGGTTCTGACGTGTCTTGCCGCCGCTGGTCTCCAACTCAACACAAAAAATGCCGTTTCACAACAAAAGCTATCAAGGTTTTTGGACACTTCATACCCGAAAACAGAATTCGGCCAGATCCGGATAAAACTGCTGCGGTGCTTCGATTTTCGCACCCCGAAAAGCCGAAGAAATTGCGACGTATCTTGGTCTCGCCTCTTACTTTCGCCACTTTATACGCAACTTCACATCAATAGCGGCTTCACTGCACCAGCTTCTAGCTTTGGACGTGCCCTTTCTGTGGTTGGAATAATGTCAACAGCATTCCATCAGTTAAACTGTGCCCTCACGTCCGAACCTGTACTTCACCACTTTGATGAGGCCGTATCGACCATCCTATATACGGACGCTAGCGTTCGTGGTATGGGTGCCGTTCTGCTCCAACGTGACACCTCTTCAACAGGGAGAGAACAGTTGCATATGCCAGTAGAGTACTAACTGAGACCGATAAGAACTCCACTATAATTGAGCAGGAGTGCAGGACTGTGGTCTGGTCAGTACAAAAGTTCCATCCCCATTTTACGGCCGTCATTTCACGATCGTTACAGACCACCATGCCCTATGCTGGCTTTCCACGCTGAAGAACTTGTCTGGACGCTTGGGTCGGTGGATTCCGCGTTTACAAGAGTATTACTTCGATATCACTTACAAGTGAGGTAGAGACACCAAGACGCCAACGTCCTTTCGTGCTGCCCACTACCAAATACCCAGCACCTCCACCACAAATGACGTCTGGCTTGAGACAGTGTTTATTCAGCCCAAGGGCTCGGCAACGAATGGGTAGTCTGAGACCGAGCACGCACACACCCGATGATAATTGTGGTGACACCCAGCGAAGATGAGGACAGAGAGCCAGACGGATGATGATGTTCATGATAATGCATATATGGGAAGACGCGCATGACAAATGTCCACAATATATTTACTAGCAAAATTGACGGGCACTCTATCTATCATTAACTGCCGCAAGCGTATCATTTTCGATGCTTCGAGGCGTTGACCTCAGTCCAAGCGAGCTGAGGCCGCGTGTCAGAGAGTTCAAGCTGAAGGGGCTGACAGCTGTACACTGATATCGGTGCACAGTGCGCCGGTCGTCGATGAACTCATCGGCATTGGGATGCTCAGTCTTGTTACATCATGCGTACAACTTTTCAGCCTTATCACTGGTAGTTGCGCAAACTCTGAAATTAAGTCCACTGTTCACGTGGTCTGACAAATCCTAATAAAATGATCTAGAAACGTGAGGCTTCTCTGACGCTGGGCGCGTTCTGCACCTAGAGTTGATCACTGTATTTGTGGGTTTTAAACCGAGCTTTTCAATACAACTCTTGTGGATGGTCCTATTCTGAAAAACAATTGTCCTGACGCCTAAAACACATTACTGGGAAAGAATTCATTGAAAAAACAGCTAGAACTAGAAAACCTAATCAACTTAAGCAATAAAGTAAAATAATCAAGCAAAAAGTACAGTCGTAACATAAGTGAAACGACCTAAGGCGTATGGCATGCACGACTTCAGGTCTCACATGGTGCCATCGAGCATTCACAAAGCCGTCCAAAATTTTCTGGTCTTCTAGAGCACCTGAAATTCGAAGTAACTTGCGTATACTGAAGTGTCATCAGAGGAGTTTCTCACTGAGTACACGCCGTCGTATCGGTATCCACACTGATGCACGGTCGCCAGGCTGGCATTCGACGAAGCGTCAACGAAGAGTGTAGCAATGACTGTCGATTTTTTGATGGCATGGGACACAAAGACGGGTGAGTTTTCAGGTTTATTCGGCCCGCTGTAGGGAGGTGGTGACATTTGGTAACATCGCGTCTAGCGTCATTGCCGGGTTTCGTCCACAGACGAACTTTTATGGTTTCATCTATGTCGTTTTCTGTAAGGCCACGCAGTACGCGAAAGGTACACACAAAAGAATGGCGACCCACCTCTGGTGCTTAACGTCGACGTACACGGTTGGCACGTTGGCGTTCGTCTTGCTGAAACAAATGTCTTCTTGAGACAACTTATCTGTGAATAGCAGGCGGTGGTTCGACGGTGGCTTGTTTAGCTGCTCGGGGTGTGGCAACAGCGCCAAACAATAGATAAGCTTTGCAGAGGAGAAAACACAGGTAGTGATGTACCTAATATTTATTGGAAGGCAAACACGCATATATCAAGTAGCCAACCCAGTTGCACGGCACACCATGAAATCGGTACAGCAGACCAAGAAGGGTACAAAAAATCTCATCATGACGACAATCTAAGTGTGTGTGAACACCCAAGAAGAAAGAAGAAACCTTCATCTGGTAAAAGCATGAAAAACAGTCCTGAAGAAATAAGCACTTTACCGTGGAAGCGTGAACCGAGTTACCGGAACTCGATTTCACCAAGGGCTTTGGTTGGTTTGCTCGCACACCTCTCCCTCTTCCTTTAAATTTACGCTGCTTCTGTCACCTTCGTAGTGCATTTCTCTCGATGACGAAACAAACAAGCGGTTTTCTCTGCCCACGGCTAGCAGACATCTCTCTCTTATGCTGGCAAGTGCAATCCAACAGAAGTCGTAATGAGGTTAGGTTTGCCCTTGGTGTCACACTGACGCATCTCCAGGTTTGTCTATATAAACCGACCCGCATGAGAATGACACCCTATATACAACACGCTAGTTGCATTGAACATATTTATTCTTTTTATTCGCCGGATAGAACAAGCATATCTTGAGTGAACCCGTACTTCTATGCAAGCGGGATCAAACAGATTATTTCGCATAGGGTGATCACATGACAGCCCGAACCCAATACTTACTGTGCGAATTCCTCAAGCAATGGGAAAACGTATGCAAATGGGCAACCAAAACCAGTCTATTCGATTGTTCACTCGTTTTTTTTTGTGGCGTATCTCATAACGCGTTTGACCACCTGATTAGATTTTCACAGCTTCTGAACGATTCCGTATCAGGAATAGCCCGCCAACTTTTAATTCAACTTGCTTCAGAAACTTTCATTTATCGCTTGTGTGCACGTTTCCTGGAGTGCAGCTCCCATGCCAGCATATATAACTCCGAACATGACTATCTTGGAATAGCATGAGGTCAACGACAAGCTTCCTTTTACGTATTGAGGCCTGTAGGGCCAACAGATATGTTCTTCACGAAAGCACTGTTCAATACTTAGAAAATGAAGCTCTCCTTTTCAGGCAGCTCGTAGGTTAACTTCAACCCATGCCCAGAATCATCAAAAATGTTTTAATACATCAGCGCCTGTGTGGTCATTTCACTCTTTGCCTCTTTTCACGCTTTTTTACGCCCCAAGCGTAAACTACCAACTAGATCAACATTCTCTTGTATTGTTCTTTAGCTGTATCTCCACATCACTTGAGTTAGTTCTGCCACGAAGGTGGTACTGCTGTCGGTAATGAGAACATGTGAGGCCGCCAAGGCAGAGGACGATGTTGTCGACGAAGAACTTCACTACCTGCGTCAAATTGTATCAGGGAAAGACCCTGGTTCCAACATAGCACGTTAGGTAGTCAGAAGCTACGACGAATAATTTGTTCCCGGAATTCGACGTTCTAAACAGCCCTAGTAGGTCTATACCTGTTTGCTGGAGCGGCTGTGAGGTGGCTCGATTTCGCACATGTTCAGCTGGCCTAATAGCGGTGTTTTGCCCAGTTATTACTGATAGTCTCGGAAGGTCTTTACGTACTGGGTGACGTCGAAAATAAGGTGTCACGAATAGTACTTTTCTCGTGGCCCCACAAGCATGCAGGCAAAACCAAGGTGGAAAGTCATTGCGTCATCGAATAGATACTGTAGAAGTTCCAGTTACTATGCTTAAGGCACTACAAGATGGTACTTGGCTTGAAGAAGTGAGAACGTATTCTTGATAATGCCGTTGTGTTTAGAAGTAGGACGCCAGTCCTCGCGTCAGTACCTTCGTAACAAAAGCTTTCTTGCCCTCGAGTCAGCTTGCTGTCGTTCAGCGAGTCATCAGCACTTATAGTTTCCAAGAAGCTGTCATCATTCTTGTCAGCTCGTAGTGACTAGCCAATGTGAGCTCGAGACAGACAGTCGCTGTCAGTGTTTTTTCCGGACTTGGGAACGACACTAATGCCGAATTCTCGCAGTCTGATGCTCCATCACTCGAGACGACCTGATGAGTCCTTCAAGTTAGCTAGGCAACACAAGGCATCCTGGTCTCTCATCTCATTGATGGGCCCGCCGTGGAAGCAAGGATGAAGCTTTCATCTAGTGCCGATGATTGTGAATGAATCGCTACTTTTCTGTTGTGCAACAGTTGGCATCTGCCTTAGATAGCGACCAGCAAGCGTAGCTGATAACTCTTTTCTGCTCGCCTATCCTTTGCACAAGGAAGGCGCCAAGTCCTACGGTGTTTGCGTCGGTGTGCTTGTCTGTTGTGTCGTATTCGTCGAAATGCACAAACCTCGATGGTGTCTGCAGGCGGCGTATATGTCTTTTCTTGTAGCATTTTCTACTGGAATTGCACGTCGGTTTTCGTAAGGTGCGTTAGTTGCTTGGTGATTTGAGAAAATTCCCCTAATGATGAGTGTTTTTTAATGGCGCAAGGGCCAACTGATGGCCAAGGAGTGCCATTTCAGTAGACTATAGATATGAACAATGATATGATGCGTGGCTGTAAAGGGGCCTTAAAATTCCTCATGCTAACGTGGGTTAGAACATGGAAGTAATAAAATGATGACAGTTACGTGAGATATGTGTAGTGAAAGCAGATGGCAAAATGTCATTATAATAAAACCATGATGGAGATGTAGTAACCACAACCATGACCACGGTACAGAGGTCGTGCTACGGATTACTTCAAAATATGGGGTGAAATCTATGAACATCTTTTAAAAACGTGAAAAAAGTTTCAAGTTTAAAAAGCGAATCCCTACCGATAAGCATCCCAGGGTGTAGTGGGAGCTGCTGTTGGTTGGGCAGTAAAAAATGCTTTCTGCTTAGAGCATTTAGCTCATTGCACTGGACGAGAATGTGGAGAACCGTAAGTGGTTCTCCACATCTCTCACAATATGGTGGATTGCAGGTAGATAGAAGATATAATTGTGTGGAGTGTGTTAGTTCTGTTTCTAGGCCTTGTTAGTGTTACTTCTGTGTGTCCTCATTTTCATAGTAGCAGTCAATTACCTAGTTGCGACGTAATAGCATAGAGTTTATTGTCTGTGTGTCTATCCCACGAACTCTGCCAATACCCCCTAAGCTTTTATTTTAGAAAGGGTTTCAAGTCAAGTGCAGGGATTGGTAATAATGCATTGGAAGTAGTGTAAATATCGGAAGCAGCCAGCTTGTCGGCTAAAACGTTCTTATGTATCTCACGGTGCCCTGGCATCCAGCGAACAACGACATGCTATTTTGACGTGTACAGTGTGCACAGAAGTGAGTAAAGTGACACCAGCACGGAGTTCTTGTCTTTTAGGAGTTTTCAGGGCTTTTAACACACTTAGGGAAACTGTGTATATTATCGCCTTTCGTATTTTATCTGTTAGATGTCTTTTACGACCGTCATTATTGCGTAAGGTTCTCCTGTAAAAATGCTTGCATCAGGATGAAAAGTGCCAGCCTCCGAAAAGTATTGGCTTATCGCTGCATATGACACAGAAGTGTTGGACTTTGAGGCATTGGTAAAAAACTCAGGGCCTGTGTATTTAAGTTGTAGTTCTCGGAAGTATGTATGTATGTGTGCAAGTGGTGCGTGCTTTGTGACTTCAACAAAAGAGACATTACAGACTATAAGCTGCCACTGCCACGGTGGCAGGTATGCTGCAGGAGCCATCAAACTGTGTTCGAGAACATGCACACCTGTTTCTTCGTCCAGGCCCCTACACAGAGCGACTAGGGCTGCCGCAACGAAGGATGGCTCTCGAACAAGCCAGAATTAGACAAATCATTAGTTGCGAAATGAGAGGGGTGTTTCTTGTCTGCCTTCACCTTCAGAAAGTACAAAAAAGAAAGATAACGTCTTTGTAGGTGGAGCGATCATTCATTCGGCTCCACGTACAGGCTCTCCACGGAGCTAGTTCGAAAAGCACCCGTAGAGAGGCGAATTCTTAGATGGTGGACAGGGTCGAAGATCTTCAAGGCCGATGGTGTGGCCGACTGATAGATTAGAGCGCTATAATCTAAGCGTGTGCGTACGAGGCTTTTATATAAATTCATCGGGCACTTCTTGTCACTGCCCCATTTAGTGCTGGACAACATTTTCAAAATATTCATTGTTTTTATGCACTTGTATTTTAATTACTTGATGTGTGGGATAAAGGTTAGTTTCGTGTCTAATGATAGTCCAAAAAACTTGTGCTCGGTATTCACTGGGAGATGTGGGCCATGCAGGTCAATGTCAGGGTCAGGATGGAGGTCCCTCTTTTGACAGAACAAGAAGCAAGTGCTCTTTTACGCGTTGAGTTTATGAAAATCCCTTAACGAAACGCTTTTAATGAGAGAGCAATCCGAGAAATTACTGTACTGTCATCTCATCGGTGGGCGGCGAGAAATCGCCGATGGCGACTGTCTCTTGCGGGTCGGTACGCACTCTAGACTTGCTAATAACAGAAACAAGAGCTTCTCGTGCTGTATAACATTTTTCTGCAATTATGAGGAGTCCGGAAGTTTCAATTGATGACTTCAAGTACAGCTTCAAGGCGTCAGAGATGCTCGTCGAAGATTGAGCAAATCAAGACTCGTCTCACCACTCGACGAAAGTGTTATACTCGAATCATGCCAGCACCGTGTCCCTAACACGCTGCAGCATCGTAGGCACCGAAAAAAAACACCAAATGTAATGGCCCTGAACTCGAAGAGGCCGTCGGGTCTTCTAAACGCAGTCTTTTGCGCGGTTTATTGCGTCTACTTTTTTGCCAGTACGCAGTCCTGAAGTCCATCAAATGTAGGTACGTCACGTTGCGTAGCCGATCCAGGGGTTCAAATGAACAGCGAAGGCAATAGACGTCAGACTATGCCTATACAGTGCAGCGAAACCTGCCTGCATTATTTCGCTTATAGCTGCGCTGGTCGTAATTTGGTAGTGCAAAGACAGCTGTCTTCATGCGAATGTGCAAGGCCTTTTCCCTTTCATTGGTGTCGAGGCGCAGTTTCCTGAAAATCAAGATTATGACAGCCTTCTTCCGTCATTCTAACCTCGTTTCAGAAAAGTAGGAAGTTCGTCTCAAAGAGAACTGCGGGTACAATGCAAAACATGTTCATGGTATTTGGGCGTGCTGCAACTCGCAATTTGTGTGGAAGCGAGCATCCCGTTACAGCGATGCAATAGGCATTCCGACGTGCGTTGAGTAACGCCTAAAACACACGAAATTTGGGCATACACATGATATTAAAGTGATGAAGTGCTTACGCGAGCATTGCATATTACCATAAGTGGAATTAAGCTCACTTTACTCGGCCAAAATGGCCCCGGCGATTTCAGCTTTGCAGTTGAATAATCCATCAATCTTTCACTTCCTGTGGCTTTTACTGTTTTAATACGCATCCTAGAATGCTCGTTTGATGGTTGTCTTCTCATTATAGATACTGAAAACAGGAATGCATACGTTTCCACTTTCTTGGTGTATAACGAATTCCAAAACGGAGGCCTCCAAGACAACTCCGGCCATCGCGGAGGCCAACGCCAAGAAAAACATGATAAAGATCACGACCAACATTTTGCCATTTACGTGTAAGACGTACGTGTTCGAACTCGCTATGTTAAAGCGGAACTTAGAGCCTTCGAAGTATCGCTATCTGCGCGATGCTGTGTCGTGGCGATGACAGGATATTATCGGTGCTCGCGGTGAGTGCGATGTTTCTTGCGCGCGTTGCCAATGTATACTGTTGCACGGTGGGCAGCGGTCTGTTGAGCTTCATAATCAAATTTACCACGGTTCATCGTCATGGTTACTCATAACAATAACAGAAGACCTCCATTATCACACTTTACGAAGGGGCCAGATGTGGAGAACGCGAGTAGGTCACTTGCACAAGACGCTATCGCTCTCATCGTTCGGCTTCGTGAAAGCTACGGAAATCGGTAAAGCTGAAGTCTTTTACGGCAGTGGCAATTACCAAAGCAAGAGTAGCATGGACTGAAGTCTTTTTTTGTAGAGAATGCAGCTGTAATGTCTGATCTTGTTTTGGCCGTAGCTCAGGCAATTCAACCAGCCGGCGCTTCATGGTGGCTCTGACTAGCGGAGAGATAATCGTAACACTTTTTCTGAGAGTTGAATGCGCAGACACACCTAATTTTTCGCTCAATCGTTCTATCGCACTTGCTAGGTGCATCTGGTTGTGCAGCAAACTGTACAAGGAAGTTAGGCTTTGCACTACCCAAAACTGCACAGACAGGTGGCGCTGTGTGTCTGCAAAACTCCAGAGTCTGAAGTCCTTACAGGTCGCTCTTCGCGACTTTGTTCAGGTGACGATAATCAAAGTTCCAACGTATTTACAAGGCCAATAGACTGCCGCGCTGCCAAATGGTATTGTGGAGCGCCCTCTTAACGATGGTCAGTAGGCAGACACAACCTTGTTTTTTTGGGGTAACTTCAGTGTTAACGCACTAGCAAGAAACGAACACAACGAATTGGCATGTTTTCTGCATCAATGAACAAACCGGCCACTTCGAGGCACCATTATCTGGTTCCTTTTTGAGAGACGCGTTGTTTTCTTGAAAATGCGTGGCAAGGTACAGTTTCGATGATAGGCTGCAGAGTACACACTTGAGCTTCCCGACTTTTACATGCAACGACCTAGGTTAGGTAAATGTAACCGTCTGACATTTTTAGTCTAAACTCCCCTTGTTCTGCTTGCGTATAGCATTCGCCAGTGCTTCTGTAGTGCATGGGTGCCCCATCATTGTACTTCAAAAGTCGCGCGTGCTCGTAGATTGCTATCTCGAATAGTCCAGTGCTGCGCCTATTGGTTTTCTACGTTTGTTGATAGGTGGCACCACACTGCAAGCGATTTGCTTGTTGTCGCGTGTTTGCGCGCAATGGGTTAATTGTGCTCCACTCCCGGAAAACATGGTGACACGGTGTTGTTGGTGTTGTTGAACTCATGCGGTGGGAGCGATTCCTCACATAGCTTCCTGCACATAAGTGGAAAGAAACCACCTAGAGACGAGGATATATCACAGGACTTGGACGGTTGTGAGATCACTGATAGTGACAGCGACGATGAACAATCAGCTCTTAATTGAAGTTGCTTCGTTCGTTATTGTGTTTTCGTTCACGCTCGTAAGTCACTTTGATTTTTTGTAATCTATATCATCAAGCGAGGTCAAAATAAAAGCGCGATATCTATTGCGCTTTGCATGTACCGCAGTTACTATGGGTATTATAGGGTGCCGCGCGCCGCCATCACACTCGAGCTCGAACAGAAAAACGAAATGATCAGAGCGCTGAAACGGGCAGTTAAACCTGCACTCCACACCTACCTGCTAGCTTTTCCTGTAATACCGGTAACTTTCAACCAACGTTCGACGAATGTTCGAAATTTTGACGTTGCGAAAGGCATAAGTGTCTATCAGTACAGCGTCTCGTTCAGGAAGCCAAACATGCTGCACTGAGTACTGGTGGAAAACAAAGCCAGCGTTATTTTATATGTGTACATATATATCATTTAGAAGGGGCGTGTCTTCAAGCCATTAACAGATAAGCTCTTCGAGTTAAGCGTTTGACACATGCGATACACTTTCGTGGCGCACGTGGCGCACTCAGCTTCCAAGATACGATGCATCTTCTTATGTTTGAAAACAAAACAAAGACAAGGAAAAAGAACAAACAAAAGTGTCGAGGCACACTAGTCCAAGGCATTTGCACGACGTTCTGGTTATAGGCCAGGCGTGGAGCTGCTAGACGTTGTCTGAGCGACCTTCTTGGGGCTGTCGAGGACGAGACACTTGTTGGGGCAATCGGCTGTGCGGGCATAGACGGAGCTCTCCATTCAGCTCGTCGATGTGCTATCGTGCTGTTTCGCCTAAACTGTACCTCAAAGTCGTCGTCGTCGTACTCCTGGTCATTGCGTTGAATGAGCTCCCGAGTGATTAGCAGGTGCTGCCGGTTATGTCTGAGCACAGTGCTGTTTCCTGTGACGACTGCGTACGACCCGGGGCGACCTGCAGACTTGAGTACTTTAGCTTTTGTCGCCCATGTACCTTTCTTGATCCAGACCATATTTGCCAGGCTCAGGTGTGCCATTGGTCTCCAAGAGTAGTCTATCTGAGGACCGCAGCACCTCTTGTCTGGTGTTGCCTTGAACGTCAGGAATACTTGTGCGTCCCATCAGCAGCTCAGGGGGTGATGCGCCGCACTCGAGTGGGGTGGCTCTGAAACCAAGCAATCCCAACCAGGTGTCTTGTTTTGCTTCACTTGATTTTTAGGATGCTCTTGATTAACTGAACGCCTCTTTCCGCCAACCCATTAGAGCGTGTGTATCCTGGCCTAGACGTTATATGGTTGAAATCATAAAGTTGTGGGAACAAGGCTAATTCACGACATGAAAATTGAGGGCCATTGTCAGAGAGAACTTCAAATGGAATGCCATGCCTAGCGAAAATCGCGCTTGTTACGTCGATTATTGTTTTGGCCGTGGTATCTTTGAGGAGTTCAATTTCGGGGAAGTTTGTCAAGGCGTCGTAAACGCACCGGTACCACCTCCCACTGTATTAAAATATATTAATGCCCACGCGGTACCACGGTTGGTCCGGCACGCGCCGCATTAGTAAAGGCTCTCGAGGCTGGTTATATGCGAACTTTTTGCTGATAGAATTGTTCTATGTCAGAGTTCATTTCCAGCCAAAAGGCCAAAAAAACTAGTTGTCTTGCCCTGGCCTTGCTTTTGTTGATTCTGTTATGAATTTTGCTCTGTCGCGATGGTAGCGGTGGCGAAGAGCGGCGAGCCGTCGAGCGGACTTCAATGAAGCCTTAGCCCGAAGGTGAAACAGGGAGGCAATCCGTTTGGAAAACAGCAACAAAAGGAGCGTTTACTGTAGCAGGTTGTCGTTTTACAGAGCCGGCCAGCACGACAACGTCGGCTGGGGCAAAATCTTTCTAACATGGGGCCGGCACGGAATTAAATAGCGTTTTGGGACTCTTCTGCGAGACCAGTTCCCCGGAACAGCACAGTGGCTCGGCTGAGGAGACGCAGCCATACCCGGAACTGCAAAGTGGTTCGGCGGAAAAAGCGACGTTATCCCCGGAACTGCACGGTTCTTCTGCACGGAAGGCGGCGCTGGGAGGGGGGGAGACAGTTCGTCGGAACAGGGCTTGATCTCGTGGGACGTGCTCCCGAACGAGGAACATGTCTGTGGCACAACAGCACCCCCGCCGCCAGACAATGCATCCGGAGTTTTGAGCCGTCAGCGCGACTCGGAAGGAGGGATGCTGGTTGACCGTCCGTAGCCGTTCCGCTCTCTCCGCCCGTTAAGACTTCCATAGGCCTGCGGAGGTTCACTGGAACGACGGAGTCGAACACAAAGCCAAACCACTCTGGCCAAAACAAGTACCCTCCAAATGCTGATCAAATCGCCAGACCAGCAGAAACGAAAATATTTCCTCGAAATTAAGCTGAGCTAAAAAAATAGCATCACGAGCAATGTACCTGAGGAGCAATACATAATGTGGACACACCTTTAGCCAAGTGTCAGTGCATGACACTGTTGAACCAAACAGAATTTTTTTGAGCGATTCTCAATTGTGATTTAAGCAGATTATGAACGATCGAAGCTGCTGAGGTTAACTCAATTAGGCCCCGAAACTACAATTTAGAATACCAAGCAATTCTGAATCACGCACATTTGCGTTGCTTGCAAGCATAAGATTGTCAAACTTGACAATGTTCGTCCTCCTACAAGCTCTCACTTCAATAGGCGCCGCCAATGATCATCACAAAAAGATAAAACGCGCTTGAAAAAGTAAGTAAATAACATTGAAAATCAATCTTGTGCGCGTTAAACAAAACAAAGAGCAATGTTAACCTACACTGACACGCTTACCAACACGTAATGCCAAACAAAGAACGTATTTTAAACAGGCCTTTTACTCAGCCTTCTCTATTAAATTAAAACACACTGACTGTTACCTTTTTAAATTTTATGAAAACAAAATAATGAAACAAACATACCAATGCGCGCTTCTCCAATGAGAAGGAAAGTAAAACACAATTCAAACACATTTATTACTGAATGGCATACGACAAACTAGAAAAACAATTTTCAAAGCTGATTACATTGTCCATTCATAGTAATGGCAAGACGGGGCGGGGCCCCTCTCAGACGAACTCTGGAGAGTCGCGCATTCCACAGCTTCTGAGGGTTGCGGTCTGGACAAAAGGACGACGAATCAACCTGTTCGCCGAACTCAGTAGCAGCGACTTTTGACCCGCAGCCGCTGAACTCGAAGAAAGGGGCATCTGCACTGCATCGTTTACGCCGCCCGTTCGACCAGTGACCCTTTCGCTACGGTGGGGAACAACCGCTTGTGTTACAGCTCAAGCGCTCGCAACGTTTCCCCACTTGCTTGCATCTACAAGGCAGAGAAAAGGATGAGACCAGGCGGTGATTTCGGCGTTCCAATTTCCTTGAAGTTTGGTCTTTCTTGACGCACTTCCCGCCTAATCTCCATCTCAGTGATGGTCTGAGCTTCAAACATTTACTGCAAGGCCCTTTCGCAATCCTACGCCCAGCCCTGAATCTGGCGTATCGAATGAAGACGTCACAGCACTTAACAGCTGCTTTAACATGTTTGATGCCTCTCGTCTCTTCCGCGCTACGCTTTTGTCGACGCTTTTTTCTCTTCGAATGGCTAGGAATGGTGGAAGCTCCGACACACTTATTCACAAGCGCACTGCCTTCGACAGGCTCTGCCAGAACTCTATGCGGCTGAACAAACTTATCTTTGTGGGGAGTCGAAGTTCCCAATTTGTTGGCTAGCGTTTCTTGGCGCCCGGTGCTAGCGGTCTCTGCCTGTGGCATAACGGGAGGCCCGATTAATTTAAGGCTAACAAAGGTGCTTACAGAGCTTTCAATCGGTGGGGGTCTATCGCTGTCGTGGATAGCCCTTTTTCTCTGGCCTTCGAAGTCGGCCTCATGCTCTCTTTTTCGAGCTTTACTCTGTAGCGCTTTATGTCGCGCATCCTGCTCAAGCTTTTGTCGACAGGCGTCAATCTGTAGTGCCTTACGACTCGACTTGTCGTCAAGCTCTTTTTGATGCGATGCATCCGAATCATGTGTGCTGTGAAGCGGCTCCGTCTCTAGCGCTTCGCGATGCGCCTCGGCGTCCTTAGCCGTGCGATGGGCCTCGGTCCCAAACTCCTTGCGATGCACCTCGGCGTCTGGCTCTATCCGACGCACTTCGGCGTTTCGCTCTCTCTGGCACACTTCTGCGGCTTGTGCTTCGCGACGGGCCTCAGCTTCCATAGATTTTCGGCATGCCTTATCTTTACGCGCTTCTCGACGCGCTTCTACTGCTAGCGCTCTTCTGCGAGCCTCATTTTCTCGTGCTTCCACCTCCATCGCTTCACGGCGCGCCTCATCCTCACGCTCTTTTCGGCGGGCGTCATCCTTTAGCGCCCTTCGTGGCGCTTCAACCTTGACTTCGTCGCTCCGACTTTCCTCGTCAGCATGACTTGAAAGAAAAAAAATATCTTATCAAGGCATATCTAACATAACTGAAGTCTCTTGCTTCCTCGAAGGGTAAGCAATTCAAAACATGCGCTATCTTGCGCGGCAACAACGTGGCGAGCTTCTCCACCCAAAGGTCGCGGCTAACACCAACATTACAGCAGACAACTTCAAAATCCTCCAGAAAATGCGCGATGTTTTCGCCTGTGTGAAAGTTGTGGAGCTGCTGTTTCACTCGCTCCCACTTAAGTGCTTGAATTTTAAGATCAAGCTCTCTCATTTTGAGAGCATGCTCTGTCCTTTTTCGTCGCTCCTCGGCTTCCCACTGTTCGTGACTTCTAGCCTCTCGCTCTTTGGCCTTCTGCTGTTCGTGCCTTTGAGCTTCGAGCTCTTCGTGGCTTTTCTCGGCCTTTTGCTTTTGCTCACAAACGAGCTCCCAAAACTCTTCAGCCTCCCCGGACGTCACATTCTCTGCCCGCATCACCTCAAGAATCGCTTCCCTTGTTTTAGCGGACCCGGTGGAAATCCCCATGGCTCCACAAATTTCAAGGAGGTCCTGCACCAGGTACTGCTCCATCGCGATCTCGTTTCTCGTGATGCTCAGCTATTGATATTCACCGTACTCTAAAACTAATCTCATGGTCTAGAGCACGTGAATAATAAATTACAACAAAAAAAAAACACAAAACGCTCTCCTAACATCTGCCTGTGCTAGAGAGGTCTGGCGAAATGAACAGTAAACGTTGGGCACTCACCCAACCAAAGTAGCCGACGATGGTCCAACTCGTGGCTGCCGTCGAACAGTATCAGGCCTTCAGGGATCCGGTCCAACTTGCCAGTGTTGAGATCCGGAGTTGCTTGTCCCAGCTTGCCGAACGATGAGAACAGGTTAGCGTATCGCAGCGTAGCCAAACGCGATCACGGCGGTCGTCCTCGTGCTCGGAGATCCGATCCAACTTTTCAGCCGTTGAGATCGGGGTAGCGGGCCCCAGAGCAGCAAAACGTTGAGGACAGGGGTCTGATCCGGCGTGCCAAACGTAGGATATCGTATCCCGAAGCTGCCGACCACTGTTATGAATTTTGCTCTGTCGCGATGGTAGCGGTGGTGAAGAGCGGCGAGCCGTCGAGCGGACTTCGATGAAGCCTTAGCCCGAAGGTGAAACAGGGAGGCAATCCGTTTGAAAAACAGCAACAAAAGGAGCGTTTACTGTAGCAGGTTGTCGTTTTACAGAGCCGGCCAGCACGACAACGTCGGCTGGGGCAAAATCTTTCTAACATGGGGCCGGCACGGCCTTAAATAGCGTTTTGGGACTCTTCTGCGAGACCAGTTCTCCGGAACAGCACAGTGGCTCGGCTGAGGAGACGCAGCCTTACCCGGAACTGCAAAGTGGTTCGGCGGAGGAAGCGACGTTATCCCCGGAACTGCACGGTTCTTCTGCACGGAAGGCGGCGCTGGAAGGGGGGAGACAGTTCGTCGGAACAGGGCTCGATCTCGTAGGACGTGCTCCCGAACGAGGAACATGTCTGTGGCACAACAATTCCCAAGTGCCTGTGGTGAGTGCTTTTAAGTGTTTCGCCTGTCATGCTAGCCAGAATAACCACTTAGGAGTCTTTGAGAAAGACTATTTGTGCGTTTGATAACTCTCCGTCAAATCGATTCCATGGCCCCTCCAAGCATTTTTCAGACTCTAGATTCCGCAGCACGTTCCAGAGCTGTTCTTCTCGTGCCGTTTCCGTGGCTAGCAGCCTCCATGTGTATTCACTAACGAGAGAAGAGACTGTACTCACGGCGTGTACTTCCACATCGTTGCTTTAGAAGTCGCAGGCTGTTGTCTTAGTTGTGGCACGTCACAATATGTTAGCCAGGAGGAGCTGCTTCCCCGGAACAAATTTCAGTGAAACTTCATAACACAGCAATCTCAGAAAAAATCTTTGCAACCTTGGAGGCAATCACCTATCGATTTCTGAGTCATTGCGATCAAAGGGCGATGGTCTGTTTCAGAAATAATCTGGCGACCGTAGACGAAGTGATCCAACTTTTGACAACCAAACACCACTGCCATAGATTTTTCAATTTGCGAATAACGTTGTTTTGTTTCGGTAAGCGCTCGTGATGCGTACGTCACGGGCTCCCAAGTGCCGTTATGACGCTACAACAAAGCGGCACTTATTCCGTCTCGGGATGCATCACATTACACTTTTGTGGATCTAGCCCAGTCGAATACTGCCAACACGGGCTGTGTGCCTGGGTAGTCACAAATTTGCTTTCACTCTTTCACGTGGTTATCGGACCATTCGAAGACTGTATCTTGTCTTATCAAGCTTCTCAAAGAGCAGTTCTTTGAGCTAGTAATAAAGAAACTTGCTCAAATAAGTGGCGACACCTAACATCCTTTGCACCGCGAGGTTGTATTGTGAGTTAGGCATGTGCAGCGTGCAAATAATCAGCGTCGGGCTTGGCCTGATGCTGGCTTTATCGATTACGACTCCGAGAAAGTCAATTTCTTTAACGCCGATACTGCACTTTTCAGGATTGAAGGTCAAGCCGGTGCGTTCTGCAGCAAGCAACACAAATTTTGACTTTCTTTGTGCTCTTCTACTGACGAACTCCAGACCAGAATATGGTCCACGTATATTTTATGCCAGAAAGGCCTTCCAAATATTCATTCAGCGTTTTTAGAACACTTCTGAGGCCGATGATATGCCTAATGGTAATTGCGAAAATAGATAACGACCAAATGCAATAGAGAACGTGCAAATTCGTGATGTAGAGTCACTTAAGGGGATTTAGTAAAATCCAGAGTTAGTGTCCAAACGGGAGAATACAGTTTCATCAGCGAGCTCGCATTCTAAATCCTCTCGCCGGGGCATCATATTGTGCTCACATTTTATGCATTCATTGATTTTCCTAGGGTCTATACAGAGGCGAATTCTTTCGTACTTTTTCGGAACAATCACAAGGTGACTCACCCAGCCAGTAAGCTCGGTGACTCTCGTGGCGATTCCGGCAAGCTTCATTGTGTCGAGTTCGTCCCGTTCGATTCTGTCAGGGCCAATGGTACACGTCCCACTGGTTGAATGACTGGCACAGTGTTGTCTTCAAGCACCATGTGATACACTTTTTTGGTGACTTCCTGTGAAAAGTTAACGAAAGTCTTCCACAAGCTCTTCACGGTCGTCCTTTAATACGCTGTGAACGCGTGAGAGCAATTCGAAGCGTTCACTTGCTTGTAGACCCACGATTGCTAGGCGACCTTTGCGTACTACAAAAAATCGCGAAGATTAGCTTGGTGACTGAGTGTCAAGTACGGATGGCTCTAGGATGCCTGATTATGTCTCCACCGTATGAATGTAGAACCGCACTAATCTGATTCATTTGAGGGCTTGGGTGCATCCTATTTAATTTGATTTTATTTTTTACCCTAAAGACCCCTTAAAAGGGGTATTACATAAAGGGTGGGAATACATTATTGCAAAATTTTTCTAATGCATAACTAAACACAAAAAAAGAAAAATACATCCGTTAAAGTACATAATTTGCATAACATGTATCTGAACACAAGAAAAATACAGAAACATACAAGGGCTAAGGTGTTACATACGTCAGCACAAGTACAATAAATAATACGTCAGCACTAGTACAGTAAATATTACAAACTATAACTTCACTTTTTATTGCGAAAAGTGCGAAGTGATACACTCCGTAAACGAACACGGGCAAGTGATGGCGGTGATCTGGTGGGGAAGGTTGTTGCGATATGTAGCGGCATGGCAAAACGTATATTACAACTGGCAGCAAGTTGGTCTGAGGCCCAGTATAATCTTTAGGTGCGACCAAAACGTTCTTTACGTTCATCCGAACCGTCCAATTTCGTTGGTTTATCACTGCTCTTGTCGACACCTCTAAAGCGCTGAAGTAACCTTCGTGATCTTGAATTTCGCCAACAAGCGCCGAGCACCTGCAGCAGATTGCAAAACTGTTCCTCTTTTAACATTTTCTGCAAGTCCGTCAGAACGCAAGACAGTTTTCACGCTGATGTGTGCGACAACACTTGGAGCACGTGTACATATCCACATGCAAAGTTTTTAGGTTTGGGCCAGCATTGCGAACAGCGTCTGTTTGCTCTTGACCTCGTTCCCAGGTTTTTTGGCGAAGCGCTGATGTTTCGGCTACCTTGCAGACATGCTCAGCCTTTTGCAGTGTCAATGGGCGATCCATCAGCAGCTTTTCTTTGACCTTGTCGTCGTTGGTTCCATACAAAATCTGGTCTCGGACCATAGAATCCAGAAGCGTGCTGAAATTGCATGCTCGTGCCTGTTTTTTCAGGCACCGTAAAAAGTGCTCGAATGGCTGACCTTGGCTTTGAATTCTACTTGAAATACTCAGTGTTCATGTACTTCGTTAGTCTGCAACGTGAAATATTCGTACACTTTCTTGATGACCGTCGCGTAGTCAGTCTTATTTTCGCCTTCCGTGATGCTCGACGGATCAAATATCTCGATGGCATCTTCGTCTGCTGCACTGAGAAGGAGCGCTGTCTTTGACGATACTGATCGCTGCTTGTCACTGGGTTCAGACGCCACAAAGAAAAGTTCAAATCTCTGCTTATATGTTCGCCAATTCTTGCTTGCTTCTCTCGTCGTGTTTAGCGGCCCAGACAGCCCTAACAAAACCATTGCGTATTCCTCGCAGCGCTGGCCATCGAAGATCAAAGCCTTGCTTTGATACAGCTCGATCTTGTGACACCATGTATCGTCTCGTTCAGGAAGCCAAACATGCTGCGCTGGCAAACAGAACAAGCTTTACTGCATACGTGTACATTTATAGAATTTAGAAGAGCGTGTCTTTAAGTCATTAACAGATAAGCTCTTCGACCTAAGTTTTAAACAGTTACGATGCGCTTTTGTGGCGCACGTGGAGCGCTCAGCTCCCAAGATACGATACAATTACTTTCAATATTTATGTTTTGATCGGGCCGAGGGAACCCTCGTCATCTAAGTGCAGTGGATCCCACATGGCTAGAGTCTCAGCATGGCTTTCACGCAATAGCTACCTTACGGGACGGTGAATCCTTGTGTTTTGGTAAAGGGGAATTCCGGTGCATTTTCGACTATATTGAGGTATTGCTGTTTTCACAAAGCACTTACAGTCCTGCAAAAGCTAGGCTGGTTGATTTTCCCCAGGTATTCACTAATAGTTTTGATAATCAATAAATGACGAGTGTAAATCGAACTTGAAACAGGGAGCTGCTCCGTCATTCATGGTGACTTGGGGATGACTTCACGAGAACCCGTCGCTGATGACGTCACCAGATTCGCTACACCCCACCACATTTGGCCACTGTGTAAACATAGCTCGGAACGCAAGTTGGCGATGACGTCCGACGCGGGATCAAGCTTTGAAGGCTCGTCTAAACTTACCAGTGATGACAAGTTCATTAGTGATTGAAACTACTATCTGAGCACGGAAGCATTGCGTTCTGATTTCAACCCGCTGGCGTGTTATGCATCTGACATGCCTCAAATTGATTTTCTGGTTCCTCAGTATTGTAAGAACCAACGTCAACGACGACTAACACGCTGTATGCAGCCGACAAAACTGAACTGCTCTGGCATTGTTGTCACCTTGTAGAAGAAAGCGCCCGCTGCATCCGTCTGCTAGAAAAGGCGCGGTTTTTAAAAAGAGTAGGCCCTTACGTCATACACACATTGTAGGCAGCGCTTGCAAGTCTGACTCCAGAATCGAATACCAATTTTAAACTTTATCTTAAAAACTAAATCACTTACGGAATCTGTTGTTTTTTATGAGTTTCAGTATTTGGAGTTCATTAGTGTGTAACTAATTACCTTAATTTTCTGCCACCAGTCAGGTTCAGTAATTGCACAAAAAGAATCAGCTACTTGACCTGAATCGCACTTAAAGTGTCTTTTTTTGGTTTTATTCAATACGAGCGCCGAAAAAAAAACCTTTCACGTTGGTCCTCGAACGCAGCACGTCAAACAAGCGTCGAACACGATAGCGTCTCCAGCAAAGTCATCATGTGCAGCAATCTACAGCAAGATGATAATGAATGGTTACTTTTTTATCCACTCAGGAACCCTGCAGTAATGTACACACCGAGGTTCAGGCCATTTCAAGAAGCACGCACTGGGACGCACTTTCAAACTTCACGTACACATTTGTGTACGCTGTGACTGGAAGGGTTAAAGGAGCAACTTCTTGTTCTTGACTACACAAGTAGGGATCGCGGCACGATATGTTTGCAAACCATCACCAAGCTCAACATTCGGTCTCGAGCAGCAGCCGTGACGCATTTCTCTAGCGGCCTACCACTTTGGCGTACTCATCAAGCAGGCCCTGTAAATGATACTTCAGAGTGCTGTTTAGTTCCTACGTTCGGTAATTGAGTTTAATATAAGTTTTCACATCAATGCAAACAATTATCTTGCGAGTTTCTATGGTTTGTGAAAATATGTCAGTTTCATACTCGATTCAGTGCACAAATGAATACATCCAGTGAAAGTGTAACCATGCCCCAATGACACAAGCCCTTCATGTGGACACATAGCGACACTCGCAAACATGCTTTGAGAGTGTAGAAACACTCTTTTCAGCTCTACCTCAAACGATTGCGAAAGGTCCCTCAGAAGCTCACTTCTCGCCGACCAGTAAATGGCCGCCCAGTAAGCCCACGAAACAGCCACCAGTTAATCGCTGTCGGTCCCTCGGCAAAAGACGCTTGCTACGCGCTAAGCGCGTTCTGCAAGACTGAAATAAAGTTTTTCATTTCATTCTATTCTATGGTGTGTGGAAAGATGTTGGTTTCATGCCCATTTCAGTGCACTAACGAATACATTCAGGCAAAATGCCACAGGCCGCACGTCCGCCCGTCTTAATTGCTCCTATTCTAGCAAATGGTTTCGTTATCTCACAGGCGCCATCTTGAATTGTACAAGTGGCCTCCAGGTGTGCTGATTTTAGGTCGTTTCCAATCTGTCATTAGTTTTGTCAATTCGACAGTGAACTAGCCACGGATGATGGAGGAATCTGTCCCCATCTCGACGAGAACAGTGACATTGTGGTAGTTGATTGGCACGTAGAAGTCACTTCTTCGTCTTCCAGCGTTGTGGTTGAGCTTTGTCATCAGGTTACGGCAACGTCATTTCGCACCGTTGCTCACAAACGCAGCAGTTAACTTCTTCTCGGTGAATCTCCTAGATTGCCCCTCCCTACATCTTCGTCTTTATCTCTCACTATCTATCTGTCCTGTCTTGTACTCTCTTCTGTTTACTTCCAATTTTTCTGGCGGCAAGGGTTAACCCTGTGCAAATAGCCTACCTAGGTCTAGGCGCATCGGGTTATGGCAGTGTTGTACGGCTGACGTCTGCAAGCTTTCAGCACCTGCAAACTTGCAGCGTCCCCTTGTTGGGCTCCGTGGTGGGTGGCCGCCAATGCTGCTGAACAAAAATAAGACCGGCATGCATGGAGCATTACCTCTACTTTCAGATCATACCGGCCTAAAGCGGGTACGCACCGATGATATAAACTTTTCAACCAGCCAAAAGAAACATATCCTCACTTTCATGTTATTCACTGTGAAAAAACTGAAAAGCAAGCCAGGACCGTCTCTCCTTTCCTAGTTTCTAGATGTCTTACCGAAACTCTTGGCACAGGATACTAGGTAACCAAAATGGCTAGCGGAGACGTTCTTCTCGAAATTCGTGACAAAGAACAATTTGAAAAGCTAGACCGTCTTTCAGATTTCGGTGGCATACCAATAACCATAAGACCACATAGATCAATGAACACAACTCGCGGAGTGGTATATGACATGGACTTACTTGACTTGACTGAGACTGAACTTTTGGAGGGGTGGAAGAGCCAAAATGCCACTAATGTACAGAGAATCATCATCAGAAGAGATAATAAGAAAACACCGACAAAACACTTAATACTCACGTTTGCATGCAGTAAACTACCGGAATCTATTCAAACAGGGTACACGAAGACATCTATCAGGTCGTACATACCAAACCCTCGTCGTTGCTTCCAATGCCAGAGGTATGGCCACGGCTCTAAAACCTGTCGTGGTCGCCAGACTTGTGCACAATGTGAAGTCCTGGGCCACGTGTCTGAGAACTGCAAACAACCGCCACGCTGTGTAAACTGCGAAGGAAACCATGCCGCAAATTCACGCTCCTGCACATACTGGAAAAAACAAAAAGAAATAATTACGTTGAAGGTGAAGGAGACCATTTTATTTAAGAAAGCACGGCGAAGAGTCGCTCCATTCTATGTACCTACATACGCTGATGCGGCGCGTCAGGGGGCACCGCCGCACCAGCCCTCGCCACTCCTTCGGCCCGCGCATAGCGATCCGGTGGTTGTGGCACCTGCACCCAAGGCGTCTATAGCCCAGGCTGCACCGCCTACTCCCAAACAGAGACCTGAGACTCCAGAGTCCTCGGGTCTCAAGGCCTCACCTCACCAGGCGAGGCCCGAAATTCGAACCAACAGCCCGCACGTGCGGGCATTCAGTGCCTCCAAAGAGGCAATGAATACGTCGGTACCCTTGGTGCCGAAAGAGCGGCGTGGCTCCTTGGAGCGCGCCAAGAAAACAAAAAAACAGATAACAGGGCCTGGTGACGGCCCTGTTAAGTGAACTCAAAGTCCCTGTCTAAACAGCCACTCGCTTTTCGTACACACAGAACTATTTTACATTCACCATGAACACTCAAATTATACAATGGAACGTCAGGGGCCTTTTCAGAAACCTTGATGACATCCAAGAACTCTTACACGAACACTCTCCAAAAGTGCTGTGTGTGCAAGAAACACACCTTAATTCAAAACACACAAATTTTCTTTGTAAATACGTTATTTTCCGAAGGCACCGTGTTGATGCCATGACATCATCCGGAGGTGTTGCCATCATAGTGAATCAAGGAATTGCATGCACACACTTGCAACTCCAAACATCTCTTGAGGCAGTGGCTGTTCGAGCGATTCTTTTCGATAAACTGATCACAATCTGCACTATTTACGTTCCTCCTAGCTATCAGCTGCAAAAACATGATTTACACTCTTTAATTGATGAACTTCAGGAGCCTTATGTTCTCCTTGGAGACTTTAATGCGCATAGCAGGCTATGGGGCGACTCTCGGTATGACGTGCGAGGTCGACTGATCGAACAGTTCCTTCTCTCGTCGAGCGCGTGTCTCCTAAATCGAAAAGAACCAACCTATTATAATCTCGCTAATAACACCTACTCCTCCATAGACCTAAGCATAGTATCTCTATCTCTTGTGCCTCTACTCCAGTGGAAAGTCGTCAGCAATCTGTACGGAAGTGACCACTTCCCTGTAGTTTTTAGCACAACTACAGTAACCGAGTGTCCACCACTTGTTCCCAAGTGGCTCATAAACAGAGCCGACTGGGAACAGTTTTATACCACCGCTCGTCTAGGTTGGAATGACATATGTACTTTGAACATTGATGTTGCTGTCAACTACTTCTCAGTGTTTCTGATTGATGCTGCAACAAAATGCATCCCGCAAACAAATGGACACCCTGGAAAACGGCGTGTGCCAAGGTGGAACTCTGAATGCCGAAACGCGCGCAAACAGCAAAACGGAGCTTGGAGGCTGCTTCGGAACTCACCGACAGCCGAAAATCTTGACACCATCAAGAAAATAAAGTCTCAATGCAGGAGAACGCGTCGGCAGGCCAGAAGAGAAAGCTGGCAGAAGTTTTTGTCAGGGATCAATTCATACTTACAGGAGGCCAAAGTCTGGAACATGGTCCGAAGGATAACAGCAAAACAAGTACACACACTTCCACTCGTAAACACTCGGGGTGATACCTTGGAAGATCAGACAAGCTTCCTCGGTGCACACTTCGAACAGGTGTCCAGCTCATCCCACTATACTGACACTTTCCAAAAATACAGAACAAGAATAGAAAAGCAGAAACTCGAACACAAATGCACTAGATCCGAGGCATATAACCAAGCTTTCTGTCTGGCTGTGCTGCGAACGTCTCTAAACTCATGCAGTACTTCTTCCCCAGGTTCTGACTGCGTGGTGTATGAAATGTTAAAAACCTACCAATCGAAACACGAAAAACCTTACTTTGTTTGTACAATGCTATCTGGTTTTCTGGCACTATCCCTACCTCCTGGAAAGAGGCTATTATCATTCCCATTTTGAAAGAGGGCAAGGACCCTTCTTTACCTACGAGTTATAGGCCTATTGCACTTACAAGCTGCTTGTGCAAAGTCTTCGAAAAAATGATAAACTGCCAACTTGTACATATCCTTGAAACAAAAAATTTGCTCGACCCATTTCAGTGCGGGTTTCGAGAAAGTAAATCCACCACAGACCACCTTGTTCGTATCGAGGCACAGATCAGAGGCGCCTTCGTCCATAAACAATATTTTCTCTCTGTGTTCCTCAATATAGAAAAGGCGTATGATACAACATGGCGTTTTGGAATTCTAAAAGACCTGTCCCACCTTGGCGTGCGCGGAAGAATGTTTCACATAATCGAAAAATACCTGTCAAACAGGACATTTCGTGTCCGAGTGGGCACGGTTCTTTCCCAAACATTTGCCAAGGAAACAGGCGTGCCACAAGGTGGTGTACTTAGCTGCACACTTTTTTCATCAATATGAATTCCTTGCGCTTGTCCATTCCTCGCAATATGGTTTATTGTACATATGTCGATGATGTCCAGCTTGGCTTTAGATCATGCAATCTGGCAATGTGTGAGCGGCAGATTCAGTTAGGTTTAAACGAGGTCTCCAAATGGGCAGAGGAAAACGGATTCCGACTGAACCCACAAAAGAGCACGTGTGTCTTGTTCTCCCGAAAGAGAGGCAATGCACTCAGAAACCGACATTGAACTGAACGGTCAACGTCTGTCTGTTAATAGGGAGCATAAATTCTTAGGATTAATGTTGGACAACAAGTTGACCTTTGTAACGCACATCAAGTATCTAAAAACAAAATGTTTAAAAGCCATGAATGTTATAAAAGTATTGTCACGTACTACTTGGGGTAGTGTAGGCAATGCCTCATGAATCTGTATTGAAGCCTCATTCGCACCCACTTAGATTATGGGGCCGTTGTTTATCAGTCTGTGACTCAAAGTGCTTTGAAGATGCTGGACCCCGTGCACAATTTGGGCATCCGCCTTTCTACTTGTGCTTTTCGCACCAGCCCCGTAGAAAGCCTTTATGTTGAGTCAAATGAGTGGTCGCTTTATTATGCAGAGAACTTACATGTCCTTTGTTTATTTCTTTAAGGTGAAGGCAGACAAGAAGCACCCCTCATACTCTACTATTAATGAATTGTCGAGCTCAATTCTATTTCAAAACAGGCCTTCGATGAGGCAGCCCTTCTCAGTTCGCCTGAAAAGTCTAGCTCAGGAAACTGGAGTATCACTTGAACACAGTTTAATGGCTCCTGTAGCATACCCGCCACCGTGGCAATGGCAGACTATAGACTGCGTTGTGTCTTTTCTAGAAGTTACAAAACATGCGCCTATTGCCCATATCCGAACATAGTTCCTGGAACTTCAACACGAATACACACGTCCTGAGTTCTTTACAGATGCCTCCAAGTCTAACTCCTGTGTGTCCTCCGCTGCTGTCGGCCCATTCTTTTCGGATGCTGGCCCTCTACACCCAGGCACAAGTATTTTCACAGCGGAAGCTTATGCGATACTTGTGGCGGCTAAACACATCAAGCAATTACAAATACAAAAAGCAGTAATTTATGCGGACTCCCTCGGTGTGGTAACGGCTCTGCACAGTCTGAAAAAACAAAAAAAACCTAGTCCTTGTCTCACTTTACTCCATTTTGTGCACACTCTACGCACTCAAACAACATGTTGTAGTGTGCTGGGTGCCAGGGCACCGTGAGATTCAAGGCAACGTGAGGGTGGATCAGCTCGCTGCATCCGTCCACAAAAGCACTGCCCCTACACCCATATCAATCCCTGTCCTTGATCTTAAGCCGTCTCTCAAACAAAAGCTCAGGGACTACTGGCAGAGCAAGTGGGATAGACACATACAAAACAAACTACACGTTATCAAGCCACACCTTGGCCATTGGCTGCCCGTATCGAAATCATGTCATACAGAGGTAATACTAACGAGACTCAGAATAGGACACACATACACGACACACACACACCTTTTGTCCGGTGGCGATCCACCATTGTGTGACAGATGTGGTGCAGCATTAACAGTCCTTCACATTTTAATTCAGTGCAAACAATTGGACACTGTAAGAAAACAACACTTTCCATTAACCTACCGACAACATATACCTTTACACCCTGCAATGTTCGTCGGCATGGAACCGCTTTTTATTCATAAATAAATGTTAGCGTTTTTCAAAGAAATTCATATTTTTCATATCATATACCCGGGCATTCCGTAGCACGACCTCTCCAGAGAGGGTTTTGCTGCGGTGACTACACAAGAAAGCACTTGCCTCACGGCCCTTGGACGCAAAGGTATGAACGAGTGAGGCACTTGTGCTAATGCCATACATATCCACCATCGCTTTTATTATCACCAACTTTTTTCATGTATTCACACCTCACACGCATTTCACGTCATGGTCATGATTTTATTACTTGTATGTTTTTACCCGCAATACCGCGAAAAATTTTATGGCCCTTATGCAGCCGCTAATCACAATAATTGTCCACATTCCTTGTCCCGTTAACGGGCGCTCTTTGGCCATCGAATGGCCCTTGTGCTGAAAAAACACCATATGTCATCTTCATCATCTCCTAGATTGCCCTATTGAAAAAACGCCCACCATAGGAAAAGTAGACCACATCATCCACCATTTTGCTGCATGGTGGTGCTGAAAATATTGGTGCCACTTGGCGTATGGTGGCACATGGTGCACGATGAAGTGCCGGCAATGCTGGAGCGCGAGGCGGCGTCAAAACTACTGCGAGGAGCTGCCAATGAAAGAGAAAGAATAATTGTATACAAAATGACACAGAAAATATCGCTAAAAATAGGAACCGTGACCACGAAGATTCGAACGTCAAACTTTTGAATTTTCAACTGAACATGCTAATCACTGCGCCAAGTCAATTTGTAGGAATTTTGCTGTTAAATCGCCTTGTAACTTACGATCTAATTGTTCCACTTCAGCTTTGTTTGTTGCTTACTTCGGATAGACGGGATCTGCACCTGCTTCAAACTGGCACTTTCGTAAACACAAAAAACTGCTGCCTAAACAATTTACGCTGTGATAATAAAAAAGCGCTATGTTTTTCTTGCAATTCACCACAAGAGAAGTAAACTGAGTAGCAGGTACAGTTTACCGGCAGTTACTGTCAAGTTTATTATCTCTTTCTCGGTCGTACTAGAGGGCATTATGGTCGTACTAGGGGGTCGTACCTGCTCAGGCATTATAACGCCTCTAGGCTCATTTGATGGATACGCCGTCACAAGTGATTCAGAATTCGATGTTTCATGCTTGTCTTGATTATCATGTTTGGGCGTGTCATTTACCTTCGTCGTCCATTCGCGGAATGTAAAGCCAAACATGGTATATGTGGAGCTAGCGAAACGGCCGCGGATACATCATGAGCATGGCTGAAAGACATGTCGATACATGATACGCACCTAATGATTAATATTTTTGCACCAGTCACATACGTTTGGCGACCATTCATGTCCCATAGTACCAAATTTCGTAAATGTGAAGCTAGCGGAACGGCGGCGAGTGCATCGTAAAGGGTCCCGTATACTCGACGTAACGTTGACACGCGCGAACGCTGAACGCAGCGACGCTACGCTAGCGAAATGCAAGCACTCTATAGTCTGACGCCAGGCACAACCGGTGCCAACAGCGTCCGTTGGCACGGCTCAGGGCGAAATGCGACATGCTGCATTTCGCGCTGACGACTTTCCCCAGACAGAAAGCACCGCGTTTTCCTGACTTCGTGATGGACAGACGCTGGGCGCTTAAACGCACATGCGTCAAAGCAACGCAGCACAGTGCGCAACTGCGAGTATATGGCAGGCAGATCGGCGCTGGCGTGGCATCGCCGGGGGGACGTGACGAAAGCGCACCGGGTCAAGCCGAAGTGTATACGCGCCTTGAGTGTGGCATGTAGTTATGTTCTTACATAACGCACATATCATTATATCATGCTTGCACCAGGCACGTATCTTCATCATCCAGTCACGAACCGTAATTACAAATTTGGCATGTGTGAAGTTGTGAAGCTGGCGAAACGGCCACGAGCGTATCATGTGGGTGGCATGTATTTACATGAAAGGAATCTTGTGATTATCATGTTTTACCAGTCACATATACTCGTCATTTGTTCACGTCCCATAATAAAAAAATTTGGTATACGCAAAGCTAGTGAAACGGCCGCGAGCGCGTCATGAGGTCGGCATTTAGTCATGTTGTTACGTGACACGCACGTCTTGCTTTTTATGTTAGGGTCTGTCACTTGTGTTCACCATGCAGTCAAGTCATACCATATCAGTTTCGCAACATTTCATGTGAACGAAACCACCGCAGAAGCAGCAAGACCTTGAAATATCAATCCTAAGAATCGAGACATACATATTATGATCTGCATGTTACGAGTTGTCACTTAGACTCGTCATACACCCATGTTACGCCGTACGAATTTCGGTATCCATACCATTATCGAAACAGCCTGGAGATCTAAACGTCGTAAGTGGCTAGATAGATAGATACGCTCGAAGACGCTGAAGTGCACTAAAAAAGGCTTCACATTTAAAAACCCTAAAAATGACTCTGGCACGCCAAATTGAACGTGAAACCTCTGAGTCATGAAGGTGAGGCGTTAACCACTGAGCCATCGATCAGAACGTTCATGAATGTTCAAATGGCAAGCTATTTATATCTGTCGCTGAGCGCTGGTATTAGACATCTCGGGGGCAACTAACGCGTTTTCAGCATTACCAAGAAGTTGGTGCAATGAGCGCACGGCGGCGCACCTTTCGGGGTGAACTATCGCGTTTTCAGCATTACCAGCCCGATGGCGCGATGAGCACGTGCCGGCGCGTTTTCATCTCCAACGCGTACTTTGCTCTACATAGTGGATAAGGTGGACACTCGCTTGGCAGCCCTTATCTTGCGGTGGGGACGAACGTGCGTCTTGGCTGGCATTGGGCTTCACTAGAAGTTTCTGTTGTAGTTACTGGGCGTACAAAGGTCACCGCTATAATTCAAGTTCATTTTTGCAAAAAGGGCACGCTTTTATGTCACAGTGAAGTAACAACGGAGACGCCAATTCGCGTTCATCTGTACCATAGAGTACGTTTCATGCGTCGTTTGTGCGTTAGAAACGTGAGGCACGTTTCGATCTGCCTGCAATTCGACGTGTGACCTTCCAATTCGTTGCTATTTCGTTCATTGCTTCGGCAGTGCGGCAAAGCTGTGAGTTTTCTGACAGTGCTAAAAAAAGTGTTGCAGGGCCTTTTTGAGTGGTATTCCCCCGAGGGAGAAATCTACGGGTAGTGAAGGGGGAACCTAGTGATGTCAATGGGCGAGAAGTCCCCCAAAATGTTCCTCACTGACTAGGACAATGCGAAAGGTGGGGGATATCAGCATGGCCAGAGCCTTCACCATAAACTGGAGTGGGTGCATTGAACACTTATTTTACTCCCAGCCATAGATATTGGCCAGATTTAGTCTTAGATTGGGGGTAGGTTAAAAGCTGTGTTGTGTTCTGATTGGAGAAAGGGAAAGAGCTGGTGTAGTTTGAGCGAAGCACCCCTTATGGACGCCCCCTGGCGCTTTGCTGCTTTTTAAAACATGGAATGTAGACACGGCTTCTCTCTTCGTTTGACTCGCCACCACAAGCTTCTTCTTAAAGACGATAGTTTTTCTTGGGGGCCATTGACGCAAAACTTTTAAACTGTCAGTCTGTACGATTGTCTGTTTGTCCCCCTAACGGTACCAGGTACTCTGAACGGCACCAGCCAATACGCTAAACGGCCGACGCCATCTGCAGCGCTCACCAGTGTTGCTGAAGATTCAGCGTTCATACTTGTGCGATTGTCTATAAAAAGAAAATATTGCGCATATTTAAGGCACCATAACAACAAGTACGTATTCTGTATGTGCGTCTTTTACTAGAAAAGACATACATGAGCAATTCTGAGGGCTGTAGCGTTTATCACGCTGAGCTGACCATGCTACGCTTGCACTGAAAAGGCGATTGTTTTAACCACTTTGCTAGGACGACATGGTGGTGGCATCTACTCGTCGCTTTGCATTTTACACATTATCATCTCTGAGACGGGCGCGCACGCTTGTCTTGAATGCGCAACATTTTCCAAGAAAACTGCCAGATGGCACTCATGTCTCACGTGTGACGTGACTTGATGCGCTCGTTCGCCCCCGCTGCATGCTCGAGGCACTCCAACACAGCGCCTCCAGAATACCATTCACCATTTCTCTTGCGCAGAACATCAAATAAATATTGTGTTCATTCTTTCCATACGCAAGACTATCATCTTTCGACGAGATTTGCTGATTAAGATGCAGATACGGGGCCAATTTTTTTGCAAGGACGAAATCGCACATAACTATAATCCTGGTAGTGTCATTGACAGCGGCTTTTTTTTTGCTAGAAAAATGCTCAAAGGGTCTCTGACTCGTCAAATACTTCTGTTGAGTCGGTAGATTGGAATTTGTATAAAGTATCTTTTGATGTATGTTGGCTTTCCGTGAACGAATGAATTGTGCTACCATAGAGTTTTTTTTTCGTGATAAAAACCAAGAATGGAAGCGATGTAGCTAATTCTTATTTGACTTTTATTCGTACAAGGGTTTCATTCTAATTTCGAAACCTATGGTAATAGAAGGCTAAATCTTTGTTCACTACACGAATCCAGCCTGAGAATTGGCTGCATCAGTGCAACTGATAAAATAAATTATGAAGTTTGCATGCTTTTGAAAATGAAAAGCAGCTCTCGGATTTTACGGGCGCCTATATTTTAAGCGTCTAGTACAGAATGAAGAGGCCTGTTAAAAGTTCTTTAAAACGTGAGACATCTCCACCAAGCTGAACAAGCAGAGCAGTAGCAGCAGCAACAATATCCAACAATATCAACAATGGCTGTTGTCACAATTCTTTTCAGAATAACCACATTAAAACAAAACTATCACCCCATAGAGAGGGCAGTGCTTCATCATCTGCTTGGCGATTGTCTCCCACACACCATCCTTTAGGTTGTCTTTACTGTTACTGTAGTTATCGGAAAAGATGTGCCACAAGCAAGTATATTCTTCCACAAGAGAAAACAAAATGCCCACAGGTTCAAGAAGTGAATGTTTATGAAGGAGCTTGCTCCAGAAATTGAATCCGGTAAACCGTGAGTCCTCTGTACATATGCTCAATCATCCCCATATAAAGACGCGACACGAGAGTTGTTGTGGTGTGATTGTATATACGTTTTATATACAATGATTATTAAATACAAATCAATGTACTATGTACAAACATTTAAATACTGATGCAGTATATACATTTTGTTCAAAATCCTATGTACGCATCAGAATAGCTCGGAGGAACGTTGTCCTTTTTTATAATGCCTTTGTGATTCGTAAAGTAAAAAGCCAAAGCATTTTGTACTATCGCATGCAGTGGTAAGTTCCAGGAGAGTCCCGACGGCCAGCTGAGAATGCAGCCGCATTGTCAGCCCTCCGCGCCGCCACCTTGGCCTCTCCAGTGTTCACAATGAGTAGCAATAACGATGCGCTCTGAGTGAAGTCCGGCGAAGGAGAGCAGAAATGCACCCAGAGTGAGGCGCTTTTATAGGTGCGGCCACTTAGCGGTCTCCTACCTAACTAGAGCACGCGACGAGAGGGGAGAAAGCACCGCATGAGCGGCCACGCGCCTTCTAGTGACTGCTCTCAAAAGGAAGAGTACAGCTGCACCTCTGGCGGAAGCAATGAGCTCCAGTGTACAAACCAGTACAATCACGAGAGACAACCCCCTGCAAGAGGAACAATTTCCTAAAAGTTGCTTAATCATTATTTTGGCCATCCAGGTGCCCGCAAGTCCGGAGTGTAATTTGGAAAGGCCGCCGCCACTGGGGTCTGCAGGAGAAAGGGCTACAATGTGGCCATCCCGGCTGCAGCGGCTGCATTTCCGATGGAGGCGGAAATGTTGTAGGCCCGTGTGCTCAGATTCGGGTGCACGTTAAAGAACCCCAGGTGGTCTAAATTTCCGGAGCCCTCCACTACGGCGTCTCTCATAATCATATAGTGGTTTTGGGACGTTAAACCCCAGATATCAATCAATCAATCAATCAGCTACAATGTGGCCAGACACCCACCTGAAATTCAGCTACGTCCCCCGCAGC
Source organism: Rhipicephalus annulatus (assembly GCA_013436015.1). Taxonomy (NCBI): domain Eukaryota; kingdom Metazoa; phylum Arthropoda; class Arachnida; order Ixodida; family Ixodidae; genus Rhipicephalus; species Rhipicephalus annulatus. Next base: position 1,267,236 of record WOVY01010535.1, on the reverse strand, counting down.
ACGGGTATCAATTGATCGTTCGCACATACGATCCCCACCTTCCACCTTCCCCGAAGAGCCGCGAGAAGGTCGCGTCGACCAGTTAACCTGTGACGTCGTTGTCACGTGATGCTACACCTCGCCTCTATTTCAAGGATTTATCCTCCTCCTGAATACCGCCCTAATGGCTATAGTCTATTTTCTAGGATAATTTAACGCAAAATGTTCGATATTTCTGCTGGAGTCCGACTATCAATATAGCACCCGGCGAAAATTTATCCTCATGCTTAAGAATAGCTGATCCTGGTCTGGTGGCTTACTTCATATTTTTGAACATTACCAAATATGTCAAATATCTAACACCTGTGAGGCACAACGTCACTACGTGAGTGTTAGGCAGTGCGTCGTTTATTTTAGAAAGCGCCTAGATAGATAAATCTACAAACCTAATTGTTTATTGCGCTGCGCTGACAATGCGATCCTGAACAAAAAAAATTGGCCCCGTATCTACATGTTATTCTGCAAATGTCGTCGAAAGACGATAGTCTTGTATGTGGAGAGAGTGAACAAAACATTTATTTGATGTTCTGGACCAGAAAATTGAGGAATGGTATTCCGGAGGCGCTGTGTTGGAGAGCCTTGAGCGTGCAAAGGAGGCGAATGGGCTCATCAAGTTACGTCACACATGAGACATGAGTGCCATCTGGCAGTTTTCTTGGACAACTTTGCGCGTTCGAGACGGGCGTACGCACCCGTCTCAGAGGTGATAAGATGTAAAACGCAAGGCGGCGTGTAGGTGCCACCACCATGTCGTCTTAGCAAAGCGTTGAAAACACTCGCCTTTTCGTGCAAGCGTTGCATGGTCAGCGCAGCGTGATAAACGCTACGGTCCTTAGAATTACTTATGTATGCCTTTTGTAGAAAAATACGCACGTGCATGCAGATTATTCACGTGTGGTTATGGTGCCTCAGATATGTGCAATTATTGATTTTTAATCGACGATTGCAGAAGTATGAACGCTCAATTTTGAACAACATTGGTGAGCTATGCAGATGGGGTCAGCCGTTTGGTGTATCGGCTGGTGCCGTTTAGAGTACCCGGTACCGTTAAGGGTAGACAAACACGCAAATGTACAGACAAACAGACCCAAATTTTTCCGTCGATGGTCCCCGAAAAAGACTACCATTTTTGAAAAGCAAACCGCGATCGTTCTGTTCAACGTCGAGGGCGCGCGATTCTCCCCACCGAAGGATAAGCTCGCGCGCGCAAGCATGTAACCCCGCTCTCCCGCCCTCCGCATTCGCGGGGCAAAGTAGACGCGGGAGATAAGCGCCCGTCGACACATCGTTACAAGCTGAGCTCTGAGCGCAGGCGGCTAGAGTACTCGGTATCGTTGAGGGTGGACAAAAAGACAAATGTACAGACAGACAGAAAAAAAATTTTTGCGTCGAACGTTCCAAGAAAGAATTCGTCTTTAAAAAGAGGGTGTTTTTACGATTCCCTGAAAATATTGAGGCGCTTTACCTAAAGGACCCGGGGCTGATAGGTAGCTCTGTGTTCTAAAAAAAACTTATACTTTCCGCATTACTGCGAGATGGCGCTAAATCTCTCGTAGCGCCTCTAGAAAAAAGGCTACCGTCTTCCCCTCGAAAAACGTATTCTGAGGCGTATTAAAAAATATAACCAGAAGACGACGCACCAGAAACAAAGAGCACAGGACAATCGCAGACTAAATTTGGTTAATTGAAACATACATCACCCTTATGAAACAACACAAGCACAGGCTCAGTGACAGTCATGAGCAGGTGAAGGGGGCACCACCCAATAGACATTTATATATACGTACAGTTATATATATTTTTTCAGTTCCCCTCTCTTCCCCTCTTTTGTTTTCGTCACCATCTTTGCATACATCAACGCAAAACATTGCCGTCCCCAGGATTCCGGCTCACGAGGAGGAGGCACGCTTTCCCGCATGGTGGGGGCGGGGCTCCACGTCACTCTATAGGACCGGAGAGCAAAACGATAATAACTCCCCTCCCTTTCTGATGTTCTCATTTTTTTCACGGTTTCAAGTAGCTAGTGTATGAACCTTTGTTTTGCCGGAGCTACAGTATCATGGTTGCATTGGTGCGAGTTCCCTAGCATAATAAAAGATTAGGCACAGCGCCTAAGGCCGCTCTCGGAAACATCAGCTGCTTTACCGCCTTCGAATCACTACCGTGGAGACATGCTTGAAGATATTTAATTGCTTTCTGGAATTTACGTACTGGCATATGTCAAGTTCGTGATTGTATAGAGCGTGTTGAATCGCGTGGTAAAAAAAAAGTTCCCTGGCCCGTGCTGTTCATGGTACGACAGCTGTCAAGCCCTCGTAGCTCCATCTAGCGTTGAGATGGTGTACTCTACGATGCCACGTAAAAATTGAAATACGGTGTGCTTGAAAAGAGAGGATTTCTGTGGAAGGCACTTTTATGACCCCGCGAAAGAATATTTAGGTGTCGTTGAGGTAATTATCTGTAGTAGAGCACATCAATAGGGTATTGTTACAAAGGACGAAGTGCACGTTTCCGAACATCCAGTGTATGGACCACACAGACCCTTTTACAGCACATTCTAGAGTTTTACAAGTTGCATGGTTGTTTTAGGTAACAACTAATTATACATATATAATGCATTCTGGGTTAGGTTTTGAAATGGCGAGTAATATTCACCAGCGTGATATCACGAATCGTGGTACCTACTCGCCGTCCGCGCCGCTTATATCCGGCAGACCTCAGGGATCCTCGGGTCTCTTTTAGGTTTATATCAATAAAAAAGACACCCGTGATATCCCAGCGAATCTAAAGCTTTTCACAGATGCCTACGTGCTTTAAAGTAGTTAACGCTTCTAGCGGTCAGGTTCTTTTAAAGAACTCATTATCTAAGATTAAAAATTGGTGCACAAAATGACAGATGATCTTTAACACGAGAAAAACTGTGGCGATAACCATAACCTGCAAAAATGATTCATTAAAATTCCAATGCAACCTAGGCAATCAATTTTTGTCCTTTGTCTCGCAGTATACGCACCTTGGTCTTGTCATGACATCTGATTTAAAATAGAACGAACATGTTTGTTATACTGAGAAAAAGGCTTTGAAAACACAAGGCTACTTAAGACGGACACTCAATAAGGCATCAGGCAAACCTAAATGACTGCATGTGAAACGTACATAATACCTATACTAGAATATGCGTCGGCTGGCTGGGGCCCACACACACAAACTAACACATATAAACTTATCCATAGTGGGCAGCGCACAAAAGGAAACACACAAGAGAAGGAATCAGGACAAGCTCTCTTGTGTGTTTCCTTTTGTGCGCTGCCCACTATGGATAAGTTCCAACTCGCCCGCCTTTCTGTGCTACAACATATAAACTTGAATCAATACAGCGAAACTTTCTCAAATTCATGTTCAATACCTAAGGACAACCCATCTCCGTCAGTTCTTCTGGAAAGCGCTAAACTATAAACCCTGGAATGGAAACGTTATCGCGAAATAATGAAGATGTTCTATCTCGTATATAATAATAAGCTGGCAGTACAAAAAAACCTATTATATCGGACTAATTTTGCACCACGAAACGCGTGCCTTCATTTTTGAAAGAGTGACTGAGCCCCTATATACAGGTATTTTTTTCCCGCACAAGCAGACAGTGAAACAGTTTACCACTTGAGATTCTTGAAAGTGCCGATCTCAACTAGTTTCTTTGTGTGTTAGCTGTTTCACATGGCTCATGACTACACATTCATATACATTACAGTGCGCTTCCTTTTAATACCCATCTTAATCAGACTGATTACTTGAGGTTCGATGCCTTGCTTCTGCACGATTCTTCAATGCTTCGATTCTGAAATGTCTCGCTTCTTAGTATTCCCGACATTTTTTTTTGCTACAGTTGGTATGGAATGGAATGAAAAAACTTTATTTCGGTCCTGCAGGACGCGCTTAGTGCGTAGCGGGCGTCTCCTACGTAGGGACCGACAGGGAGTACCTGACGGCTGCTTCGTGGGCCTGCTGGACAGCCCATTGCTGGTCGGCGAGAAGTAAGCTCCTGAGGGGCCCCTCCCACTTGCTTGAGGTAGAGTCGAGAGGAGTTGTTCTACACTCCCAGAGCATGTGTTCGAGTGTCGCTGTGTGTCCACATGATGGGCATGTGTCACTGGGGTATGCATCAGGATAATAAATGTGAAGCGTGGCAAGGTTTGGGTACGTGTGTGTCTGTAATAGGCGTAGGGTTAATGCCTGCGGTCGGTTAAGTTTCGGATGTGGGGGTGGAAAAATGCGGCGTTCCAATTAAAAGTGCTTTGTAATTTCATTGTACGTGATTTGTGCATCCTGATTGGTATTCAACCCAGCAAGATGAGGTTGCCCTCTGGCAGCGCGGTCGGTAAGTGCGCGCGCTGCATCATGGGCGATCTCGTTGAGGTTGGATAGGGCACCCGGCACCTGGCCGAGATGGGCGGGGAACCAGATGACAGTGTGGTGCTTCAGAGCACTTGGGTCCGCATTGCGCAGGATGCGTAACGCCTGGTCGGAGATGACTCCGTGTTCGAAGGCTTTGATGGCCGGCCTGGAGTCGCTGTAGATGAATTCCCGTTTGCTGTCGAGCATAGCTATAGCTATAGCTACTTGCTCCGCTACTTCGGGGTTTCGGGTGAGGATTGTGGCTGAGTTAACAGTCTGCTGCGTGGATGATACCGCGACCGCGGCGAAGGCTTGGTTGTTGCGATAGGCTGCGGCGTCCACGAACGAGACGTTGTCCGCTTCCATGTCTATGCGCTTGAGAATGGCGGTCGCCCGCGCAAGGCGCCTGCCTCTGTTGTATTCGGGGTGTACATTTCGTGGTATGGGAGCGATCGTGATAAGGTCGCGGATTTCACGGGGAATTAGAGTCCACTCTGGGGGGTCCCTGGCCCTCGAGGAGGAGAAGCCGAGCTCGCGCAGAATTTGGCGGCCCACCTTGGTGGTAGTGAGTCGGGTCAATTGTACACGTTCCTGAGCTTCGGCGATCTCTTCTAGCGTGTTATGTACACCAAGCTCGAGTAGTTTGTACGTTGGAGTGGTGATAGGGAGGCCAAGGGCTCGTTTGACCACCTTGCGAATAAGTGCATTGAGTTGATCGCGCTCAGCACGTAGCCACTTGTGTATAGCGGCAACGTAGGTAAAATTGCACAAAACAAACGCGTGTACGAGACGCAGCAGGTTATTTTCTTTGAGGCCATGGTGCCTGTTGGCTACTCTACGTACGAGTCGTATGGCATTCTCAGTCTTACTCCTGAGCTTGTGTACTGTTTGGGTGTTGGTTCCGCGGGACTCTATGATCATGCCGAGAACCTTGATGGTGTCTACCCGGGGTATAGTACGACCATCTCTGGTGTGGAGGGTGATATTGCGTTCCGCCGGAGGTTTCCACCCTTTGGGCTTGGCACCCCGGCGTTTGGGCAAATATATCAACAGCTCCGACTTCGCAGGTGAGCACCTGAGACCGGTGTGGTTGAGGTAAGACTCGGTGATGTCGATAGCCTTTTGCAGGGCGGACTCAATGAAGCCATCCGACCCTGTGGAGCACCATATGGTTACATCATCCGCATAGATAGTGTCGCGAGAGCAAGGTTTCGCGGAGAACCTTGTTCTTTTACGGCTCACAAGCGGAGCAGTCAAGGTCGCCCCCGTTCGGGATTAGAAGGGGAAAGCTTACTCGGAAAAGCGTCTAGCAAGAGGCAGGTCCGGCGCCACCATCCGAGTTTAAGCCATTGTTAACAGGCACGCGTGTCATTGAGAATGACATGGGGACGCGACCACTTAGCCTGGCCGAGACATAGTGGCGGCAGGTAAACGACCATATTCTCCCCCGCTGTTGTTATGATGTCGGGGCGCCTCGCTGTCGCATGTACACCTGGTAAGCGCACGGAGCCCAATGGTGTACCCATGGCTCTTAAGGACGCTTCTAGGAAGCAACAATTAACAAAAGAACTGACGGGGCTCGAGCGTGAGAACAGCCGCCGACTGAAGTCGGCCGATGGGGGCAGCACGAGTAATGTTGGGCAGCACGGCCTGGCATGGGAGAGAGTGTCACGTGCGGAGAACCTATCGCTTTGCGTGTTTCATTTGGTAAGGAGGTTTTTACAAATGCAGTGCCTTTTATGAAAGTGTTTCTGTGATTGGTTGTGAGGATGCGAGTCCCAACATGTGATTGGTTTTTGTGAAGACTCTTTGTTCGACCAAGGGTTATAAAAAGGATGTTTGAATTTGAAAAGTGAGCGGAGTCGGGGTCAATAGCGGATCTCACCACCGGAGACCAGCTATGCAGGTCGAGGGGTATGCCACCATTTTCTATGTTTTGTCTTTGTGACCCAGTGCATTTTGTAAATTGAAGTTGTGTTAGCTAAATAAACCCCCAATGAGTGCTCGCCGAAATCATCGTGTTGACTTGTCATCGATTGCCTCCGCGGAGTTTCACCCACACTTATTCGTCTCCCTGGTCGTCTGATGCGCCTAACTTGAACAACCCCGACGTTTCGCTACTATAGTGTGATTTAGCCCGTCTATTTTTGAAAGTCGTTCGGAAAGCCCGATCATCACGAGGTTGAGCAGCTGGGGTGAGAGGACGGATCCCTGAGGAGTGCCCCGCTGTCCGAGCTCCACTTCTTCCGACACTAGGTCTCTTACGCGGAGGACGGCTCTGCGTCGAGTGAGAAAAGAGCGGATAAAGTAGTAACATCGATGACCTAGGCCGAGGGCTGCAATCGCTTTCAAAATTGACGAGTGCGTTATTGTATCGAAGACCTTTTCTAAATCGAGACCGAGTATTGCACGAGTGTCCCGAGTGTTTCCGCCATCTAGAATTTGATGCTTTAGGAGTAACATGGCATCTTAAGTGGATAACCCTAGTCGGAAGCCAATCATGTGGTGCGGAATATAGTCGTTATCTTCGAGGTATCGACCAACCCTGTTGAGGACGACGTGCTCAGCCACTTTGCCCACGCACGACGTGAGAGATATGGGGCTTAGGTTATCTAGGCTCGGCGCCTTTCCCGGTTTGTGTATGAGAACTGTGTGAGCTAGTTTCCAAGCACCGAGTATCTCACCCTTTTTCCATATCTCGTTGATAGTGTCAGTGAGGCAAGTGACGGAAGAATCGTCCAGGTTGCGTAGGAGCTTGTTGGTGATGCCATTGGGGCCAGGGGCTGAGCGGTCATTGAGCTCATGGAGAGCTCGGCGCACATCTTCAATAGAGAAGTTGGCGTCTAAGTTAGTGTTGTCGCTGCCAGAGTAATTAGGGTGAGGGGTCACAGGGCCCGTGGGGAGCGGGAGATATTTTTCCACGAGGTTCTTGACAACATCTTCCGGTGACACTGTTCGTTTAGCCTGATGAAGTATCTTCACGATCGAATGACGCTGATCTGTGCGGGTGTTGGTTTCATTGAGGAGGTGTTTGAGTAAGTTCTACGTTTTGCCATTGCGAACCTGACCATCAATCGAATTACAAATTTCGTCCCACTGCTGTTTTGAAAGGATGCGGCAGTGATCCATCATGGTCTTGTTCAGCTGAGATATGCGTTTGCGTAACCTCCGATTAAGGCGCTGGCCCTTCCACCGGGACAATAGAGACTGTTTGGCCTCTAGTAGGTGTGCGAGACGACTGTCCATCCTTTCGGTTGGAAGGTTTGTGCTGATAGTTTTCGTTGCCTTGTTTACATCAGCTTTGAGCTGGGCCGTCCACGTCTCGAGGCTCGGTGGGGTATCGGGAGGAGGTGGTTCTGCGCGGGTCTTACGAAGGAGGTCCCAGTCGACCCACGTGTACGACTTGGTTTTTCTGCTTACTGTGGGGAGGTGTGTGGCCAATATAAAGTGGTCACTACCGAGATCTACCGCGAGGTTGGACCAGCGGGCGTCGGAGATATTCTTGACAAAGCATAGATCCGGCGTAGTATCTCTTTGCGTGGACGTACCAGTGCGAGTGGGGAAGGCCTTGTCCGTAATGAGAATAAGGCCCACGTCATTCGCACTTTTCCAAAGCTCGTTACCTTTGGGTGTATCGTACGTGTAGCCCCAGGCGCTATGCGGAGCGTTAAAATCGCCTGCAATCACTAGCGGGTTAGGCCCCGCGAGACGGACAGCTTTCTGAAACAAAGTGTGAATCTTTGTCTATGGTGGCTTGGACTACTGTATACATTGAGCTTTGTTGTGATATGTTACCAGGGAGAATTTCAACCATAACGTGCTCAATTTCGGGCACATTGAGGCTGTGTGCTGTGCAGGTAATATTTTTAGCGACCAGGGTCGCGATACCGCGTCTTCCCGAGGGGCCGGGCAACAACTGGTATCCGGAAAACGTGGCGGTTGGTACTACAGTCTCTTGTAATAGCATGACAGTTGGTATTTGAGTTATTTTTACTTTTTACCCAGACAACATAACCTAGTGAACACTGTTTTGATAGTTTTTGTTTTGTTTAGTGTATTATGACCATTCTGGGGATTGTGGACGATATTTCATGTCGCTTCCCTTTTTTTGCGTCTTGAATCATCGCGTTTTCGTTCACCACTATCTCTACTACTGTACCTTATACAAAATGTTGCGTCCACTGCGCCACATATCTCTGCCCAAAGTCCAGCACTAGACTGGCAGTTTTTCTTTAAAAAAATAATAAATCTATAAGTAAATAGATCCACTTCTTTTTTATCAGCAACTCTCAAATTTATCAATGGAAATTAAAAGTATTAAGAGAAGTAAGTTAAAACAGAGAGATGTAACGCTGAAAGGTGGGCAGGTTCAATATTTTAGGAACAAATAAACCTATTTGCACTGTGTTTTGTCGACAGTAGCCTCAATACCGAGTGTACGTATCAGGGAACGGAGTTTATTACTTTCAAGAAAGGCAATTACGCGCAGGATGGTCCAAATCGTCCAAGCGCTGGCTTTCGAGTCTGCTGTTGGCCATAAAAGGGGCGAGAAGCACAAAGGACGGGCAAACCGTGTGCGGGCTCACTGATTGCCCCGACAGTCCGTCAGTCATCGGGCGCGCGGCGTCAGGTATTGTGGGGGAGGGGGTTCGAGGTGGAGGGCAGGGCGCATGCCTGCAGATGCTGGAAGCGAGAACGCACGGTCAAAAGCCTCTGCATGTGTTTTCTGGTATAAGTCAAAACTCCGCTGAAACTTTTGTAGCGTTAGATAAACTGGCCTCGCTGAGCCATTTTGGCGTGGCACGGTCTGCCCTTGCATATTAGGGAGTTTCAGTGCTGGGTACCCAAGCGGCTTGCGTATCCAGGACGTTGGGGCGGCGGTATTGCGCATGCACGAAACCCCTAACAGATGCGTCACAAGATCGCTGGGGCGATGGGGCCATGCGCCCGCGCGGCCATAAACAACGCTGCCACCACTGCCCTCCTAGCGGAGATAAGCTTCCCCGGCGCACGTGCTGGCGCATCATGTTACCTTCACGGCGAGCAAAGGCGAGGCTGGCCAGAGCCACCACTTTGTCATTTAATTAAAAGTTTTAAGCGCAAATAATATAGTGGCTAGCCACTATACAAATAGCATGGCACAAAGAAGTGTGGCAGTTTGGGCTAGTTGGTATGGCATGACGATAGTTATAGCGCGAGAACAAACGACAACACAGAGACAAGAAGGACACGAAAGGCACGAGCGCTCGTGTCTTTCGTGTCCTTTTTGTCTCTGTTTCGTCATTTTGTTCTCGCGCTATAACTATCAGCATGGCACAAAGGCGCGAAATCTCGGACAGCATGGATCGGCCGCTTTGTCAGGTCCAACTTCGCAAGAACTCATGGTATCCGCACCGCGGATACTCTAGCCGTCGAGTTGCGAGCACTTATAGTAATTACACGGTTTCAGCCAGATTACCAAAGCTAGAATGGCCTGGAACATAGAAACTAAAAATACGCCAGCCCCCGACCAGCTGAAAAGGTGGCGCCATCCAGCGCGGTCAAAGTGAAACAGACAACCACAACATTGTTATAGCAGAAACATTGTGCATTGTACAACTGGTGCAAAAACTGCGCAGCGACAATATTACAAATGAGAAAACTTTTTATTCATTTTCACCTCAAAAACATTACGCGTAAGCTAACATGTTCATGACTATGGTTGCACGAAGTGTCACAAGATGTCGACACTGTCGTTACATTAACCTGGTATTTTTCGCTTCTTTGTGTATAAAAAGCATCCTGATCACTATGTATGTTAATTTAACATTTTAAATCATAAAAATAATTAAATAATACTTACGCGACAAGACGCTATGGCACTGCGAGCGCGTGTGACCTTCGTGCGGCTTGCGTTTGCGTGCGCGCCTCTATATGACATTCTAGTTGGGTATGGGTTCGGTACGCAACGCCGCGCGCCCCCTAGCCCGCGCACCCGCAAGCCCCCAAGCCCCTGGACTAGAAAGTCAAAATTCGTGAAAAACTCATTTTATTTTTCACAAAGTCATGATGAGGTGTCTTTAAGGAATAATGTCAAGTGTCGGAAAAAATTTTAGAAGTAAGCACTAGAAGCTTTATTGAAAAAAAATGTCATTAGCGAAAAGGTAGGATTGTTCCCTAAAAAAATTCGAAATATATAAGTTCTGAGAAAAAAAAATATTTGACAGAGATGCAGCGCTTACACACGAGGATCAGGAGCGCTAAAAATATCGATATTTAGAGCTGGTACCATACTAGATCCTTCTCTAGTATGCCTTTTCTTGACCGGCAACCCGCCATTTCTTTTTTTTCTAGATTGTTTTGCTGCATGAGCACGGACGGGATATTTTTACGATGCAGTGCCGATCACTTGCGCGGCAAGCACTTGTAGTGTTGAGGCGAGACTCGATGCCAACTTCCTTTAAAATGTCAAATGTATTTTGTTGTCAATATTGCAATGACCCATTTAGAAATGAACTGCATAGACAGAAACCTTATTCACCAATATTACGGGCAATAATTTGCGCATTTATCATGACCAAAAGCAAAAAATTGACACATGAAAAAAAAATTCGCTAACTACACTTGGTCTTATACCTTAATCATCACTTGTGGCATTGTACATGTCTGAACCAAATCTGCTCAGCATATTTTTTGTAATATTGAACTTCACAGGACACCCCTCTCTGGTATGCAACGCAAAGCGAATTAGTACAATTGCGTCGAAAGTTTTCAGACACATTTTGTTTCGGTACTTCGGCTTCACGCATGTAACTTGGCTGAACACTCGCTCCACCACTGCATTGGACACGGGGCACAAAAAGCATGCCGGCGCATACAGCGCAAGTTCCTTTAAGGGCTTTTCGCTCATGCCATTTTCGAATTTGAAAATTACTACCCAGAATGCAGCGGAATCCTCAGGAATTTCGTCTTTAAAGACGGCCTCATCCTTCCATAGATGCATAACAATTTTTCTGTATTGCATTTCTATAATGTCTAGGTTTTCTTTGATCAGATGTTGAAGTGGAAGTTGTAAAACGGAAAGTCGTGCCATTAGGGACAACACTCGCGAGGATGAAGTCCACTAATGCCCTGAAAAAAGACTTGATTGGAGGGAAGACGCTTTTCCACTTCCTTCAGTAGGTCAATCAAAAACTCTTGGCAACGCTCTTTTAACCCTTGCATGGTAGCTTTGTTGAGATTAGACTCCTGATGCTGGCAACGTATGAGTTCACTGACAAACTGAGCTCCAAAGTCTGTCACTCCCACAGAGAAACGGTGCCCTTGTTTGTCCAAAATTCTTGACCTAATTGTTCGATGGAGTAGGTCGAGCTTTTTGCACACTTTATTTGGATCAATGTTGACTGTTCGGAAGAAAGCATTAATTTTTTCAAATTCTGAGACGACTGGAGACACAAAGAAAGTAAAGGTAGTTTGCATAGTCAAACAACATGTCATGGATAAATCGAGCTTTGTACCTGATTTTTGAATACCTTCTCGCATGGCTAATGTAAAGTAAGCCTTCAGCTCGTTCAAGTGTTGGAGAAACCTCTTGATTACATGCCCCCGAACTAGCCAACGTGTAGCAGATAGCTTCAAAAATGGCATGTTGAAATATTTCCGATAATTTTCTGCTCCCGCATCTTGTTCATTCATGTTTTCAAAAAGTTCCTTGTAAGTAAGGCGTCGAAGTGTACTGCTTGCAAACCACTCTGGGATTTCAGCGAGGAGATAGTCAAAACTGGAAGGCAGGGTTTCGAATGCCTTTTGCACGCAAATGGCAAAGGAATGGCATACACATTTGTTCAAGATGCAATAAGTCGACTACTCGTTAATTATTGACCAGACGCTGCTGTGTACACCGACCATTACAGCAGCACCATCGCACGCTATGCAGACACAATCCCTAAGGCAAATCCCGTACTCAGAAAGGCAATCCCTGACAATCTGAAAACGTGCCTCGCCAGTGGCACGGATCACTGGATAAAGACCAAAGAATTCAGTCACCACTTCACCAGATTTCTCACAAAAATAGCGTATGCAGATTGCGGGCAACTTCTCCACTGTGACGTCCGTGCTCTCATCCACTACAAGGGAGAACTTCTTGCATTTTCTGACATCAACGACTTCGTCTCGAAGTGAAGGAGACAATACAAAATTGATTATAGCAGTACACTTGGTACGGTGAAGACGCAGATGTTCAAGGGAGCTTCCTTTTCCATTTTTTAATCACTTCCCCTAAATGGTCAATTGCCAATGTAGGGCAGTGCAGCAGGTTGTAAGTCCTAGCTCCAACTCGGCACGCTCTACACTATCTGACAGGTTTGACTTCTTCGGGAAATCCAGCGTCCTAGAAACCAATGCAGCCTTCACAGCTCCTGTGTGCTGTGCTCCCTGAGCATGTTTGGTTAGAGTGCCACGATGTGGTTGCAGATATTATGACACAATTTGCAGAAAGGAAGCTTGGTACCTTGTGACATTGCACTTGTAAGGCATGGGAATTCTGTTTCCCAAGATTCAAGGAACTTTCTGCTGTGTTCATAGGACTTGCGGGCTCTCTTTACTGTCTTGGCACAGCCTGAATTGTCATCTCTCGGATATCCGCCCAAAGTTGAATTGCGTTTACCATTCATGGCGACAGCGTGAAGCGGTTGAGTCTAGAACAAAGAATCGGTGCATTTGTGGAAAACGCTGTGAATAAACAAACACAAATTGATAATTACTAACAAACTTACCAAATCCCGATGTCATTTGCTTGTGATCTTAGGACACCGAATTCATACAGGCTAGACGTCATTTTAAAGCTGCAAAACGAGCGGAGCGGCTGTATCGATCGTACCGACTGAAGCCAATGCACGTGTGCTGGCTGGTCACTTGACAACAAAGACGACTGCAAGGTGTCGGCAGCCCAGCGCACCAAACCAGCTTTGCGCTTGCCGCGGTAACTGCATTCTTTCACTATAACAGCTGGCGCCGTCTACTGAAGCCTGTTCTCACTAGGCATGCGTTGTAGAAAGAAGCTTTCATGCTACGCGCACTGCAACTATGCCCTAGCGATGGCGGCAGCACAGGTAATAAACGAAGAGTACAGTCAATAGACAAATGATAATATAAGTCAATAGACGTATGATATTTGAACTATATTGTGCAAGCCTTAGGATTGGGTGGTCACTGGTGCAATCTCATGTTAAAAGGTTGCATGAGCAACCATGGTAGGCGTAAGTTGGTGGACTGATTTTCCCCACATTTCACCAGATGTAGGTTGGTGAAAAAGTTTGCAGGCCTGGCCACCAGAAGCTCCAGAATTTCACCAAATTTCCAAAAACTGGTGGCGAGTTTTACCAGATGGCAACGCTGGGCTGGACACACTGAACACGGCAATTTGGTGACTGTTCGCTGGTGTTGATTCTTCCTTCGGCCGTGGTAGCAAGCGGGTGAGCATCGAAGCAGGCTTGTGAACCGCCTCCACCCCTGATTTTTCGAGAATCACGGAGAGCACTTCAATGACGTCCGGCGCGTATGAGACGACAATGCGCTTGACTGGGTTCAACTATTTTTTGCCAGCGGGGTGACCAGGGAGGAAAGATTGTCGCGAAGTGTGTCTTTCATGGTTTCCTCTACACGGTTCAGTAGTCGTTCTCTCAATACACGTAGTGACGCCCGCTTATAATAAAAAAAAACGCAGACACAAACGGAAAGAAGAAAAATTAATCTAAATGCACAACGCTGGGTGATATTTTTGTCAGCCTTTACCTATCGAGGCGGCTTCACTAAAGTGTAAAAAGTGAACGTTTTCGTTGATAAATGTAAAATCTGGTTGCTGAGATGCATTAAAGGTGGTAAGCTAACTGAAAAAAAATGTTAGGAGTCAGTTGAGCCCTTCTATACCGTAATTGAAAAAAATGCCGTAGGTAAATATTGTGCTACGTGCCACATGTATCAAGCGTGTATCACGCGCTTGATACATGTATCAAGCGTGTATCAAGCACTTGATACATGTATCAAAATGCTACATGTATCGAGCGTGCAATTCGCTTAGGTTTTCATCCAACAGTCTTGTCTGCGCCTGCCCCGCAGGGGCGCCTGCACAAGTAGGCGTTTGGTGTGTAGCGACACCACGGACCCGAGCTAACGGGGGAGTTTCGACTTCCTCCCACGCCTAGCCGTGCGTGGCTTTGCCGTGCCCGGGGAAAAGGGGATCCTGGGGGTTGAGCTGACGCTGGGTGATTGTACCTTCAAGGCCCCCCGGCAGAGGCAACACACCCCTTTGACCCCGGCTTCACGTAGACGGCACCCCTGGGCTGACCCACCCAGGGGAAATCGGCAGTTGCCTTTTCCAATCTCTCTCTCCCTACATCTTCGTCTTTCTTACTTCTTTAGCTTTCCTGTCTACTTCTCTCTTCTGTTTACTTCCAACTTTCTTAGCGGCAAGGGTTAACCCTGTGCAAATAGCCTACCTTGGTCTAGGCGCATTGGGTTATGGCAGTGTTGTACGGCTGACGTCTGCAAGCTTTCAGCACCTGCAAACTTGCAGCGTCCCCTTGTTGGGCTCCGTGGTGGGTGGCAGCCAACGCTGCTGAACAAAAATAAGACCGGCATGCATGGAGCATTCCCTCAACTGTCTGAATCGTACCGACCTAAGTCGGGTACGCACCGACGAAATAAACTTCTTCAACCAGCCAATAGAAACTTTTCCCCACTTCCACGTCATTCACTGTGAAAAAACTGGAAAGCAAGCCAAGACCGTATCTCCTTTCGTAGTTGCCAGGTGTCTTACTGAAACTCTCGGGGCTGGATACAAAGTAACCGAAATGGCTAGCGGAGACCTTCTTCTCGAAATTCGGGACAAAGCACAATTTGTAAAGCTAGACAGCCTCTCAACGTTTGGTGACGTACTGATCACCGTAACACCACACAGATCCATGAACGTCACTCGCGGAGTGGTATCTGATGCAGACTTACTTGAGCTCACCGAGACTGAACTTTTGGAAGGGTGGAAGAGCCAAAATGTCAATAATGTACAGAGAATTATCATCAGAAGAGATAATAAGGAAATACCAACGAAACACTTGATACTCACGTTTGCATACAGTAACCTACCAGATTCCATTCAAACAGGGTACACAAAGACATCTATCAGGCCGTATATACCAAACCCTCGTCGTTGCTTGCAATGCCAGAGGTATGGCCATGGCTCTAAAACCTGTCGTGGTCGCCAGACTTGTGCACAATGTGGAGTCCTAGGCCACGTGTCTGAGAACTGCAAACAACCGCCACAGTGTGTAAACTGCGAAGGAAACCATGCCGCATATTCATGCTCCTGCACATACTGGAAAAAAGAAAAAGAAATAATTACATTGAAGCTGAAGGGGAACATTACGTTTAAGGAAGCACGGCGAAGAGTCGCTCCATTCTATGGACCTACATACGCTGATGCGGCGCGTCAGGGGGCACCGCCGCACCAGCCCTCGCCACCCCTTCGGCCCACGCAGAGCGAGCCGTTGGCTGTGGCACCAGCCCCCAAGGCGGCTGTAGCCCAGGCTACACCGCCTACTCCCAAACAGAGACCGGAGACTCCAGAGTCTTCGGGTCTCAAGGCCTCCCCTCACCAGGCGAGGCCCAAAATCCGAACTAACAGCCCGCACGTGCGGGCATCCAGTGCCTCCGAGGAGGCAATGGATACGTCGGCACCCTTGGTGCCGAAAGAGCGGCGTGGCTTCTTTGAGCACGCCAAGAAAACAAAAAAGCAAATAACACGGCCTGGTGACGGCCCTGTTAAGTGAACTCAAACTCCCCGTCTAAACAGCCACTCGCTTTTCGTACACACAGCATTATTTTACATTCACCATGAACACTCAAATTATACAGTGGAACGTCAGGGGCCTTCTCAGAAACCTTGACGACATCCAAGAACTCTTACACGAACACTCACCAAAAGTGCTGTGTGTACAAGAAACACACCTTAATTCAAAACACACAAATTTTCTTCGTAAATACGCTATTTTTCGAAAGGACCGTGATGATGCCATGACATCATGCGGAGGTGTTGCCATCATAGTGAATCAAGGAATTGCATGCACACAATTACAACTCCAAACATCCCTTGAGGCAGTGGCTGTTCGAGCGGTTCTTTTTGATAAACTGATCACAATCTGCACTATTTACATTCCACCTAGCTATAATCTGCAAAAACGCGATTTACACTCTCTAATTGATGAACTTCCGGAGCCGTATGTCCGCCTTGGAGACTTTGATGCGCATAGCAGGCTATGGGGTGACTCTCGGTATGACGCGCGAGGTCGACTGATCGAACAGTTCCTTCTCTCGTCGAGCGCGTGTCTCCTAAACCGAAAAGAACCAACCTATTATAATCTCGCCAATAACACCTACTCCTACATAGACCTAAGCATAGTATCTCCATCCTTTGTGTCTCTACTCCAGTGGAAAGTTGTCAGTTTTTTCTACGGAAGCGACCACTTCCCCGTAGTTTTGAGCACAAATACAGTAATTGAGTGTCCACCACGTGTTCCCAAGTGGCTCATAAACAGAGCCGACTGGGAACAGTTTTATACCATCGCTCGTCTAGGTTGGAATGACATATGTACTTTGAACATTGTTGCTGTCAACTTTTCCACAGCGTTTTGATTGATGCTGCAACAAAATGCATCCCACAAACAAATGGACACCTTGGAAAACGGCGTGTGCCATGGTGGAACTCTGAATGCCGAAACGCGCGCAAACAGCAAAACAGAGCTTGAAGGCTGCTTCGGAACTCACCGACAGCCGAAAATCTTGACACCTTCAAGAAAATAAAGTCTCAAGCTAGGAGAACGCGTCGGCAGGCCAGAAGAAAAAGCTGGCAGAAGTTTTTGTCAGGGATCAATTCATCCACACAAGAGGCCAAAGTCTGGAACATGGTCGGTAGGATAGCAGGGAAACAAGTTCACACACTTCCACTCGTAAACACTCAAGGTGATACCTTGGAAGATCAGGCAAACTTCCTCGGGGCACATTTTGAACGAGTATCCAGCTCGTCCCACTATACTGACACTTTATAAAAATACAGAACAAGAATAGAAAAGCAGACACTCGAACACAAATCCACTAGATACGAGGCATATAACAAAGCTTTCAGTCTAGCGGAGCTCCGAACATCCCTAAACTTCTGCAGTACTTCTGCCCCAGGTTCTGACCGTGTGGTGTATGAAATGTTAAAAAACCTACCAGCCGAAACACGAAAAACCCTACTTTGTTTGTACAATGCTATCTGGTATTCTGGCACTATCCCTACCTTCTGGAAAGAGGCTATTAATATTCCCATTTTGAAAGAGGGCAAGGACCCTTCTTTAGCTTCAACTTATAGGCCTTTTGCACTTACAAGCTGCTTGTGCAAAGTATTCGAAAAAATGATAAACTGCCGACTTGTACATATCCTTGAAACAAAAAATTTGCTCGACCCATTTCAGTGCGGGTTTCGAGAAAGTAAATCCACCACAGACCACCTTGTTCGTATTGAGGCACAGATCAGAGGCGCCTTCGTCCATAAACAATATTTTCTCTCTGTGTTCCTCAATATAGAAAAGGCGTATGATACAACATGGCGTTTCGGAATTCTAAGAGACCTGTCCCACCTTGGTGTGCGCGGAAGAATGTTTCATTTAATCAAAAGTTACCTGTCGAACCGGACATTCCGTGTCCGTCTGGGCAGTGTGCTCTCCCAAACATTTGTCCAGGAAACAGGCGTGCCACAAGGTGGCGTGCTTAGTTGCACACTTTTTATTATCAAAATGAATTCTTTGCACTTGTCCATTCCCCGCAATATGTTCTATTGTACATATGTCGACGACGTTCAGCTTGGCTTCAAGTCATGCAACTTGGCCATGTGTGAGTGGCAGGTTCAGCTGGGTTTAAATAAGGTCTCTAAATGGGCAGATGAAAACGGATTTCGACTTAACCCACAAAAAAGCATGTGTGTTTTGTTCTCACGAAAAAGAGGCATGCACTTGGAACCTGACATTTGACTGAACGGGCAACGTCTGTCCGTCAAAGCCGAGCATATATTCTTAGGCCTAATCTTGGACAACAAGTTGGCCTTCGTGCCGTACATCAAGTATTTAAAAACAAAATGTTTAAAAGCCATGATTGTTATAAAAGTGTTGTCACGTATACTATGTGGGGTAGTGATAGGCAATGCCTCATGGACCTCTATAGAAGCCTCATTCGCACCCGCTTAGATTATGGCGCCGTTGTCTATCAGTCTGCTACTCAAAGTGCCTTGAATATGCTGGACCCCGTGCATCATTTGGGCATCCGCCTTTCTACGGCTGCTTTTCGCACCAGCCCCGTAGAAAGACTTTACGTTGAGTCAAATGAGTGTTCGCTTCATCTGCAAAGAACTTACATGTCCTTTGTTTATTTCCTTAAGGTGAAAGCAGACAAGGAGCACCCCTCATACTCTACAATTAATGATTTGTCGAGCTCAACTATGTTTCAAAACAGGCCTTCAATGAGGCAGCCCTTCTCAGTTCGCCTGAAGTGTCTAGCTGAAGAAACTGCAGTGTCACTTGAACACAGTTTAATGGCTCCTGTAGCATACCCGCCACCGTGGCAGTGGCAGACTATAGACTGCGATGTGTCTTTCCTAGAAGTTGCAAAACATGCACCCATTGCCCATATTCGAACATACTTTTTGGAACTTCAGCCCAAATACACACGTCCTTTGTTCTTCACAGATGCCTCCAAGACTAACTCCTCTGTGTCCTACGCTACTGTCGGCCCATCCTTATCGGATGCTGGCCCTCTACATCCACGCACAAGTATCTTCACAGCGGAAGCTTACGCGATACTTGTTGCAGCTAAACACATCAAGCAATTACAAATACAAAAAGCAGTAATTTATGCGGACTCCCTCGGTGTGGTAACGGCTCTGCACAGTCTGAAAAAACAAAAAAAACCTAGTCCTTGTCTCACTTTACTCCATTTTGTGCACACTCTACGCACTCAAACAACATGTTGTAGTGTGCTGGGTGCCAGGGCACCGTGAGGTCCAAGGCAACGTGAGGGCGAATCAGCTCGCTGCATCCGTCCATGAGAGCACCGCCATTACATCCATATCAATCCCGGCCCTTGATCTTAAGCAGTCTCTCAAACGAAACCTCAGGGACTACTGGCAGAGCAAGTGGGATACACACACACAAAACAAACTACACGTTATTAAGCCACACCTTGGTCATTGGCTGCCCGTAATGAAATCGCGTCATACAGAGGTAATACTAAGGAGACTCAGGATAGGACACGCATACACGACACACACACACACCTTTTGTCCGGTGGCGATCCACCATTGTGTGACAGATGTGGTGAAGCATTAACAGTCCTTCACATTTTAATCCAGTGCAAACAATTGGACACTGTAAGAAAACAACACTTTCCATTACCCTACCGACAACATATACCTTTACACCCTGCAATGTTCGTCGGTAGGGAACCGCTTTTTAGTCACAAATCATTGTTAGCATTTTTTAAAGAAATTCATAGATTTCATATCATATACCCAGGCATCCCGTAGCATGACCTCTTCAGAGAGGTTTTTGCTGCGGTGGTTACACAAGAAAGCACGTGCCTCACGGCCCTTGGACGCAAGGGTATGAACGAGTGAGGCACTTGTGCTAATGCCATACATATCAACCATCTTCTTTTATTATCACGAACTTTTGTCATCTATTCACACCACACACACCTTTCACGGCATGGTCATGATTTTATTACTTGTATGTTTTTGCCCGCCTTACTGCGAGAAATTTTATGGCCCTTATACAGCCGCTTATCACAATCATTGTCCATATTTTTAGTTAGATGAACTGGCGCTCTTTGGCCGTGAAATGGCCCTTGCGCCATAAAACATCAAACATCATCATCATCTTGTCTGAGCCTGCACCACCGCTGTGGTGTAGTGGCTAAAGTACTCGGCTGCTGACCCGCAGGTCGCGGGTTCAATTCCTGGCTGCGACGGCTGCGTTTTCGATGGAGGCGGAAATGTTGTAGGCCCGTGTGCTCAGATTTGGGTGCACGTTAGAGAACCCCAGGTGGTCGAAATTTCCGGAGCTTTTCACTACGGCGTCTCTCATAGTCATATGGTGGTTTTGGGACGTTAAACCCCACAAATCATTCATCATTTTGTCTGATATGTGGGAGAACTTAAAAGTGTAACACTGTATACGATGACACCAAACGTAAACACCAGTTTTCTTTTTCTTGACAGAAAAAATAAAAGAATATAGCTGCCGTTAATAACATCACGTTAGCAACTAATGGAATATTATCAATCAATAACTGTTTTATAGACTAAAACAAAATGTTCCGCATCACTTTTTTTTCTTGGCTACAGCATGATTAGTGTTCCTGCCATCGCCATGTTTACGCATACATCAGTGAGATCAGTAAGTAAAAAGGTGGATTATCCTCAATATTTTTCAATAGAATACCGGCAATAATTTTGGTGAATTCACTCTTCAATCGCAAAATCATGCTCTTAATTCTGACAACATCCGGGCGCGAGAGGGAGCACTATGTACTTGAGAACACTCTGGATTTAAAATTGCTTTTGATTTAAGTATGTTAGCCCTACATCGTACGCCATGGACCCCATTCGATAGCTGCTTTATTGGTGCGCAGGCCTTCAACACATATATCAACAACGCAGAGATCGTCTCACACTCGACTACCTGATGCATAAAGCACTTGTAATGTGTGCAATAACACTATAAAATTTCCTTTCACGTGTCGCAATGAAATCTCGCCAGATGAAGTGTAGCATAAATAATTTATCTATCACTATTTTAAATACATCAAGACGATTGAAATGTGCCAAAAACATAGATGAAGACACAATAGTTGTAGGTGTAGCAAATTTTTTAACACGCCATGCTGCATAATCTGGAGTGGCGAAGCTCGTTAGTTGAATGTCGTCAGGTAGTAGTGCAAGAACAACCAGGGGCACGCTGTCCCTTGAAGCAGCCATTGTTTGAAGTACAGTTTGCGGAACTATGCTGGGTACCTTATAAAATAAGACCCCTGCAGTAAGATGCCAGCAAATGAGAAGCTAACACTAATTTACAAAAATCTACAAAAGCCGCTCCTCCAGCTTACACTGTAACTGTACTGTCCGTCCGGAGCGTCTGGCGTTTTTTTTTCTGTGGAACTATACTTAGCTCCTTATGTACACTGACGTAAAGAATAAGCGCTACGAAAAAAATAAGAAATCAAAAAAGCTTCCTTAAGGAATAACTGGACAGTACAATCTTGGAGCGTTCACTATGTCGTTACCAAGCAAATTTCTTTCCTACCCCATGACTAGTGTATTGAACATAATATTTATTATTACTATTTATTTACAGTTACTGCAATCACCATTTGGTTATTTCACCAGAGTGGTACATATACTTAGTCTTGACAAAACATGACAAAAAGTGATGCAGAAAAGTACGCAGAGCCCCCGCAGGGGCGCCTGCACAAGTAGGCGTTTGGTGTGTAGCGACACCACGGACCCGAGCTAACAGGGGAGTTTCTACTCCCTCCCAAGCCTAGACGTGCGTGGCTTTGCCGTGTCCAGGGAAAAGAGGATCGTGGGGGTTGAGCCGACGCTGGGTGATTGGACCATTAAGGCCCCCCCCCCCCCCAGCAGAGGCAACACACCCCTTTTGCCCCGGCTTCACGTAGACGGCACCCCTGAGCTGACCCACCCAGGGGTAATTGGCAGTCGCCTTTTCCTATCTATCTTTCCCTACATCTTCGTCTTTATCCCTTACTATTTATCAGCCCTGTCTTCTGCTCTCTTCCGCTTACTTCCAAACTTCCTGGCTGCTAGGGTTAACCCTGTGAAAATAGCCTACATTGGTCTAGGCGCGTTGGGTTATAGTGGCGTCGTACGGCTGGCGTCTGCAGGTTTCAGCATCCGCAAACTTGTAGCGTCCCCTCGTTGGGCTCCGCGGTGGGTGGCCGCCAACGCTGCTGAACAAAAATAAGACAGGCTTGCATAGAGCATTCCTCCTACTGTCTGATCGTACCGGCTTAAAGCTGGTACGCACCGATGATATAATATTTTTCAACCAGCCAAAAGAAACATATCCTCACTTTCATGTTATCCACTGTGAAAAACCCGATAAGCAAGCCAGGACCGTCTCTCCTTTCCTAGTTGCTAGATGTTTTACCGAAACTCTTGGAACAGGATGCAAGGTAACCAAAATGGCTAGCGGAGACCTTCTCCTCGAAATCCGTGACAAAGAACAATTTGAAAAGCTAGACCATATTTCAGATTTCGGTGGCATACCAATAACCGCAACACCACATAGATCAATGAACACAACCTGCGGAGTGGTATCTGACATGGACTGACTTGACTTTACTGAGACTGAACTTTTGGAGGGGTGGAAGAGCCAAAATGTCACTAATGTACAGAGATTCATCATCAGAAGAGATAATAAGGAAACAACAACAAAACACCTAATACTCACGTTTGCATCCAGTACACAAACGGAATCTATTCAAACAGGGTACACGAAGACATCTATCAGGCCGTATATACCAAACCCTCGTCGTTGCTTCCAATGCCAGAGGTATGGCCATGGCTCTAAAACATGTCGTAGTCGCCAGACTTGTGCACAATGTGGAGTCCTAGGCCACGTGTCTGAGAACTGCAAACAACCGCCACACTATGTAAACTGCGAAGGAAACCATGTCGCATATTCATGCTCCTGCACATGCTTAAAAAAATAATTACGTTGAAGGTGAAGGAGACCATTTTATTTAAAGAAGCACGGCGAAGAGTAGCGCCAGTCTATGGACCTACATACGCTGATGCGGCGCGTCAGGGGGCACCGCCGCCCCAGCCCTCGCCACTCCTTCGGCCCACGCATACCGAGCCGGTGGTTGTGGCACCTGCCCCCAAGGCGGCTGTAGCCCAGGCTACACCGCCTACTCCCAAACAGAGACCTCAGACTGCAAAGTCCTCGGGTCTCAAGGCCTCACCTCATCAGACGAAGCCCGAAAATCGAACAGCCCGAACGTGCGGCCATCCAGTCCCTCCGAGGAGGCAATGGATACGTTGGTACCGTTGGTCCCGAAAGAGCGGCGTGGCTCCTTGGAGCGCGCCAAGAAAACAAAAGAGCAAATAACAGGGCCTGGTGACGGCCCTGTTAAGTGAACTCAAACTCCCCGTCTAAACAGCCACTCACTTTTCGTACACACAGCACTATTTTACATTCACCATGAACACTCAAATTATACAATGGAACGTCAGGGGCCTTCTCAGAAACCTTGACGACATCCATGAACTCCTACACGAACACTCTCCAAAAGTGCTGTGTGTACAAGAAACACACCTTAATTCAAAACACACAAATGTTCTTCGTAAATACCTTATATTCCGAAAGGACCGTGTTGATGCCATGACATTATCCGGAGGTGTTGCCATCATAGTGAATCAAGGAATTGCATGCACACACTTGCAACTCCAAACATCCCTTGAGGCAGTGGCTGTTCGAGCGATTCTTTTCAATAAACTGATCACAATCTGCGCTATTTACATTCCTCCTAGCTATCAGCTGCAAAAACGCGATTTACACTCTTTAATTGATGAAATTCCGGAGCCTTATGCTCTCCTTGGGGACTTTAATGCGCATATCAGGCTATGGGGTGACTCTCGGTATGACGCGCGAGGTCGACTGATCGAACAGTTCCTTCTCTCGTCGAGCGCGTGTCTCCTAAACCGAAAAGAACCAACCTATTATAATCTCGCCAATAACACCTACTCCTCCATAGACCTAAGCATAGTATCTCCATCCCTTTTGTCTCTACTCCAGCGGAAAGTCGTCAGTAATTTGTACGGAAGCGACCACTTCCCCGTAGTTTTGAGCACAAATACAGTAACTGAGTGTCCACCACGTGTTCCCAAGTGGCTCATAAACAGAGCCGACTGGGAACAGTTTTATATCATCGCTCGTCTAGGTTGGAATGACATATGTACTTTGAACATTGTTGCTGTCAACTTTTTCACAGCGTTTTGATTGATGCTGCAACAAAATGCATCCCACAAACAAATGGACACCTTGGAAAACGGCGTGTGCCATGGTGGAACTCTGAATGCCGAAACGCGCGCAAACAGCAAAACAGAGCTTGAAGGCTGCTTCGGAACTCACCGACAGCCGAAAATCTTGACACCCTCAAGAAAATAAAGTCTCGAGGCAGGAGTACGCGTCGGCGTGCCAGAAGAGAAACCTGGCAGAAGTTTTTGTCAGGGATCATTTCATACACACAGGAGACTAAAGTCTGGAACATGGTCGGCAGGATAGCAGGAAAACATGTACATACACTTCCACTCGTAAACACTCAGGGTGGTACCTTGGAAGATCAAGCAAACTTCCTCGGTGCACACTTCGAACAGGTGTGCAGCTCATCTCCCTATACTGACACAATCCAAAAATACAGAACAAGAATAGAAAAGCAGAAACTCGAACACAAATGCACAAGATACGAGGCATATTACCAAGCTTTCAGTGTAGCTGAGCTGCGAACGTCTCTAAACCCCTGCAGTACTTCTGCCCCAGGTTCTGACCGTGTGAT
Organism: Rhipicephalus annulatus; assembly: GCA_013436015.1. Taxonomy (NCBI): domain Eukaryota; kingdom Metazoa; phylum Arthropoda; class Arachnida; order Ixodida; family Ixodidae; genus Rhipicephalus; species Rhipicephalus annulatus. The sequence goes on along the minus strand of WOVY01010535.1, from coordinate 1,242,168 downwards.
GTATGAAATGAAAAAACATACCAATTGAAACACGAAAAACCTAACTTTGTACAATGTTATCTGGATTTCTGGCACTATCCCTACCTCCTGGAAAGAGGCGATTATTATTCCCATTTTGAAAGAGGGCAAGGACCCTTCTTAACCTTCGAGTTATAGGCCTATTGCACATACAAGCTGCTTGTGCAAAGTCTTCGAAAAAATGACAAACGGCCAACTTGTACATTTCCTTGAAACAAACAATTTGCTAGACCCAATGCAGTGCAGGTTTCGAGAAAGTAGATCCACCACAGACCACCTTGTTCGTATCGAGGCACAGATTAGGGACGCCTTCGGCCATAAACATTATTTTCTCTCTGTATTCCTCAATTTCGAAAAGGCTCGTGATACAACATGGCGTTTCAGAATTCTAAGAGACCTGTCCCACCTTGGCGTGCGCGGAAGAATGTTTCACATAATCGAAAGTTACCTGTCAAACCGGACATTTCGTGTCCGAGTGGGCATGGTTCTTTCCCAAACATTTGTCCAAGAAACAGGCGTGCCACAAGGTGGAGTACTTAGCTGCACACTTTTTTCATCAATATGAATTCCTTGCGCTTGTCCATTCCTCGCAATATGTTTTATTGTACATATGTCGATGATGTCAAGCTTGGCTTTAGATCTTGCAATCTGGCAATGTGTGAGCGGCAGGTTCAGTTAGGTTTAAACAAGGTCTCCAAATGGGCAGAGGAAAACGGATTCCGACTGAACCCACAAAAAAGCACGTGTGTCTTGTTCTCCCGAAAGAGAGGCATGCATTCAGAACCCGACATTGAACTGAACGGTCAACGCCTGTCTGTTAATACGGAGCATAAATTCATAGGATTAATGTTGGACAACAAGTCGACCTTTGTACCGCACATCAAGTATCTAAAAACAAAATGTTCAAAAGCCATAACTGTTTTAAATGTGTTGTTACGTACTACGTGGGGTAGTGACAGGCAATGTCTCATGAACCTGTAAAGAAGCCTCATTCGCACCCGCTTAGATTATGGGGCCGTTGTTTATCAGTCTGCGTCTCAAAGTGCTTTGAAGATGCTGGACCCCGTGCACCATTTGGGCATCCGCCTTTCTACGGGTGCTTTTCGCACCAGCCCCGCAGAAAGCCTTTATGTTGAGTCAAATGAGTGGTCGCTTCTTCTGCAGAGAACTTACATGTCCTTTGTTTATTTCCTTAAGGTGAAAGCAGACAAGAAGCACCCCTCATACTCAACCTAAAATTATTTGTCGAGCTCGATTCTAATTCAAAACAGGTCCTCGATGAGGCAGCCCTTCTCAGTTCGCCTGAAGAGTCTAGCTGAGGAAACTGGAGTCTCACTTGAACACAGTTTAATGGCTCCTGTAGTATAACCTGCCGCTTTCTAGAAGTTACAAAACATGCGCCTATTGCCCATATCCGAACATACTTCCTGGAACTTCAAAACAAATACACACGTCCTGAGTTATTTACAGATGCCTCCAAGTCTAACTCCTCTGTGTCCCACGCTGCTGTCGGCCCATCGTTTTCGGACGCTGGCCCTCTACATTCAGACACAAGTATTTTCACAGCGGAAGCTTATGCGATACTTGTGGCGGCTAAACACATCAAGCAATTGCAAATACAAAAAGCAGTAATTTATGCAGACTCCCTCGGTGTGGTGACGGCTCTGCACAGTCTGAAAAAACAAAAAAAACAGTCCTTGTCTCACTTTACTCCATTTTGTGCACACTCTACGCACTCAAACAACATGTTGTAGTGTGCTGGGTGCCAGGGCACCGTGAGATTCAAGGCAACGTGAGGGCGGATCAGCTCGCTGCATCCGTCCACGAAAGCACTGCCGCTACACCCATAATATGGGACCCGTTCACACAGAAAAACGTCAACAAACTAGAAAGAATCCAAAGGAAAGCTGTAAGGTATATATACTCTAAGTTTCGTCACACTGATTCACCTTCTGAGTTAATTAGAGCTAATGGCATTGAACTCCTTGAGTCACGACGGAAGACATTTAGGCTTAATTTTCTTTCCCAACTTCTTCAAAGACAAACAGCACTAGACCCTACACAGTACCTGACACCCATATCGACAAGGCATACGAGACACTATCACCCCGGAACCCTAACACCTTAATTTGCACGGACAGATGTATTTAAATTTTCTTTTTTTCCACGAACAGTGGAAGAATGGAACCTTCTAAACTCTGTATAAATATTCAATTTGGTTGATTTACTGTGTGTAAACTGTGTGTTGGGTGTGTAAACCTGTATTTGTATGTTGAATTCTTTTCTTTTTCCTTTTCTATGTGACTTGAGTGCCTATCATGTACTTACTACTTGTACCGTGCCCACTTGCTTTGACCTGTGAAGGTCTGCAGTATGCATTGAATAAAAAATAAAATAAATAATATCAGTCCCAGTCCTTGATCTTAAGCCGTGTCTCAAACGAAACCTCAGGGACTACTGGCGGAGCAAGTGGGATACACACACACAAAACAAACTACACATTATTAAGCCACACCTTGGTCATTGGCTGCCCTTATCGAAATCGCGTCATACAGAGGTAATACTAACCAGACTCAGCATGGGACACACATACATGACACACACATATCTTTTGCCCGGTGGCGATCCACCATTGTGTGACAGATGTGATGAAGCAATAACAGTCCTTCACATGTTAGTCCCATGGAAACACTTAGAAACTCTAAGAAAACAACATTTTCCATTATCCTACCGACAACATATACATTTACACCCTGCAATGTTCGTCGGTAGGGAACCGCTTTTTAGTCATAAATCATTGTTATTGTTTTTTTTAAAAGAAATTCATAGTTTTCATATCATATACCCGGGCATTCCGTAGCACGACCTCTCCAGAGAGGTTTTTGCTGCGGTGGCTACACAAGAAAGCACTTGCCTCACGGCGCTTGTACGCAAGGGTATAAACGAGTGAGGCACTTGTGCTAATGCCATACATATCCAACATCGTTTTTTATCACCAACTTTTGTCATCTATTCTCACCAAACACACCTTTCACGGCATGGTCATGATTTTATTACTTGTATGTTTTTACCCGCCTTACCGCGAGTAATTTCATGGCCCTTATACAGCCGCTTATCACAATCATTGTGCATATTTTTAGTAAGATGAACTGGCGCTCTTTGGCCGTGAAATGGCCCTTGCGCCACAAAACAACAAACATCATCATCAAGTACGCAGAGCTACAGTCGGAACTGAAAACACTTTGGTAGCTTCTGATAGAGTCGAGCAACATGTTCTAAGTGTAGTTCATCCTTCAGCCTCAGCTATTTTTAGGGCACCAAAAGTAATTGCGTAATCTACGCGGAAATGCGTGGGCACAATGCGGTCAACTATACAAAAGTATTTCAGGAGACATCTTTGCATCATTAAAATCATTTAAATTATACGAGCTCTGTTATCTTTTTTAATACATTGTTGTAAAAATGTAGCCTTTGTAATCAAAATTTTGCTGGCAATGCGAATTGCTTATGTCCTGTACATTTGACACCAAGACCCCCGCAGGGGTGCCTGCGCAAGTAGGCGTTTGGTGTGTAGCGACACCACGGACCCGAACTAACGGGGGAGTTTTGACTGCCTCCCACGCCTAGCCGTGCGTTGCTTTGCCGTGTCCGCGGAAAAGGGGATCCTGGGGGTTGAGCTGACGCTGGACCTTTAAGGCCCCCCCAGCAGAGGCAACACATCCCTTTGGCCCTGGCTTCACGTAGACGGCACCCCGGATTGACCCGCCTGAGGGGAATCGGCAGTCGCCTTTTCCTGTCTCGCCCTCACATCTTCGTCTTTTCTCTTACTTTAAATCTTCCCTGTCCTCTATTCTCTTCCGATGACTTCCGTGTTTCCTAGTGGCAAGGGTTATCCCTGTGTGGCTATCCTACCTTGGATACACCATATTCGGTTATAGTGGTGGTGCACAGCTGGCGTCTGCAGGGCCTGTGCTTACAGACCCTGCAGCGCCCCTTTGTAGGACTTCATGGTGGGTGGCTGGAGCCGCTGCCGAAAATAAACCGTTTCTTATGGCTAGTTCCTTCCCCCCACTCCCCGATCGCCCTCAGAAAAGAGGGTGCACCGATGAAGTCTTCCAGTTTTTTTGGTAACCAGAAAGTATTTTTCCCCCGATTCCATGTTATCGACGCTGACACAACCGGCAAATCTGTGCGAACACTTTCACCTTTTCTAGTATCAAAGTCTTTGACGGCAATCTTCGGCCCAGGATATAAAGCATCGAGAATGGCAAGTGGCGACCTCCTCTTGGAGCTCCGCGACCAGAAACAATATGAGAGACTGCCTAATCTAGTGAAATTTGGAGATACCAAAATAATAGTAACCTTGCACCGAACCATGAACACCACCCGTGGCGTTGTTTCAGATGATGACCTGTTAGGACTGACGAAGGCTGAACTCCTGGAGGGTTTCGGCGAACAGAATGTCATCAACGTGAAACGAATTAGGATGAGGCGTGATGGCAAAGAAGTCCAGCCCAAGCACCTGATACTCACCTTCAATTCAAGTGTACTGCCCGACTTCGTTGAGGCTGGGTATATCAGGCTTCAAGCCGATGTTTCAAATGCCAGCAGTTCGGCCACAGTTCACAGAACTGCCTAGGCCACCTACCTTGCGCGAAATGCAGTACTGAAGAACACACATCAGATGCCTGTGAAAACTCTCTTCACTGTGCGAACTGTAATGGGGAGCATGCCGCGTACTCGCGGTCATGCCCATGCTCGAAAAAAGAAAAGAAAATTGTCTCAATTAAAGTAAAACAAAACATTTAGTTTAGGGAAGCACGGAGGCAGGTGTCCTGCCTACCAGAAACCAGCTTTGCCGAAGTGGCACGTGAAGGGGCAGCGCCACGACGGCCCCCGCCACCCGCCCCCCCACGGTGGTCTAGTGGCTAAGGTACTCGGCTGCTGACCCGCAGGTCGCCGGTTCAAATGCCGGTTCAAATGCATGCGACATGCTACATTTTGTGCGGATGACGTTACTTGAAACAGCTCCGCGTCTGCCTCTCTTCATGGCAGAAGAACGTGGTGTGCGTTCAAATGCGCATGCGTCAAAGCAGCGCAGCGCGGCGTATGCCAGCGAGTATATGGCAGGTCCGGTACCTGGCGTGGCAACGCCGGCGTGACGCAACAAAATGAACGCCGGTGAGCACGCGCACCGCGTCACGTCGCAGTGTATTGGTGCCTGGGTTGTGGCATGTAGTTATGTTCTTACATGACACGCATCTCATGGTTATCATGTTTGCACCAGTCACGCACCTTCGTCTTTTATTGGCGTCACGTGATACCAAATTAGCCATATGTGAAGCTAGCGAAGCCGAAGCGAACGCATCATCAGTGTGGCATGTTGACATGTTACATGACACGAATGTCGTGATTATTTTGTTTGGATCTGTCATTTACCTATGTCGTTCGTTCACGTCGCATAACACCAAGTTTGGTACATGTGAAGCTAGCGAAACCGCCGCGAGCGCGTGTTGAGCGTGGCATGTGGTCATGTTGTTACATGACACGCATCTCATGGTAATCATGTTAGCACCGGTCACATACCTTCGTCGTCCTTTCACGTACTGCAATACCCAATTTGGTAAATGTGACGCTAGCAAAATGGCCGGAAGTGCATCATGAGCGTGACAGGTATTAATGTTGATACATGACACGCATATCATGATTTTCATGCTAGGTTCTGTCGCTTGTGTCCGCCATGCAATGATGCCATACCATACCAGTTTTGCAGCATGCCATGTGAACTAAACTACCGCAAGAGCTGCAGGACCGTGAAATGTAAATCATGACATTCGTGTCATATATATCATGACTTTCATGTTATGACTAGTCATATATGTTCATGCAGTCATGCTAAGCCATACCAAGTTTGTTATCGGTACCATTATAGAAATGGCCAGGAGAGCTAAAAGTCGTAGGCGGCTAGATAGATGGATATATAGATAGATAGATAAATAGATAGATAGATAGATAGATAGATAGATAGATGGATAGATAGATAGATAGATAAATACGCTCAAAGTCGCTGAGGTTCGCTAAGAAATGCTTCGCATTTAAAAGCAATCAAACAAAAAAAGAACCACTTGCGAGCAAAAAAATAAAAACCCAAGTCCCGACAATTTCAAACACGTCACAAAACCGATCTCATCGTTTCTCATGAAAGCACACCACCGACGCTAGCAATTAGATGTCCCCCTAGGCCTACTCTACCCCGGCTATAACAAAATACTGTGCCGAACCGTGAAAACTCTCGTCCGATACTCCAAGAGCCCCGGTTTTGGCAACCAGTGTGGGGTCTCGAGTCGGCGAGCGCCACGCCACGCTGTTGGAGGAAATGGACTTAGAAGACGTGGTCGCTACACACCAAACAAACAAATGCATCTATTTAACTGATTCACCACGACAATATTGTCCGCCAATCCAATTCATCAATTGTTATCAACACGCTACCAAACACTCAAATATAACACAATAACACGTCAAACACAATAACATGACAAACACAATAAAACACACAGGGCGGCGTCCCCGGCTGGGGACACAAAAAGCCGGGGTCCCCGGCTCGCAGCCCGCGGTGCCATGCACCGAGGACCCACGTTAGAGACAACCAATCACGGCAACCACACGCTCAGAAGAGACTCGCTCAACTCTCACCCACCACAAGGCTTGCTTCCGCCAGAAGTCACCGCTGGCGCTACCACACTGCCAACCACGATAATGATAGTGGTGAACATGGATGGATGGATGGATGGATGGATGGATGGATGGATGGATGGATGTGGCTGTACCCTTTAGGTGGCGGCCAATGCTACATAGCTGTAATGATTAGTGAACTAACCACTACATTTATCTTTCTTCACTTTAAAAAATGAAGTTGTGCACTGGTACTTTGTACGCAAGTGCTTAATTTTCCCTCGTGCCTTGGCTTTATCCATCAATCAGTTAACCTTGTTCTAGTTAATTCTACCCGCTCACAGTGTATTTTGCCTCCTTGTCCCTAAACCAAGTGCTTTGAAAAACTATGCACCATCATTAAAAACTGTAGGGTGAAGCCCTTTACAGAACAATATGAAGTATTTGGCAGTTCCCACCACCTCTCAACACGAACTGCATACCGTGTCTACACAATAAAACACACCACTTCATAATCGACCCGATATGTCTTCGTTCGCAAATCTCCCGTCCTGGCCTCAGACAGTAGAGAACTACCCCGAGTATTATCATAGCTCCAGTTCTTGGCAGTTTCCTGTTTAAACGTTCGACAGATCTCAGTGTGGACTTCCTAATCATGCCAATTCTCCACATGTCAGTCTCCGTTTCCTTCACTTCCTTCTTAACCAATACTTCTTTTTGGTTTGGCCATCTGCTGTTGTCTAAGTATTTACCAGTCAATTTCCTGGTTGGCTTCCTCCATTTTGTATCGACATTCTTCTTGTACAAGAAGCTGAAAACATTCCTAGCCCAACGCTCCTCCCTCATTTCTCTCAATCGCTTCTCAAACTTTGTCTTGCTGCCAGCTTCCCTGCCCTAAATTGATGTTCATCCCATATCACCTTGTACTCCTTGATTTGGTGTATTCCCCTGAGCTCCTAAAGCAAGCCTACCTATTCCACGTTGCTTAATTTCTAATCTTGCTTCAACTTCTCTTCTCATGCACAAGAACTCATTGCCGAACGCCAGACCAGGAACCATTACCCCTTTCTATATTCCTCTCGCATCAAAATACCTATTGTAATTCCACATTGGCCTTTTTTTTCATCACTGCTGCATTTTTTTTCATCACTGTTACATTTAGTCGTCACGTATATTTCGTGTTCCCTCGGGTGCTCGGTCCCATTGCTTATCTATGCGCCAAGATATTTGTATTTATCTCTTATCTCTAGCGTGACTTCCTGTGTCCTAAGCTCACAACCCTCATTATTAGGAAATAGCCGGCGAACATTCATCTCTTTTGCCCATTCCTTCTGGTGTGCCGCAAGGGTCGGTTTTAGGCCCAATTTTGTTTCTGCTGTACATTAATGACATTGCAAGTGGTGTACATCCCAACATTGAAGTGCGATTGTTTGCCGACGATTGTCTTTTGTTTACACGCGTCAAGACTGTCTCTGACCAAACTTGTTTAAATAATGCCTTAAACATTATTCACAATTGGTGTGCAAAATGGGATATGGAAATCAACCCTAAGAAGTCTGCCTGCATGACAGTCTCAAACAAGAAAACACATTTAATGTTTGACTATACAGTGAATACTAACCAAATCAAAAGATCCACCCAAATTAAATATCTTGGTATGACAATTACAGATACACTAAATTGGAATGCACATATTGACAATATCTGCGGATCAGCGCAGCGGAAACTTGGACTACTGAGACGTAAATTAAGAGGTGCTCCTCCTGAGGTTAAACTTCAGACGTACAAAACTATTGTTCGGCCTACCTTAGAATACGCTAGTATGATCTGGGACCCGCATCACCAATATCAAATAGATAAACTGGAGCGTGTTCAGAGGCTAGCAGCACGATTTATTTTTTCCGTTTATGAGAGGAGGCAGTCAATAACAACCCTGCTCACTGAGGTTAAACTTCCTCAACTTGCCATTCGCCGAAAAATCAATCGACTAAAGTTTTTATATCAGCTTTACAACAATAAACTCCATTTAAACCCTTCTCTCTATTTGCGTCCCCTAGGAAGAGTCTCATCAAGAACCAATCACCCGCACGTAATTATGCCCTACACACCGAGAATTGACACATTTAAAAACACTTTTCTTGTCAGAACGATTGTCGACTGGAACTTGCCGCCGATTTCTTTGAGAATGTGGACACAGTTGAATCTTTTGTTGATAAAATAGAATTGACATTGTATGATGTAGTTCCCACTCTGTAACAGCCCGACAGGGCTCACAGTATTGTGAATAAATAAATAAATAAATAAATAAAATTATTAAAAATTATAATGCAGATTTTTCCTTATTGAATCTGAAATCTAACCTATGTTCCTCACTACCGCAGATGTCCATCAATCACTGCAAATCTTCCTTACTGTCGGCCATTAGCACTATATCATCTGCATACATTGATGCTGGTAGTGCCTGATCAATGAGTTTTCCTTGTTTACCGAAACAGAGGTGGAACCCAACTGCAGTTCCCTCTAACAGCCTCTAGTCCTTGTAGGTATGTCATGAATAACGAGGATGGCAGAGGAAAGCCCTGCCTAAGCGCCCGGTTCACCTCTGTGGGCTTGGATACCCGTCTTTCTCACTTTCTAACTACTTTGTTACTTTTATAGATTTCTTTTAAAAGATTAGTGACTCCATCTGCCACACCAAATATCCACTATTTTGCCACAATTCCTCTTGAACCACGCTATCGTACGCTCCCTTGAAATCCAAAAATGCAGACCACAGGGGCCTGTGTTCCTTTTCTGCTATTTCTATGCACTGCGTCAGTGAGAACAGATTGTCTTTCAACCTCCTGTTTTTTCGAAAGCCATTCTGCAGTTCCTCCAGCCCCTTCTCATCCTATATTCATGCCTGTAGTCTTTCTTTTATAATCTGCCTTGCCAGCCTGTAGACCACTGATGTCCCTGTTATAGGATAGTAGTTGTTTATGTCAGCTTTGTCTCCCTTTCCTTCAGAGATCATGCTCATTCTGCTGTTTCCATCTATTGGGGACTTCACTATCGATCATTGTTTTGCTCACTGTCTCTCTCAATGTCAGTTTAGACTTCAGACACAATGTCTTTATCAGCATAATTTAAATGCCGTTTGGGCCTGTAGATGTACTAGTTAGAACCCTCTTCTCAGCTCTTTCCCACTCTCGTCGTGAAAATGATGTCAATACACCACTTGATCAATCCTTGTCTAATGTGGTGCATAAGGCAATTCGCTGAATTTTTTCTGTCACCCTCGTTATTATATTTTTATTAGCTCGGTCCCTTTCTAGCCTAGCACCTTTAGCTCTTGTTATAAAGCTCTGCTCTAGGCTTGTTTCATTTCTTGAGCGTTCAGATGGTTCCGAAATTTCACAGCGACCTTTGTGTCCTTTTTACGTACTTCCGCCAGTCACTGAGCACCCTTTCTTCTAATATTTTCATGGATTAAAAGGAATGCTTCTCTTCTAGAGCTTAGAAAGATTTCCCACTTTCATTCAACGTCATCTGTCGGTTCACCCCACTCCTTAGCATGTTTGTGGGCCCTAAAGGCTTCCTGGCGTTTTGCTATGGCTCTCTTAGCTTCCTCATCCCACCAACCCTTGGGCTTGTGTCTTCTTTTCACGGAGTGACTTGTCACGTGCCTTAGCAAGCTCTTGCTCAAACAGTGTAATTATATTTGTGTATGTCCACACTGTTTTATTATTCTTAGTGATTACTTCCTCAATTAGTTTAGTAGCGATTTCTATTTGCCTTTCTGGATGAATATTTTCATGCAGTTGCTCATCTTGTTCTCTTTCCACTTTTACTGCTCTTTCAAAACTTAGATTGATACGTTTGTGATCACCTCCCAGACTTATGGAGCCACCTTCATCTATGTGCATTCCCCATAGCTTATTATACATCCTATCTGACATCAGTGCGTGGTCCATCGTTGACTGCAGCCTTCCTGCCTCCCATGTTATATGCCTTTCACACTTCTCAGTAGTGTTGCAAATGATGAAATCTTGCCTTTCACACTTATCCATGATCATTTTGTCTGTTGAGTCAGTATACCCGTCTATATCTTCTATGTGCGCATTCATATCTCCTAGTATAATTATTTCGCACTCTCCTCCTGATTTTTCGATGCCCTTAGATTTACACTCCATCAGTGCCTGGTTTTCTTCTGGCTTTTGCGCCCGTCCACAAGTACACCAAAACCAAGGAGTGTCATCTGCCCAGCTACTTTCCCTCTTAACCATAAATGTTCTATGCATCCCTACCTGACTCTTTCCCAACCCATGCTCTCATGTATGAATTCACCAATTCCACCCCCTTTTTCTGCCTTATGTTCTATGGCAATATTTCCATACGTAGTCCAAATTCCAAGGTGGTTGCTTCATGTCCCCAAAGTGTGTCACAAACTCATATACCATCAGTTCCTCGTGCCTCAACTGCTCTTCTATCTCTTCCCGCTTTAACCTATTCCTGCCACCCTGCATGTTAATATAGCCTATGTCTGACTTTGCACGGCCTTTGTGCTTACGTCGATTTCTTCTCCCATGGACTCCGTGTGGCTTGAATATTTGTGCTTCTTTAAAATCCTCTTCAGCTACTCTGTTCGCCTCAGAGCTCTGGGCGCCCCAAAAAAGCTGTGGCTTGACGAACCATCCTATTACCAACCCTCCTGCCTGTCGCACCACTCTAGTGAATGCCATCCTGTTTAAAGGGGCGAGCACCGGGCTCGCACACGTCTTCGTTCACCTTCATTACGCTGTTTTTGAGTTGCCGGCTCATACGCTTGATCACACTGTTGGTCTCCACTACCCTCCATTTAATCCCACGAGACTACCCCCAGACCTCTGGGGCTGTGCATATGATCACATGCACACTCAAAAAGGCTTATCGGAGCTTACGCATCCCATCCTCTAACTGTATTTGAAGGTTTTTATTCTTGCCCTTCAGCAGATCATTGGGCCCAGCATGAATAATGACGAGATTTTCTCCCTCCATGCTGTCCTCTCCTACCTTCTGAGCTTTGGCCAGTGCATCCACCATGCTCTTCCCTGGCTGTGCCTCCACCCTCACTCACTCATCTTCCTTCGTTGTTTTGAAGACGCCATCCCTGACCCTGGCCACGGAAGTGACCACCAGGGCACTTCTACGCTCCAATCGCTAGCTTCCTGTTTGTGATGGCGCCTCTGTTTCCTTCACCTGTTTCTCTCCCTGCTGTCTAGCTTGTGTTTCTGCCCTGCTCGAACACTGCCGTGCCACCGTGCTGTATGTTCTCGGAGCTTTCGTGCTGTAGCCAGAAACTGCGGCCACCTGACCTCCTTTCTCACCTGTTCCTTCCCGCCTGTCACGTTCTCAGCTACCCATGCCTTCCGTCTCACACCGCTCGGGACGGCGCCAAGCCTTATCAGCTCATTTACCCGCTGCTTAAGCTCGGTCCGCCCTTCCCGTTCTTTTGGGAAGTCTCCCTTCATTTTCTCTAATAGGCTGGCGGTAGCCTCTTCCCGTTCACGTGATGCTCCGAGCTGTTTTTGGAATTCTATCCTCTGCCCCCGTTCCGCCTTATCTCCCCCTGAAGTCCCTCGATGCTAGCCTCCATGCGCTACATGGCCGCTTTCAGTGCCTCACACAGGTGCACACTAAGCTCGCCTTCTGCGCGTCGGCCAAACTCGTGAATGCTGTCTTGTCCAAGTAGCACCAGCGCTTCCATACTTCGCACTGCACCAGCTCAGTCTCGCCTGTAATTTGCTATGCCTCTTTAGCCATCCCCACCCGACCATCGGTCCGAGCGCGCCATAGCCCTACGTTCAACCCTAATCCCGCTATCCAGCCGCCTCCGCTAACTCTCCTACCTCAAGAACAGTTTGATGCTGCCACCTGCACCACACGCACACTTGTTCAATTTCGCTAGAAGCCTCTCACTAGGCCCCCTTTGTGAACGGCTCTAGCTGTTCAACAACTAAATAGGCGCCCCTAACTTCTTCAAAATAGCCGCCTACCCCATTCGCGTGGCCAACTTCACTGCAACGTTGCCAGTGTCGCACACTTACAGTACTCGCAACGCTAGTTATTGATTAGGAGAGAAAAAGTAATAATGGTGTTCACAAACACAAAGATGCGACGGGAAACTTATCTTTCGTTGGGCGCTGCTTCTGCACCAACCGACCTTGCGACCTTGACAACTCACGTACACAACGACATCTATCGCTCACTACTCCCGAAATGCATCTTTTGGGCGAGACAGGTTCGCCACGCAGCGCAAACAACTTTACAGGGAGTGCCCGCCCACCCACAATGCATGTGAATAAGCGTCTCAGTTGTTACTTCCCTGTGTCTTAAAAGCGTTTCGCAAACGGAGACTGCAGTAATTGCAGTGATCTTTGTGCGCCGGGTAACCACAACAGAATTGTTCCAGGTGAAGCCCGATGCCAGTCCAGGCGTACAATTCTCCCCTCCTTCCCAAGCGAGATTAGGGTGCACGATGGAGCGTCGCTCCCCTCCTGCAGGTGCAGCAAAGTATGCGTGAGAATACGATGTTGACGCCAGCTCATTGCGCTCGCTTGCTGACCATGCTGAAAACAGAATAATTCCCCCTTCCCCGAAATTCTCGTCAGCAGCGGTAGGTGGCAAACATTGCCGTTAAAACGGTGAATGGCGTGCTGTTCGGAAGCTCAGTGGTTAGCGCCTCGCACTCACGCTTGAGAGGACCCAAGCTCGATTAAGCGCGCCGGAGTCTTTTAAAGACTATAGTCTTTCTTAAGGATCGTCGACGCAAAAATTTTGGTCTGCCTGTCTCTACATTTGTCTGTTTGTCCACTCTTAACGGCACCAGGTACTTGAAACGGGCGACCCCATCAGCACCGCCCACCAATGTTGCTCCAGGTTTAGCGCTGATACTTGTGCGATTGTCGAATAAAAATCAATAATTACGCATATCTGAGGCGCCATAATCACACGTATATAATCTGCATGTGCGTATTTTGCTATAAAAGGCATGCATAAGTAATTCTAAGGACCGTAGCGTTTATCACGCTGCGCTGACCATGCAACGCTTGCACGAAAAGGCGAGTGTTTCCAACGCTTTGCTAAGACGACAGAGTGGTGGCACCTACCCGACGCCTTGTGTTCTACACCTTATCACCTCTGAGACGGTTGCGCACACCCGTCTCAGAGCCGCGCGCTTTGTTTACCAAAAAAATCTGCCAAATGGCGCTCATGTCTCACGTGTGACATGACTTGATACGCTCGTTCGCTTCCGCTGCACGCTCTTGGCACTCTAGAACAGCGCCTCCAGAATACCAGTCGCCAAATTTCTTGCGCAAAACATCAAATTAATGTTTCGTTCACTCTCTCCACACAGAAGACTATCGTCTTTTGACGACATTTTTAGATTAACATGCAAATACGGGGCGAATATTTTTCTGTGTGCTTTTTTCTTTCTTTCATTTTCATTAAAACTAGATATGTTTAAATTTACGGTGAGTGATGCTTAAGCTGACACCAGCGGCAAAACCTGGCCGAGAGTATCTATATAATTGCTATCGCAATAAAAGGCTTGCAAGCAAATTTATTCAGTGCAGAATGTTTGTTATTTATTGAGGTCAGATCTCGTGTGCAAAAAAACATGTCTGCAAAACTGTAATAACGTGAGCAGCAGACAGCATACCAAGAAGCAACTGATAAGTTTATTAGAAGACGCACCATATATAGGCGCAGAACCACGTGATCGGTCGCACAGGAATGCGCGCACTGGGTGCGCAGTGATAAGTGACGTCACGCTACAACACTCCTTCCCCTTCAGATTACTTCCGAAAGTCACTGGACTGGTATCTGTTCGGGGCATGTCGTACACGTGCACTACGACGCAGAGTTGGAAGTTCGACTGCAGGTGGCGCGTCGTCGGCACTGGGCTGGTCCGGCGAGCCGGAGGCAGCTGCTCCGGCCGTGGGCGATGCAGTTGCCGGAAGGAGAGACGTCGCAGAGTCGGTTGCGTGTGGATTTACGAGAGGCGACCCGGCGACTGGCCCACACGCCATCGGAACCGTCGGTGGAGTCGTGTCTACGGATGCCGTTGGAGCAGGTTGTGCCTGCGGATAACTTGAAGAATCCTGGCTTCCGTGGCGGGCTCTGATGTGGTCCGAATGCGTAAATCGCACCGCCTGCGACACTTTCACCAGATAGGTTACGGGACTGATAACCTGTGTCACGATACCATCTTTCCACGACACTGTTTCACCTCGCACAGTCTTCACCCACACAGCGTCCCCCACAGCAAAACATCGCGGAACCCCCCTAGACATGTCCTTTTGCACTTTGGTACGTTGCTGCTGCTCCCGCATGGAGAGCTCGAAATCTGGTTTTAGTAATGACAGCTTTACCCGTGGCTGTCTTTTCAAGAATAATTCTGCCGGGGTCTGGCGCGTGGTACTGTGCGGAGTAGTCCTGTAACTCATTAGATAGCTGTCCAAGCGTTCCCGAAATGAATGTTTGTGGTGGCTAGCTTTGTCCTGCAAGACATGCTTTGACAGTGCTTGTTACTAGTCTGCACTAAACGCTCGGCCGCTCCGTTAGAGGCCGCGTGATAAGGAGGTGTCTTGACATGCCTTACACCGTTTACACTCAAGAAGGCCGCGAACTCTTCGGAAATGAACTGCGGTCCATTATCACTCACCAGTACCTCTGGCAGACCATACGCGGCAAACATACTACGTAGCTTCTCAATGGTCTTGTTAGCCGTAGTGGATGACATAGGCGAGACCTCGATCCATTTAGAGAACGCGTCGACGAGAACCAAGAACGCCTGAGAGCCCTTTACCGCATAATCGACGTGCACGCGTTGCCAGGGCCTTGTGGGATAATTCCATGGTTGCAAAGGAACCGGTGAAGCAGCTTTTTGGACGGCCTGACAAACCTGACATTGTCGAACGTAGCTCTCAACCGAAAGGTCGAGGCCAGGCCACCACACAAAGCTTCTTGCTAACGCTTTCATGCGACTAGATCCCGGGTGGTCCTCATGCAATAGCTGCAAGACCTGTAGCTGGAGCTTATCAGGTATGATCACCCTTGATCCCCTCGTTATGCATTCTTGCTCTACTGATAGCTCGTCGCGCCGGGAATAAAATGGTCTAAATGCTTCAGAGCACTCTGAAGGCCATCCATTTAAGATGAAGTGCGTCACGCGAGACAAGGTGGGATCACGTCGTGTGGCTCGCGCTACGTCATCCGCTTTGAGGGGCATGCTGTCAAATAGCAAGAGACACTCGGAAGGTTCATCGGCCGCTACAATAGGCCGTGGAAGCCGAGACAGCGCGTCAGCCACTTCAACATTTCTTCCCTTTCGGTATTTTAGTTTATACTGGTACGCTGCCAGGGTAATTGCCCATCTTTGCATTCGAGCTGCAGCAAGCGCAGGCACCGGCTTGTCGTGGCCTAATATTCCGAGCAATGGCTGATGATCTGTATAAAGAGTGAACTCTCGTCCATACAAGTAGCGGTGGAATTTTCTTAACCCAAACATCAGTGCTAATGCTTCGCGTTCGCACTGAGCATAGTTTTTCTCTGCGGCTGTAAGTGTTCTAGAAACAAATGCCACTGGCCTTTCGTGTCCCTCTGCGGTCTCATGAAAAATGACAGCCCCCAATCCATACGACGAAGCGTCACATGTCATAGCCATTGGTTTCGCCACATCGTAAAAAGTGAGCACATTACTCTTGACAAGTAACAGTTTCGTAGAAGCAAATGCTTCGCTACACTCCCGTGTCCACGACCACCTTTCGCCCTTGCGCAACAGACGGTACAATGGCTCTGCCACGCAGGCAAGGTTACTTAAGAACTTTGCATAAAAGGTTAACATGCCGAGATAAGCCTTTAGCTCTGTTTGGCAAGTGGGCTCTGGCGCTTCTGTGATCGCCTTTATCTTTTCTTCTGTAGGATATATACCTTCAGCGCACACAGTGTGACCGCCTCTACCTTGTGAGAGTCGCTTACATTTATAGCAAACACGCTTTTCCAGTCAAGCCCGAGCCTTTCAAGCCAACTTCGCCCCATCAGCAATGGTAGCTGCTTGCCGTTATCCTTGACGATAATAGCGGGTAGCCGCAAAGACTGTTTTCCCACCGTAACGGAAACGTTGCATTGCCCTTTTACTGGAACAGGTTCCCCAGTGTATGTTTTTAGGGTGACTCGAGATGGCTCGCACTTGACATGAGGAAATGCGTTCAGCCTCACACTCTCAGGAATTAGTGTTACAGCTGCTCCCGTATCAATCTGCATGCAGAGGTCTTGCCCTTCTACGTTTAGCTGCACTTCATACCCAGAACGCACGGTATTGATAACATGGTACACGTCTAATTCAGAGTCACTATCAGCGCAGTCCACCACGTTTGCAGTCTTGAGTTCTCTGCGATTACTTGGACACATCTTCTGTAGATGACCGATTTGAGAACAGCTGTGACACTGGACGTTCTTATACCAGCAAACACTAGCCGCATGCGCTTTGCCACATCTTTCGCAAACTCGCTTGGCTTCCTTGAGCTTCCGAAGCTTCGATTTCTTTTCGCTTCCTTTTCCTCTTATCGCCATTGCATAAAAAGCCGCTTCCTTGCCTTCTGCATGAAGTAACGCTGTCTGTCGCGCAGCCTGCTCTCGGTCCTGGGCTATCTTGCACGCCTTTTCGAAGGTTAAATCTTCTTCAGCAAATAGGGCGAGTTGCGTTTCCTCGCGTCTTATGCCTGCCACTATTCTGTCTCGCAGCGCGTCTTGCAGAAACTGACCGAAATCGCACTTCCTTGCTAACTGTTTTAAGGCCACTATGAAGTCCTCGACGCTTTCCTGCTCTTCTTGTGCTCGCTTGTTAAATTTGCAACGTTCGGCAATAACCGAGCACTGTGGGCTATAGTGTTTTTTCAACAGCACTGTGACCTCTTCAAAGGACTTGTCCCCAGGAACAGCGGGTACTACCAAACTTTTGAGCACCTCGTACGTTCGTGGTCCTATCACACTCAAGAATACTGCCAGCTTCTTTTCCTCTCTGATGTCATTTGCGGTGACGAAGTGCTCAAAACGCTCCAGATAGGATTCAAAATTCTGATCCTTCTCGTCGAACTCGTCTAGCTTGCCTAGTCGCGCCATGGTTCAGTAAAAGTGCAGTATACTTATCGGGTTGCTTTCCCCGACGACTGCGTTGCCTCTTGCCGAAGGTAGTGCCGCCGAGTTCAACCGTCCCAGGCCATGGCTGCCGTTGTTTTCTGGTCCATGGCTGTCGACCGCCGATCGCCCGCAATACTGCTTCGTACTGAGCTAGTACAAGGGGGCGGGTCCCACCCTCGTCGCCAGTGTAATAACGTGAGCAGCAGACAGCATACCAAGAAGCAACTGATAAGTTCATTAGAAGACGCACCATATATAGGCGCAGAACCACGTGATCGGTCGCACAGGAATGCGCGCACTGGGTGCGCAGTGATAAGTGTCGTCACGCTACAACAAAAACCAGTAGGTGTGTGAATGACTCAGAGAGCACAGTTACAAATCGAATAAACTGCCGCCGGAAGGTTTAGGCGCTCATCACGTTCCCATTTGTGGCTGCCGGCCTTTGTTCCGCAATTCAATCACTTTTGGACGGCATAAAGATGAGATGGCTCGTTTGGTCATGGAAGCCGAACTGATATATGCTGTTGGCGATGTTTGCAGTAGCAGCAGTTTTAC
This sequence comes from Rhipicephalus annulatus, assembly GCA_013436015.1. Classification (NCBI taxonomy): domain Eukaryota; kingdom Metazoa; phylum Arthropoda; class Arachnida; order Ixodida; family Ixodidae; genus Rhipicephalus; species Rhipicephalus annulatus. The sequence continues at coordinate 1,223,757 of WOVY01010535.1, read as the reverse complement.
AGCATTGTCACCCAAGATACTTGGTTTCCTGCCTGCGCGGTGATACATGGTAATAACTGTTATGATTTCTTCAGGTATTGATCACATAGTGGCGCAATTTTCATATTGATCCGACGTTCTGTCTGCCTGACAATTTTGGCTTAGAAGTGGTCTCAGTTTCAAAATGAATACGTTGTTGCTGCTGTTTTCGTATTTGGCCTCGGAATAAAAAATTATCCTAAATGCATCGCGAACAAGTCTCCATTGCCAGTCTGGTTCCTCCACTTATCTGCTTGCCAGAGACATATAATATTATTGTGTGCTAACCAAAGCAGACTTGCTCTGTGTCATGGTACGCCGCAAAGCCAACGGTTGATGATGACGATTGATATGAGGGGTTCAACGTCCCAACAACCAGCATATTATTATAAGAGACGCTGTAGTGGAGGGCTCTGAAAAGTTCAACCACCTGGGGTTCTCTAACGTGCACCCAAATCTGAGCACACAGGCCTACACCATTTTCCCCTCCATCGATAATGCAGCCACCGCAGATGAGATTTTATCCTGTGACCTGCGGGTCAGCCGCCGAGTACCTTAGCCAGTAGACTACCGCGGTGGGGCACAAAGCCGACGGTCAATGGCTACGAAGTGATGGTCTGTATTGAGGAAGCATTTCGTTGCCTTTGCTGCCGACTCAAGGCGAGGAGGCAAACGAGAGGAGAAAGAGAGGGAGGGAGATGAGCATGTGCAGTGGTCGTGTGTAGTGATATTGACCCGAGACTGCGTGTGAACGACAACGATGATGTGGGGATTTAGCAGACACCATGGAGTGAGCCTCTGGCTTGACTCAACAACAAAGAAGACAGTCTTGCGGCTTAGCTGTTGAAAACACGCTGCTTTCGCTGTCTCAAGGCGTACTCGTGCTTTGTTCGCGTTGTACTGCGACACTGGTGGAGGTGCTGGCCCGCGACACCACCTGATGCTCCAAACTCCCACGGGGAGCCGTTCATCCAGTCCAGAAGCACTTGTCGACACTCCCGTGCATCGCCTCAGTCGTCGCTTGCGAAGCCTCCCACCAGAGTTCACCCCCTCGCAGGAACACTCTACAAGGCAGCGCTCACATCTACCAATGGCCACCGCCAGTCCACAGCAGTTACTACGAGACAGCAGTCCACCAACCCCATCTCAGGTAACCTTTTTTTCACCGCTGGTGCCTGATCGCTTTGGTAGTGGAGCACATGAGGACGTCGAAGACTGGCTTGATCACTATGAACGTGTCGCCAACACCAACCAGTGGTCTCTTGAACAAAGGCTTTCCCGCGCCTATTTCTATCTCGACGACAGTGCTCGTACTTGGTACGAGAACAGAGAAGGCAGTTTGTCAACATGGAGTGACTTTAAAAGAGGGATAATTGACACATTTGCCGATGTTGACCGGCGCGAACGTGCGCAACATATGCTCGAGCTACGGGTTTAGAAACCCAATGAAACGGTCGCAATGTTCGCTGAGGACATGGCCCGTCTCTTCCGTAAAGCTGACCCACACATGACCGACGACAAAAAGTTACGCTACCTCATGCGTGGCGTTAAAGAGCAATTGTTCGCCGGACTTTTGCGGAACCCGCCAAGCACCATGACAGACTTCATCAAAGAAGCTACGGCTATCGAGCGGGCGCTTCACCTACGATGCCGACAATACGATCGCTTGTCCAGCAGTACCCACATTCAACTCGCCACTACGACATCTGATAATCACAGCTCGTTACGCGATTTAATACGAGAGATTGTTCGCGAAGAGCTGCTGAAGCTACGGACTCTGGTCACGGAACCACCCACGGCGTCTGTCGCTGAAGTCGTCCGCGAAGAAATGCGCCAAGCGTTTTCGGCAGCTGATCCTACTCACGATCAGCGACCTATGAGCTACGCAGCTGCGCTTCGCCGCCCGCCGCCCGTTCCGCCGTCGTACCGCCAGCCATCGACAGCCGTTCCTTGGTCGCCACCGCAAGAACAGACACCCCGGCGCCCTTCCGTCGTGCCACCGTACGAAATGCTGCCGTACGAAGACCCGTCTCCCAACGAGACACGGCATTTACAACATTATGAGCCGTTGCGGCGTCCACAGCTTCGTAAAACAGACGTCTGGCGCACCGTGGATAGACGTCCACTTTGTTTTACCTGCGGAGGTGTCGGCCACATTTCGCGTCATTGCTGGCACCGCGTCGACACGTTTCGACCTCTTCGGCAATAGTCTGACGATCGACGCCCCAACGACGACTACCCACCACGCCGGGACGCTGATTCTCAACGACCTACCTTGTCTCGGTTCCATTTTGACAACCGCCGTGCCAACAATGACGACAGTGAGCCTAATTACTAGCCAGGTTTGGGACGTCGACCACGTTCTCCGTCTCCGGCATATTCGCCTTCGTCGCGCCACCGCTCTACAGCCGACGCCAGCGGAAGGAGGTCACCAAGTCCACGCCGGGGAAACTGAAGGCGGCGACCTCCGGGGGTGAGGTTGCAGGCCGCCAAGGCGACGAAAAAAGGCCCCCGTTACTCTTACCACAGGACGCCGTAAAGCCGACTAGTTGTAACGTTGACGAAACTGTGACCACAGATCTTACCGTTTTTGTAGACGGACAGCAAGTAACAGCCTTAGTTGACACCGGTGCCGACTTTTCTATCATAAGTGAAAACCTTGCCGTGCGCCTAAAGAAAGTGAAGACTACGTGGACGGGACCTCACCTGAGGACAGCAGGCGGCCAGCTGTTGATGCCTGTCGGAAGGTGTACAGCGAGACTCGGCATCGGCGGCTCTTCTTTTGTGGCGACGTTTGTCATCCTCACCTCATGTTGCAAGGACCTGATCATAGGGATGGACTTCTTAAGAGAATATGGTGCCGTCATCAACATCCCGGACCGTTCAATTACGTTCCGCAACAGCCCTGGTTTGGTTGACTGTTCAGACGCAATAAGTAACACTTTACGTATAATTGATGATGATGTGGTCGTCCCGCCACGGTCATGCACTCTTGTTTCGGTGGAAGGGCACGAAGCGTTTGATGGCGAAGGCATTGCCGACCAAATTGGCTCGCTGCTATTAGCCATGGCATTTCGGTCGCACGAGGTATCGTCCGTCTCACTGGTGGGCTCACGAATTTACTTTTGACCAACTTCAGTACTGAGCGCCGGCACCTTCCGAAGGGCACAGCGATTGCTTCTTACGACAATATCGAAGACATGCGAGGCAGTTTGTGTTTATCGGTATTAGACGAAGTGCCTAATCAAGAACCACAACCCGTTCTCGATGTCAGTCCCACTCTGTCAGAGGATGACCGACAGAGACTTCTTCAGCTGCTAGCCGAATTCCGCGACTGCTTTTCAACGACATCACGAGTTGGTCGAACACCTTTGACAAAGCACCGAATAATCACCGAGGACACGGTGAGACCTATCCACCAGAACCCTTATCGTGTAGCTTCAAAGGAACGCGAAGCCATACAACAACAAGTCGCGAAAATGCTTGAAGATGATGTAATTCAACCGTCACAGAGCCCCTGGGCATCGCCTGTAGTGCTAGTAAAGAAAAAGGACGGCACGCTGGCTTTTTGCGTGGAGGACAGGAAGCTGAATCGGGTGACCAAAAAAGATGTGTACCCGCTCCCACGTATTGATGACTCCCTTGACAGATTTCGGCACGCTCGCTACTTTTCTTCCATGCACTTGAGGAGTGGATACTGGCAGATCGAGGTAGACCCAAGAGACAGAGAAAACCGCCTTTTGTGACGCCAGATGGTTTATACGAATTTAAAGTCTTGCCTTTCGGTTTGTGCTCCGCGCCCGCGACATTTCAAAGGCTTATGGACACGGTACTTTCGGGATTGAAGTGGAAGACGTGCTTAGTCTATCTGGACGACGTTGTAGTATTTTCAACGACTTTTGGCGAGCATCTTCAAAGGCTGAAAGTCGTTTTACGTGCCATACGGTCTGCGGGCCTAACATTGAAACCGGAAAAGTGTCATTTCTGTTTCCACGAACTTCAGTTTCTCGGTCACGTCGTCAGTAACGCAGGCATCCGACCCAATCCTGGAAAAATTGCCGCTGTCGCACGGTTCCCAGTACCCTCCAATAAGAAATCTGTCAGACGCTTCCTGGGCCTTTGTGCCTATTATCGCCGATTTATCGCAGACTTTGCCCGCATTGCGTCGCCACTAACTCGTCTCACAAGAGACGACGTTGCCTTTGAGTGGAACGAAGAACAGGAGGCTGCCTTTAATGACATGCGTCAACGTCTTCAAACGCCCCCAGTGCTTGCCCACTTCGATGAAGAAGCCCCGACGATGCTTCACACAGACGCGAGCAATGTTGGTCTGGAAGCTGTGCTTTTGCAGCAGCAAGAGGGCACAGAAAAGGTAATCGCTTACGCAAGCAGAACGTTAACACGTGCTGAGGCTAACTACTCTACAACTCAGAAGGAATGTCTCGCCGTGGTATGGGCGGTTTTAAAATTTCGCCCGTATTTATATGGCCGCCCCTTCAAAGTAATTAGCGACCACCACTCATTGTGCTCGGTAACAAGTCTAAAAGACCCTACCGGGCGATTAGCGCGTTGGAGTCTCAGGCTGCAAGAATTCAGTATTGTAGTCGTACACAAGTCAGGCAAGCGACATATGGACGCCGACTGTCTGTCCCGTTCACCCATTGAGTCGGGAACCCTACCTGAAGGGGAGGAAATGGCATTTCTCGGTGTCCTCGACACGACCGCCATTGCGCAGCAACAACGTGACGACGCTGAGTTGCTTGGCCTAATTAACTACTTGGATGGCAGATCTCAGAAGGCGCCAAGAGTTTTCGCAAGAGTGTTGTCATCATTTTGTCTACGGGACGAAGTACTCTACAAAAGAAACTTTTCGCCGACGGGATCCGCCTATCTGCTTGTCATCCCAGCAACCCTTCGTACCGAAGTACTCGAAGCATGCCACAACGAGGTGAGCTCTGGCCATTTGGGTTACACGAGAACGTTGGCCAGAATACAGCAAAAGTATTACTGGCCGAGACTAACACAGCCGTGAAGCACCACGTTCGTATCTGTCTCGACTGCTAGCGACGCAAGTCACCACCGACTAAACCAGCTGTCCTCTTGCAACCCGTACAGGTCCCAACAGCTCCATTCTACCAGATCGGCATGGACATTTTGGGCCCACTGCCTACTTCTACTGCAGGGAACCGCTGGGTTATCGTCGCGACGGATTATTTGACCCGTTATGCTGATACAAAGGCTATCCAGAGAGGTACAGCAGCAGAGGTGGCAATATTTTTCATCGAGAACATTGTACTGAGGCATGGTGCACCAACCGTCGTGATCACAGACAGAGGAGCCGCATTTATGGCAGCTCTTTTGGATCACGTCCTCGTGCTGAGTGGAACAGCGCATCGTAAGACCACCGCCTACCACCCACAAACGAATGGGCTGACAGAGCGTCTAAACAAAACCATTGAAGACATGCTTTCGATGTACGTAGACGTTGAACACAAAAATTGGGATGAAATCTTGCCGTACTTAACGTTTGCGTACAATACGGCAAAGCAAGAAACGACGCGCCTGACCCCGTTCAGCCTCGTTCATGGACGAGAAGTACGAACTATGTTAGATGCGATGCTACCGCACGAAGGTGACGACATCGACTCATACGCCAACACGTTTACGGAACGCGCGGAAGAAGCTAGGCAACTTGCACGTTTACGGATCCACCAGCAACAAGAGTACAATGCAGGCTGCTATAATGCTCACCGCAAAACAGTCGTCTATCAAACGTGCGACAAAGTAAGGATTTGGACACCCGTACGGAAACGAGGACTTTCCGAAACGCTTTTAAGAAGATACTTTGGGCCTTACCCAGTACTGCGACAACTCAGCGAGGTTACTTACGAAGTTGTTTGCGACAGTTCGTGTAGTATCAATCGTCGCCAGCCCCATCCTGAACTCGTTCACGTAGTGCGCATGAAGCCTTACGTCAGCGAGTGATTGCGTGAGACTTTTCTTTAAAAAAAACTGCTTTATTGACTTCGAATGGGGTCGATGCTCTTTGAGAGGGAGGCAAATGACCCGAGACTGCGTGTGAACGACAACGATGATGTGGGGATTCAGCAGACACCTTGTAGTTGGCCTCTGGCTTGACTCAACAACAAAGAAGACAATCTTGCGGCTTAGCTGTTGAAAACACGCTGCTTTCGCTGCCTCAAGGCGTACTCGTGCTTTGTTCGCGTTGTACTGCGACAATATGAGGAAGCAATTTGTTGCCATTGCCGAAGATTCGGGAGAGTGAGAGAGATGTTAGGAGAGGGGAGAGGCGAGTGGAGGGTCCACATGAGCAGTGGTAGAGTGGAAGATGCACACCGAGGGCCCCACAAAGACCCCGCGATAAGCTACCTTGTATCAAATACACCAACCCTTGGAGTCAGCGCACTTCCCTGTTCTTGACTCGTGCTTTCGTGTACTTAAGGTGCTGCGTATTCGAAAGAACTCTGTATGTACGTGTTATCGCCCTATCAACGACCTGTTTTCAAGAATCTAAGGAAACATGGGGCTCGAAAAAGATATCTCCTGCTGAGGAATGTCCTACACAGACACCAAAGCCGTTTCATGGAGACATCTTCGAGGTTGTTGATGACTGGTTTGACCACTTCGATCGGGTTGCCAGTATCAACCCATGATACGATGTTCGCAAGCTGCGCCTAGTTTACTTCTACTTGGAAGATTCTGCGAAGACGTGGTACGAGAACCAAAAAGGCTCCTTTGCTACCTGGCAAGTTTAGCCGACAGCTCCGTGACGCCTATCGCAACACCGAGAGGAAGAAGAGGGCTGAACAAGAAATACCCTGCAGAAACCAGCGGCCGAACGAACGAGTCTCAATGTTTGTCGAGGACAAGCTTTGACTTTTAGAGCGCGCGGACCCTGCCATGCCGGAAGAAAAGAAGGTGTGGCATTTGATGCGCGTATTAAAAGAACAGCTTTTCGCTGGGCTCATGCGCAATGGACCGACGACTGTCACCAAGTTCATCAGTAAGGCAACCACGATGGAACGTTCTCTGCAGCAGCGGTCGTCACAATATGAAGGCCAGATGCCAGCCACCGCATGCTCTATCGGCTCTAACAACGAGAGACAGGCCCTTGCAGACTTGATTCGAAGTATCGTTCAGGTCGAATCACAACAGCTTCAGGCAGTGGGATCCCATCCACATGTGTCAGCACTCGCAGATGTAATCAGACAAGAAGTCCGGCAGGCCGTCACACTCCTGGCCCCTATCGCCGAGGCATTAGTACTGACATACGCAGCAGCATTGCGATATTCTGCGCTACCGGCTACAGATCCTGCAATGCGGCCAAGGTACCAGGCTCTGCAGCCATTCCATGACACTGCTTCAAGCCCACCTCTCGCCTCAAGGTTTCCGAGCACACCCACCTATCTGCCGTCTACCTCAAGACAAAGTGGTAGCAAGGCGAGCACGTGGCTCACCTTGGATAACCTACACTCTGCTATCACTGTGGCACAGCGCGTCACATATAACGGAACTGTCGATACCGGCAACTAGGTCTCCGTGGCTTCCACCCTGATGCTCGATGCCCTCGCAACTGTGAGCACCGCCCACAAAATCGTAGCCTATCTCACGGGTCAGGGAAATTCTTCGACTATTCAGCACCACCAGTCGAGATCACCATCGCCTCGCCGGTTTATTTGCCCTCATAGTCTTCCACTGAGGAAGGTTACCACACCATGGCAACGACTCCAGTTGCGCACGGCAGGTGGCCACCTGGTGAAGCCTACTGGTATGTGCACAGCACGCATTCAAATACGTAAGCCGACATTTGCGGGTTCTTTCCTCGTATTGCGCGTGTGCTTTCGGCCAGTCATTCTAGGAATGACTTCCTTCGTGAAGATGGCGCCGTCATCGACCTCTGTGACTTACTTGTGTCGTTCGAGAATTCTTTTCGCGCTGCAACTGGCAGTACACAATTCCGGAAAAGAGCGCTCCGTGTTATCGGCGCTTCTATGACTCTCCCAGCTCCAAGCAGCATCTTTGCCAAAGTATAATTGAGATAGGACATGTCTGACGCGGTAATTGCAAAAGACAATTTGTCTCTCCTTATTTCACAACAAATGTGTGTTTCCCGAGGAATAATTCAGCCTAGCAACAGGCATGTTCACTTGCTGGTCACGAACTTCAGCGACGAATATCGCTACCTAACGAGACACACTGCCATTTCATATTGTGAAGAACGTGCCGATGCCAACGATTCGTCCACGTTAGCTTCATTTTCATCGAATGGCCACCTTGATGAGGTCTTCGCAAGCACTCTCGACGTAAATGAGAGACTACCTTCGGCTCAACGAGAAAGCCTTATGCATATGCTCGGCTCATTTCACGACTGCTTTGTCACTGCGTCAAAGGTTAAACCGACACCACTTGCTCAGCATCATCGTATCATCACGGAACCCACCGAGAGACCAATCCGACAACTTGCCTATAGGTTGTCTCAAAAGGAACAAGACGCTACATGTGACAAAGTCTAGTGGATGCTTCAGGACGACATCATCCAGCCATCGACCAGTCCCTGGGTTTCGCCAGTTGTTCTAGTAAAGAAGAAAAACAATGGTTGCGTTTTTGCGTTATTACCGTACACTGAACAAGTTCATCAAAAAGGACGTTTATCCTCTACCCCGGATAGATGAATTGTTGGATCGTATACGCAACGCTAAATATTTTTCTTCCATAGATTTGCGTTGCGGCTACTGGCAAATCGCTGTGGATGAGCGCGACTGCGAAAAGAAGACGTTTATTACTCCTGATGGCCTATAGGAGTTTGAAGTGTTGCTTTTCTGTCTATGCTCAGCGCTATGTACTTTCTAACGAATGATGGACACGGTTCTCACGGTGCTCAAGTGGCAATCATGTGTTGTTTACCTTGATGACGTCGTGGTCTTTGCAGACAGTTTGAACTACAGGTCCAACGTTTTCAGGCAGTTCTTCAGGCAATCAGAACAGCGGGGCTTTCTCTCAAACACAAGAAATGTGATTTTGGATACGAAGAACTGAAGTTTTTTGGTCACTATGAGAGCCATACTGGCATCCACCCAGGTCCGGAGGAACCCCACGCCGTTGCCGCCTTTCCCGTTCCCACAAATAAGAGCGACCTACGCATATTCGTGGGGCTCTGCGCGTATTACGGGCGCTTTGTTAAATACTTTTCGAAGATTGCTGAACCCCTCAAGAAGCTTACAAAAGACGTTGTCTCGTTTGTTTGGGGTCCCGAACAGTGCCATGCGCTCGACACCCTCTGAAACCTCCTCCAGGCTTCGCCTGTACTGGGTGAATTTGATGAAAGCACCGACACAAAATTACACACTGACGCCAGCAATGTTGAACTAGGAGCGGTATTATTTCAGCGGCATAATGACGTAGAGCGCGTGATCGCCTATGTGAGCAGAACGTTATCCTCAGCGGAGAAAAACTATTCTGCAACCGAAAAAGAATGCCTCACTGTTGTCTGGGCTACAACGATGTTCCGCCCATACTTGGAGGGACTCTCATTTAGGGTAGTTAGCGACCACCATTCCCTTTGTTGGCCCGCAGATCTCAAAGATCCCTCAGGTCGTTTAGCACAATAGAGCCTTCGGCTAAGAGATTTAGATGTCACAATCGTCCGTAAATGTGGGCGGAAACACACCGACGCCGACTGTCTTTCACGGGCATCGTTCGAAAATGCCTACACTGACCTTGAAGACGACGACAGTTTTCTTTCTGCCGTATCAGCAACCCAATTGGCTGAGCAACTGCGTCATGACTCGGAGCTCATACCGCTCATTGACTACCTCGAAGGACGCTATTCTTACCCTCTTCGAAGCTTTGCACGCTCACCATCCTCCTTTTTTGGCCATGATGGAGTGCTTTATACAAAGAACTTTCATCCTACACAAGCTATGCATCTGCTTGTTGCGCCAACTACCCTTCGTGGTGAAATTTTACGTGCGTGTCATGATGAGCCATCGTCCGGACACCTCGGCTTTACGCGCACGCTTCAACGAACTCAACGCTCCTACTACTGGCCACGTCTCGCAAAGACTGTGAAGAATTACATTAGCACATGTCGCGAATGTCAGGGTTGTAAGATTCCACATTTACGACCAGCGGGACTACTGCAACCAACAGGCCCACCAAAGGCGCCCTTTCATCAGATTGGCATAGACTTGCTGAAGTCATTCCCCACGTCTTCGTCTGGAAATCGGTGGATTGTGCTCGCTGCCAACTTTCTTAACCCGCTACTGCGAAACAAAGGTACTGCCAAAAGCCACCGCAGCAGACGTCGTCAAATTTTTTGTTAACAGCATCGTCTTAAGTCACGGTGCGTCAGCTGTCATCATAACTGATCGTGGGACAGCTTTCACCGCAGAGATGCTGCAGGAAGTCTTGCGATTAAGTGGCACGGAACATCGCAAAACAATGGCTTACCACCCGCAAGCAAACGGGCTGACTTTACGACTCAATAAGACAGTTGCAGACTTGCTGTCATTGTATGTGGACATCGATCACTAGAACTGGGACGCCATACTTCCTTACGAAACTTTTGCGTATAACACTACTGTTCAAGAAAATCCGGTTTCACACCTTATGCTCGATGCCATGTTCCTGCCCGACAACTCAGAAATATACCACACGGATGCCACCAAATTCGTGCAGTGAGCAGAAGAGGCGCGTCAACTTGCTCGTCACCGCATTCAAGGTCACCAAACCGCAGACGTGCGCCGCTACAATCTCCGTCACCGTGAAGGTATTTTCAAGCCTGGTGATAAAGTCTGGGTGTGGACCCCTATCCGACAGCATGGCAGCTCAGAGAAACTTCTTCGCCGCTACTTCGGCCCCTACAAGGTCGTACAACGTCACAGCGACGTCACTTACGAGGTTCTCCCTGAAGGCACTTCGAGACGTTTCCAATTCCTCCCACGAACTGAAGTCATTCGCGTTTCATGGTTTAAACCACACTTTTCGTGCTGTGAGTCATCAGTGAGTGACTGACTTTATTGATAAGTTCGCGTCTTTCTTTTCGTTCCGTCTTTTCTTTACATTCTTTCCCATTTTATTTTTCATTAAACTCTTGACTGTACAACCAACTACTTTATTCCTACTTACGCCATTCATTTTGCTTGCATGGTAATTTTCGTCTCATTTTCTTTTTTCCCCTTCATGTACAGCATCGAGACGATGCTTCTTGGGAGAGGGGGTAATGCCACCGTTGATGAACAAGCACCTGTTGATCATACTTGTTTTGGGCTGCAAAGAAGAGCAGGACATTGTCGTTGCTCTAGTTCAGGTGAACTCCTGGCTGTAGGTCTTGTTTTGCTCGTGACAATATGTAGTATATACAGCGTGTACGTGTAGGACATCAATGCTGAAAATACCATAACTGTGTGCATAATATTCATGTAAACGTTTGGCCGTCATCAGCTTGCAGCTGTGAACTTGTCAGAACGTCATGACAATATACTAATAGTGCGAGGACACACGGATAAGTGAGGGCACTACACTGCGCTGTCTTACAGGTTGCAACATACCTTTAATAGCACAGCCGTATATCTTTAGATGCACACTTCGGGAGAACCGAACTATATTTTATGTACGCATGTATGTTACTTGACATTTCATCGTGCATACGGGCGAAATGCGGTGCTATGATGGACCGAAATGGCTGAAGTTTGCTTAGTCTTTCTTGTGTCAGCTTGCAGTTACACCACTGAAACTGCCATGTTGGTGAGCCGCATCGTACGCGCATGGTTTGTGACATCACATGTTAATGTTATCCTTCCATCACTTGCAAATTCTGCTGTGTTTGACGCACCGCAACCGATAAACCTCTTATCGCATCACTACAATTCTGAAGAAGCTTAACCGAGATGTGATTGTGCTGCGTTTAGTTCATCAAGGCCGCCAAGATGTTGAACCAGTACCTTATGAAGCACTAGACATGACTATACGTGCAAGCTGTTTATAAGGTTATAATTTTAGTTTCTCGCAGCAACAAAGGGGCATCAACATTCGTTGCCCTATATTTGTCGAAAATGCGGTTTGTAGTTAAATAGAAAAAAACATTATACATATGAAGTAACACACCATTTAAGTGCTAAAATCTGCAATATTGTCTTCTTTTTTTTCATCATGCAGGCGTACCGGGTATACATGACCAAATACGAGGAATACTACAAGACAGTTGTGATTCCTGGTTTGGAAACGTACAACCAGGATCAGATATTTTTCTTTGCATATGCTTTGGTGAGAACATGCAAACGCAAAAGCAATCATATCGTTCCATAGAGTTGGTTACGCCTATGAGTACAATATGTTTCTCACATAGAAGGTGCACTAACTGGTTTCAACCGAGGAGTTAGTATGAGGTACCAATTACCGGCGTGTGGGTGTAGCGCAATTAATGCGGCTGATGTAGAGCGCGTAGCCAGTTTCCGACCCGTCAACTAACGAAGTTGATTGGTTCCGCGAAGGCGAACGCGGAACACCCGAGCACGGAAAAGAAAGGAGACTTCTTCGTTCTCACTGTTCACAAGCGGAGCAGTCAAGGTCACCCCCGTTCGGGATTAGAAGGCCAAAGCTTACTCGGAAGAGCGTCTGTCAAGAAGCAGGTCAGCCGCCACCGTATGAGCTTAAGCCATTGTGGGCACGCACGCTATTGAGAATGACGCGGGGACGCGACCACTTGGCTGACCGAGACAGAGTGGCGGTAGGGAGACGAGTATAACCTCCACCGCTGTACGTCATTACCGAGTGCTGTTAGGATTTCGGGGCGCCTTGCCGTCACATGCACACCTGGTAAGCGCACAGAGCGCAACCGTGTACTCACCGCTCTTAAGGACGCTCCTACGAAGGCACATTTAATGAGAGAGCTGATGGGGCTCGATCGTGAGAACGGGCGCCGACGAAAGTCCGCCTATGGAGGCAGCACTAGTAATGTTGGGCAGCACGGCCTGGCATGGGAGAGAGTGTCACACGCGGAGAACCTATCCCTTTGCGTGTTTCATTTGGTGACGTGGTTTTTACAAATGTAGTGCCTTTTATGAAAGTGCTTCTGTGATTGGTTGTGATGATGCGAGTCCCAACATGTGATTGGTTTTTGTGAAGACTCTCTGTTCGACGAAGGGTCGAAAAGAGGATGTTTTAATTTGAAATGACAGCGGAGGTTCGGACTTGGACTCGGGTAGTAGCCTGAGGCTGCAATAAAGCGTTTCTTCACCGGACTACGGCTCTTCCTTCGCGCTGCCACCGTGCACTCTAGTCATAGGGGGGACCCATTCCGAACCTCAAACATCTTTTCTGTTCAGCTAGTGTTGAAGCTAGTCGAGGAGGAAGAAATTACCTCGAGGGTATGAACACCTACGTTAGCCGCCACATTTTTCTTACACCATGGCCACTTTTGTGTGTCAACAGCGACATTCGGATGACCATATGATGCTCGTTGGGCACACTAGTTGGTTACAATGTTACTAGTAGGACCAAGTGCGTTTCACTACATAAATAAGGTCATTTCAAAATTGCCGATACAATGTTTTCTTGCAAATATCACTGCACGTCTGGACGAGAGTTAACACGCGTGGCAGCTGCAACGAGTTTGGCGCAGGTGCAGTGAGCACTGTGTGCGTCGCACGAAGAATTCGCATCGTGACTTGAGGAATGTATATACATGCCAGGTAAAAATAAAAACACCTCCACTCACACCTCTCAGAGCACAAGCAGGAACAATGCCTCAATCATTTTTTTTCGAATTCAGTGCCAACGCGCACTGCTTAACGATAGCCGTTGGTCCACCGTAGTTCAGAAAGGGGCCACGGGGCGTCACTTTGTCAAATAAATGGTCCTGCTGTAGCGCCACACGTGCGTCTGAGCACTTTCCCACAGAGTTGCGGTAGATGTGTTTCCTTCTCCAATACCATACGTCTGTAAGATCTGTTCCCTCGTGGTACTTTTGTTTTGTCGCAGAAGCAATCCCGCTGCCGCCTAACAGTGGTCCTGAATTCAGCGCTAGCGGCAGCATCGCAGTGACCCATCCCTATTGGTTGCACTAAACAAAGAACTGAACTGAAACAAAACTGAAATGAACTAAAAAAAAGTTACTTCAGACGATTCCCGTTGCCAGGCAGAACAACATGGTTTCTCTCCCCTAAGATTCGAAAACACTCGAGAAGGCTGGCGATTAGCAAGAACAGGAAAGTGCTAGGGAAGTGGTGTATCATCGGCTCGATCGGGTGCATCTTAAAGGCATGAAAAAAATAGAGGTGCTGGCTCGAGACACAGCCGTCGATGAGCTATGCCGATAGGCATCAGGCGCCCCTTCGATGCCGTTTATCAACACTGGACCCCTGTGCACAATCTGTGTTGTGAATCTCACTGGATTCAGGAAATACTGCGAAATATCAAGTAAGTCACTTTAACTTTTCCCGCTGTGGCATGTCAGCTGTTCTTCAAGCCAGTGGCCTAGACGAGGAATGGATTATAGTCCACGTGCCTCGTCTCCCCCTAATTTTCTTTTTGTCAATGGATACAGTGCATATAATGATACCTGCCTGCCCGACTCCCACTAAATTTAGACTACGCTATCAGGTGGTCTACACTTCGACAATTCTCGTACGCAGGAAACAAAAAGCAGTACTGCTTACTTTGCTGGCAAGTCACTGTCTTGTAATGCATGAAGAGCAGAAAAAAATGCCGACGCCAACGGCGTTAGTGGGTTAGTCTTGCTGTGCAAGACCGCGACAAGCTTGGCTACGCCAAAGACAAGCTTGGTCCTCTCTTCGCTGAAATAGGGACGTGAATTATAGACACAGAGCGGGTTAAACTCCCGTTGGTTGACACATTTATTTAGGTGCCCTGCGACATGACAAGCGAGTAGGGCTTGGTCGCCATTTTTTCGAAATTTTTGGACTAGTGCTCTTATTGGCCCGCGGCAACAAATTTGGCGGCAGACGCCGCAAAAACCGGTTCAAGAGCGATCGGCGCAGAGAGTGCCTTTTCGGCGCATATCGCCGCTGCTGAATCGGATTTAGCGCATTTTCGGAGGCCGGAATCGTCAGCGTGAACGGTCCTTAGGGCACGATCACACTGAACATTTCACATTGACTCCGACCACTGTTACACCATCAGCCGTATTGGACGTGACGCTATTGCTCGTCATATCACCCGCCCTAGACTTTCGGCTTCACAAGTCACCCAGAAGCCACCTTCGACAGCCAGCATGTCGACGTTCGCGTCTCACTCGCTTCTCTCGTTTCTCCTGTGGCGCACAGTTTGCAGAGTTGGCTTATCAGAAAAAATTTTGTCTCAGTTCATGAATCCTTACCGTATTGTCCACCATGTCACCAACGTCGCCTATGAGATCATTCCTGCATCTGAGTGTTTTAGCCTGCTGACGTGCACTACACCACTGGGTGTGGTTGCAGGACCCTTCCTACTCAAAAACTACACAAAAATACATAAATATTTAAAACCCCACCTAAAAAACTCTAGCTAACACCCTGCCCCTTGCACTAGGAACACCGTATTTGATGTGCACTGAGACGGCACTTTTACCACTGGGGTTAATGCTACGTAGCTGAGATATTTGCAATAAAAAGGCGACAACAAAGAAGTGGGATGATCTGTCTGCTGGGTGTGCTGTCCTGCATCTTCGTCGATGCTATTCGGAGCTTTCACCGCCTAGAGAGGGCGCTAGTGCATTCCCAACATGCCTGTCGTTTGGGAGATCGTGCATCCGGCACGCCGGCAGCCGCCGCCGGTGTGCCCGTCACTTCGAACTGCGTAGTATTTCCGGCGTCAGCCGCCGTGTTGTCAAAGCTTTGCTGAGAAGGTCATTAACACTAGCACGTATTATATCTCACACTGCATGTTAAGAAATGCATGTGAGGCGTATATTGAAGGAAATGAATTTTTGAACGCCAGGCACATCGTCTGCTGCTGTGTGAAGGAATGTACGCAGAGCATTGTGAACGCTGTTAGTGCCACGGCCGGGGAAGATCCAGTGGCCGTGCTCGAGCAAAAAGGAGCAAACCTCGCCTTTGACTGCACGTTGTCTGCACAGAGGTATCCAACATATTTTGTTATTTTTCTAGCTCAACAAGCAAAAAATGAAGTGTAAATCGTTGCTGCTACCACTCCCAGTACCTGTCCGACTTCGAAATAACCATAGTAGAAAATGCAAGTGACAAAATATAAAGCACCAGCGAACCGCCAAAGTGAGGTCGACTGAACGAAGGCATTGGCTAGCTGCGTCAGCATCCCCCAAACGACAGTGACGATGAACGCCGCATGGCGACGCCTTCATCTGGGAAAATTGCGAATATGCACCAACTAAACTTCTTACTCAAATATAGCTTGTAAACGGAGTCCCCTCGTGTCAATTTTACGTAACAATATTCTGAAAAAGTATTGCTTACAGAAGTAAGGCGAATGCCGTTACTATTTTTCATGCTTTAGGTTCCCGTAAGATTCCAGTATATGTTTACTAAAACAGTTGTTCCGTAACACTAATGGTGTGATGGCTTTGAAATGCTATACGTTACGTGTCGACCCCCGAGAGAAGCAAACTATTTTATTGTACTGCGGTTTTTACCTGATATGTTGAAGCTTTAGAAGTGTATTCCCCATTTTTCAATGAACAAACTGTTGGGTTTTTTAGCGTGTTCAAAAAAGCAATAAAAGGAATTCTCTGATCCGTAAAATAACATGGCTTTGTCTACTTGTATGTCCCATAATTCTGGGTCTCTCCTTTTGTTATTTCCCATTTACTTCCTGTGAAAAAAAGCAATGATGTCAGTCATTCGTCTGTCCGTCGGCGAAAAACGGAAACATTTTTTGTGACCTTGAAATCACATCGCTTTTACGGCTCTGCCGGGCTTTGCCGCAAAATTGCTCGGGACTGTGACAGGCCGTTTTTTTTTGTATTTCATGAATGTTGACCATCACAGCCACCTAAAGTGGGCGCGCACGGTGGTGTTCCTCCGGCAGTCTCATTCGGACGGAGGAGGCGTTTTGCAAAAGGGGCGTGACTTCTCCGTTTGCGCATGGCAGCGCGCCTGCTACGAATGCTTTCCTTTGCTGTCTATGCGGGATGGTTTGCGGAGCTTAAAGATGTAGCTTTATAAAAACCGCAGACAGCAGTTTAGCTGTGCACGTTATCCTTCATCGCCCCCTAACCACCTCGAATAAAACTAACAGAAGAATTGATGGTGGCTGGCGCTCTATTTTTTTCTTTTTCTTTGTTTCGCTGCTTCTGCCGTTTGAAAAAACAGCGTTTCCAGTATCCCCCAGTGCGTTTCAGTGCGCTGGGTAACACTGGAAACGCTTAACAGTGTGTCCCAGTGTACTACAGCGCGTTGCGAGGCACCGGGACACAGTGTACAGCGTGGCCAGCGTCGCCCAGTGCGTTGAAACGCACTGGGCCACGCTGTACTGCGAAGTCCAGTGTCTTAACGCGCGGCAGGGGACACTGGTCACGCTGCAAAGCCTCTACCACACACTGATAACGTTAGCGACACTTTGAAAAAAACTAGGCGCGATCACCGCACTTTCTCTAAGAGTTCATATTGAATCGCGAAATTCCAAGCGTTGAATTTACCTAATATAATGGTTCTCTCATCTATTTGCTACACATATACAACTTTGTTTTAGTCAGGCAATGAATGCCAGTACGCGGAAGCTTTCATATGTCGAGCGCGTGGGTCAGGGGCACCGCCAGCATGTTTCTGGGGAGACCAACGACAATTGTGTTTCTTCAGAGGGGGAGGGGGCAGGGAGGCACAGAACTGAAGCATCGGGTTTTAACTATGCTTGCTCCTGGGGAGGGGCAAATGGGGTGGGGGCATGCGAGAATTTCAGAAAAAAGGCTCCAGCCCACCCATGAATGCAACTCCCCCTTGGCGCTGGTGCGCTTTCCTTGAAATTCGATCGAATTTCTTCAATGTATTTCAGAAACGACATCGATAGAACTGATAATTGGAAACACAGTGTGACAGTACTATAAGCCTGATAATCAACACCAACCTACTTCAGCAGTGAGTCGTTGTGGTTCGTACCATAGGAAGCGGCACGTCCCCGGCAGCACTTATCTGCTGCAATGCCAAATCTCGGTGTTTTAGGAACGAAGCTCCTTATAGCGGCACCCGTTCAACCCTCGTAGCTGTTGTAGTGTGTAACAAGTATAATATTTTGACTTCCAAGGTGGTCCCGGTGAGAGATTTCTTCTGTATGTTGTTGAACAATAAAAAATACTGCTCTATGTACATGCCATTGGCTGCTAATGGGGATTGCAGTGTGCGCGCTAACTGAAAGCCGAATGCTCCTGTCTCTCATTTCCCATTAGCAGCCATTGGCATGTACATTGAGCACTATCTGACAAGAAAGGCTTGCTACGTTATACTCGCTTGGTGTAACCTCCCTAGTTTTAAAAAGGTTTATTGCGCGTTGAGCCGCAGTGCCATGAATACAATGAACTAGTATATACCATGAACTCGAGGTGGTTAAAGGTGTGAAGTATATACGAAGCGCAAGCCGTAAGAAAGTAAAAGCCGAATTCTCCTGTCTCTAATTTGCCATTAGCAGCCATTGGCATGTACAATGAGCCCTATCTGACAGGAAAAAGTTGCCACGTTATACTCGCTGGGTGTAGCCTCCTTGGTTTAAGAAAGGTTTAGTGAACGTTGGGCTGCAGGGCCATGAATACAGTGAAGTAGTATTTACCATAAACTCGAGGTGGTTAAAGGTGGAAAGTAGACCCGAAGCGCAAGCCTTCAGAAAGTGTGCTTGCGCCACCTCTCATTTAGTCCTTGGAAGGTCCGCTGGATGGCGGTGCTACTATACGGGGAATATATGGTGAAAAGATGCGAGATTGTGTTACTTGGAGTATTGAATAGATGGACGAACGGACACACAGACAGATGCATGAATGGATGCATGAACGAATGCGGGGTTGGATGCATGGACAAACGCAGGGACGGACACGGGAACAGACGCATGCATGGACGGGCGGATGGACGCATGGACGGCCACATAGATGGACGGATGGACGGACGGAAGCAAGAACGAATGGACGGACGAACGCTTCGCCCCACTCTCCATCATTCACTCCGTGGATGTGCTGCCAGTTTTTTTAGCTGTTCATAGTCGAAGGTGAAAATATGACCACTTTTGGGTCAGTCTTGGTCTAAACTACACTTTAAGGAATATTAGATTCTTTCTAACTGAATATCTACGATCTTCACACCAACCATGGCACGAGGTGTACTACCCTAAGCTTAATGGTTGTTTCAGTTAGAGTGAAGTGCTGCGGCTGTCGTACGCGTAACACAAACGAGGAGGACAGAAGATACTTCCAAACTATTGAGGGACAAATTCTACAGAGTTCAGTGGGCAGTACAGATGAACGCTGTTTTCTAAGTAGGTATCACTAGCCGAATAGCGAGTCACTACGATTACCAGGACACATCAGCCACTGCGCTAACAAGCTTTGTGGCAGAATGTGCCAGATGAATGTGATCCAAGGCAACACACAAAAATTAAGCTGAATTCCCCTACTTAGAACGAGCACGAAGAGATGAAGCACTGTGTTTGTAAAAGACAAAAGCAAAAGATAAGATACCTGAAGTTCTATCAGGATGGAGAAAAATACACTCATTCCCGTCTTCAGGTGTGGAGTAGTGGGCAGCGTGTCAAACTCAGAATGTGTGATGTGTTAAGGTAGTACTTTCGACTCCAGCTCACACACTTTATTTTAGATGCGGAGCATCTTATACTCGCGCCTTGTAGTGCGCCGTCCGCGTCGTCCGCGCCGTCCACACCGCTTTTCGAACATTCGACAGCTGACGCGCGCGCATGCGCCGTCGCGCCGTCGCCCACTCTTCCACCATCTGTGCATCCCTTCCTCCTCTACACACCGCGCGCGCTTCACTCCTCCACCATCTGTGCACCCTTCCTCCTCTACACACCGCGTTCGACATCTACAATTCTCCTGATTCTCCAGTGGACGCGCATGTGGCGTCGCGCTTCGAGAACATTCAACAGCTGACAGTGCATGCGCCGTCGTGCTGTATATATACTCAAGGTCGGCGCTCCCTCGCTCAGTTGCCGCTCGTCGGTTGGTTTGTACGGCGCGTCGGCGTCGAAGGTCGCGGTGAAATGAATTCCAACGAATCCACAAACACAATGATCGACGTCCCTTCGACCAGCGCCGCCCTTTCGCATACGTGTGTACGTGTTCACTCATTTAACACCCCCTCCTACAACCACGTTAACCAATTTAGCCATCGACCCAAGTAAGTCGCAATTTAACACCCCATTTCACAACCACGTTAACCAATTTAGCCATCGACCCAAGTAAGTCGCACTTTAACACCCCGTTAACCAATTATATGGTCCGCATCCTCCTCAGTGTTCCCCCGAGGGAAGCTGCGGCAATTTTTTTTGTTTTTTTCTTGTTTCCTATTCTAACTGCGCGGGTGTTTCAGCCTTTATTAGAATGTGCGCGTAACCAAAAATTTTAAAAACAATCTAAAATCCAAATTTCGGCCGATTCTGGATGTCCCAGTGTGCAGCACCAGCGTGCCTCAAGCAGCTTGGCACTGTCCCAGTGACTGCGCCACACTGGTCCAGTAATCAGGTACGGCGCTGGGCCAGTGCCTCCGGTTTTTGCAAAAGGTTGTACGTCTTTTAGGGGCGAAGCTCCCTATATCGGCGCACGTTTGTCCCTCGTAGTCGCAGTCGTAGTCATAGTGTGTAAACAGTCTTACAATATGAATTCCAAGATGTTGCCGGTGGGAGATTTCTCCTGTGCGTTGTTGAACTATAAAAAAAATCGCAGCGTGCGCGTCAACGAAAAGTCGAATTCTTCTGTCTCTCATTCCCCGCTAGCAGCCATGGGCATGTTCCAGTAAAAAACGTTAGTAGAAGTGGAAGTGTTAAAAGCCGACTTATGCTGTCTCTCATCCCCAGTAGCAGCCATTGTTTATCTCCAAGGTAGTGCCTGCTGAGATTTCTCCTGTGTGTAATCAAAAAAAAAATTTGTTCAAAACTCCGCTGATTGATGGAATAAACCGACGAAAGACGCCAGATGCTTTCTAAAAGCAAAAAACGAAAAGACGTCAGATGTTTGTAAAGCGGAACAAAAAGAAGATGCCAGCTGCTTAACGAAAAACGCCAGGTGTTATCTAAAGCAATGGTTTTATAATCAAAACCATATTGATACAGGTTTGTAGTCGCCGATGCTTGTTGCCGTCGGGGTGTGCTCGTATGGATAAGGATGCCAAAAGGCGGGTGCGCAGGGCAGTGGTGGTGCGCGCTCACAGACAGGACCCGAAAGTGAGAGCACGCGAGGCAAAAGCGCGCCTGGAAGCTGGCCGACGTCACCGCCAAGATCCTGCTGTACAGCAACATGAACCACATCAGCAAGGCAGCGTCGACAAGATCCCGCTGTACGTAAACAATAAGCTACAGCGGCACGTCAGCGTCGCCAAGATCCTTCCGTACGGGAACGAGAGGCCACATCAGCAAGGTAGCGTCGGCAAGATCCTGCTGTACGTGAACAAAAAGCCACATCAGCAAGGCAGCGTCGGCAAGACCCTGACGAACAAGAACAAGAAGCTGCAGCGGCACGTCAGCGTCGGCAAAATCCTGCTGTACGGGAACAAAAAGCCACATCAACAAGACAGCGTCGGCAAGATCCCGCCGTACGTGAACAAAAAGCTGCAGCGGCACGTCAGCTTCGGCGAGATCATTCCATACGGTAACGAGAGGCTGAGGCACCACGTCGACGTCGCGAAGAAGATCTTGAAAACGATCGACAATGGGAAGCGGCAAGGAAGCGCGCATATCGCCAGGCGAATCAACTGAAAAAAATTTTACGGTATTACTTCCAGGAGCTTCGCCCGATCTCATCATCATTCACCTCGTGGCTATGCCATCAATTTATTTATTTGTTTATTTATTTATTTATTTATTTCTGCCAGCTTGCTTTGCAAGCGATAATTAAGAGTTGGCTGTACAAAATGCTAGAAGAAGCAGAACTAACGAACTGTGAATACACACTTGTGGAAAAGAAAAAAAAGTGAAGAGATCAGTCTTGAACAGTATTTACAGCATGTGAAATACCGGAAGCAGTATAATAGAGAAAAAACGCAAAATATTGCAGGTAAAAATGCCGGCAAGAAAATACATGGATAAAAAACAACAGAATAAAAAACAAACCAGTGCTAAAAACAGTAACAACAGAAGATTGAGCACACGGGGAGATTGCACACAGGAGAGCGAAAAAAATTTTTGACTGCTTGCAGAAGAAGGAATCAACACGAAGGATAGCTCAGCTGTATTGGTGCTTGCGTACCTGTCATTTGCATTTAAGCCTTTCTTGGGTATGGCTTTACGTTATTTTTCTCGTGGAGTTTTTTCAGCTGGAAATTCATGGAAGCTCATACCAAGCTTTTTCTTTGTGTTTACTTGCAGTGCGACACGCAGCAGTACGGCATGTTCCTTACAAAAGAAGAATCTGAACGAATATAAAAATGTATACAATAACGGCGGACATAATTGGGGGCCCTTAATCTAAGCCTTTAAGAATTAAATGCAACAACGGTCTACGCACACTCACGCACCAAAGAACACAAACACGTGGGCGCGCACTCACCCGCACATGCAAGCGGGAGGATGGTACAAGCGCGATTTGATGACGAACGTGCATCACCTCTGCTCCGCTAATGACCGTCGTGAATCGCGGTCACTCAACTCAGATCCGGCTTTTTTTTTTTCGCCTCGTCTCCGTTAAGTTCAGCGACGCAAGTGGACACCACTCTCATCAAGATGGGCCCATTTTGACGAGCTTCTGAGTGTTTGAAGATTTCGCTGATCACCGGGTTGCTGGCCTAGCAAAAGCAACGCTGCGGCCCGCCACGGCCGGTGTTTTCCCAGAGATGGCGTCTAAGACTGTGACTGGTTACGATCCTGCTTCGATGCAAATTGTCAGCATGGATACTGCACAACTCGAGGACCATCCGCCGTCCGATGAAGAGAGAGACAGAAACTTTTTATTTCAAGCATAGAAAAATGTCGGGTGGGGCTCTCAGTCCAGAGCGCCAACAGCTGCTGCTTCTCCCCGCGCCCACTGAACCAGCACCCGCTGGCCAATCGGGCTTTCATCACTCAGCATGGCCTCCCACTCTTGCATGGTAGGAATGGGAGAGGAGTTGACAGAGTGCCTGGCTAGCGGACGCTGGCATTTGAGTGTTACGTGAAATAACGTCGGTAGCGCTCCAGAATCAGGGCATTTGTAAGGGTAAGAAGTGGGATGGAGGATTTGGAGGAAATAGAGGTTCGGAAACGTGTTCGCCTGCAGCTGACGCACCACACACACTAAACCAATTCTGACCCATAAGGATGTCAAAAAGGGTGCTGACACCCTAAGCACACCCTTTGAGCAACCTATTCGTGCCTCAGCACTTGCCAAGTGGAACCAAAAGGTTGCACACATCAAAAAGGTGGAAACTAGGGTGCAAAGAGGGTGCAGTAACTAATGGGTGCTGACGAGCACCCAATAGGGTGCACAGTCACCGACAAAACTTTGTAAGCAACGGGGTCATAAAGCATAACCAACAGCTTTTAGAGGTCTCCTGGTTAGACACCATGGTCTCATTAGTAGCCCTACCGCTGTAACGCATATCTGAATAGCGGTAGTGCCTGGCT